>CP137671.1:4120457-4476406 GCA_037976565.1 Mesocentrotus franciscanus
ATCTGGCCCCTTCTCTTCCCGTCTTCCCTCTCCCTCTCTATCTCTTTATCTATCTCTTGCTCCCTATTTCCTACCACTTCTCTCCTTCCATCAATTAATGCGATTGCTCTGTGTACTGTCTTTCCTCTTATGTACCCTCTCTTTCTCTCTCTCTTCTCTCTCTATCTCTCTCTCTCTCTATCTCCCTTCTCTCCTCCTCACTCCTTATCACTCTCTCAACCAACTCTTCCGTCTCTCTCTCTGTGTCCGTCTCATCTCTGAGCACACCTGTTCAATGGTTATGAACTGATATCGGATGTCGTATATGACATATGGTGGTGACAATTGACAGCAATGCTTTTTGACAGGTTGCCTAAACAATGAATATTCACCTCCCGCCCAAAGTATCCTTGATGGATGTCTCTTCCTATCACGGGAGCACGCACAGCATCGCTGTGAGTGGATTCGATTCTAATGGCCATTTCAATTCAAGCTATATTCAATATTCCAAAGATGGTGTGCGAGATTGTCTAAATGTGCCTGTGATGGTATACATTTGTAGTACATTAAAGAAAGAGTGCTAGAGGGAGAAGCATACCATAATATAACTGTATAGGTGTCTCTTGTAGCACTTGAGACTGTTATTACAGCAGAGGCTTCCCGCTAAGACATAATTGTGAATCTTTGATTGATGGTGAGGGTAGAGAAAGGGTTTGTGGATAGGTGAAAAAGAAACCAAGTTAATTCAGTTCAGTTGTCTTTTGAATTTGTTATTGTTTCGAGATTTGCGATATGATATTACTTCACAAGTTTTTTCAAGGAAGGGTGGAGTGTTGTTTATTTCCACATCAGTTGCATTTACATGTATTCCCTCTCCTACACGTTTTAAATCATTTGTTGAGAGCAAAGAGACTGTTAACTCATTAGGCAAAATACCACCATGTTCCATTAGTTCAGTGCACTAGAGGTCATTATCTGTCTTGCCTCTGTCGATTCTGTCTTGACCATTGGCTTTTGTAAAGTTTGGAAAGGGGTCACTGCCCCCCCCCCCCCTTGCAAAGCATGGTCTTTCCATGCAACATCAGAGCTTAGTTTGAAGGCTTAGTAGAAACAAACTGTCAATGTCTACTTAGCATTGGCATGTTTGTAGAATCATAGGAAGAGAGGAAAGTGCTCGCTCTGACCAACCCCATCAACCCACATTGACTCTAGAGAAGCTGTCCATCACAGCCAATGTTTGCTCACTTTCCTATTGATTACACGCTGCTCTGCCCTTTATGGTTCAAGATTCTCTGATTCCTCCCTGTATTGAAGCTCTCACCTCTCCTGTATAAATCGCCATGGCGAAAGAGGGGCACGCAGTCGTCCAGCTGTTTGAGTTAAATTGGTGCAAACCATGTGTAGGAAGTGACTCCATCCCATCCTGAAATGCTCCGAATTCCTATGGAATACACAATTTTTGAATGTGTATTACCTCTTCATGTGCAATTGCTAAATAAACAAGGTCCTATATAAGATCCCTGAGGGACTGTGATATGTAATTTTCGTACACATAAGCTATCCTGAGTACTGAACGTTGAATACCGTATGTTTATGATGTTTACTTTTGGAATTATTGGATGGTGAATAGTGTGGCATTCCTGACTGATTATTTGACTCAGTGATTTAGTCTGAAGGGATTCAAATCTAATCAGAAGATAAATCAAAACAAGAAAATATAAAGATGAAATCTCTTTCCAATGTTTACATGTAGTCTCAGAAAAGTCAACTGTCTTCAGTGTAGAATTTACACTTTTTGGTATGTTTTTAACAAATGTATCAGATCTTCATTAGCAGCTGTGTTCCAGACAGTGATATTACAAAGAATCTACAGAGGTGTCGTGGTCGAGTGGATATGTCGCCGGACTATTAATCACAAGGTCCACGGTTCGAGTCCCTTGCGGCACTCATGTCCTTTAGCAAGACATTGATCTACATTTTGCCACACTCCACCCAGGTGAAGTAAATGGGGACCTGGTAGGAATTTATTCCTTGAAAGCAGAAGCGCGTGACAGCTGCTAAAGCCAGGGTAATTATGCTGCATTATTGTAGAGCGCTTACAGACTTCTGATAAAGAAAGTGTTAGGCGCTATATAAGCAAATATAATTATTATACCTGTAGGCCTATATATGCCATATGGCAAATTTTGTGACAATTGCTGTTGAATGGCACCATATGGTGAAGTCTTGCATAAGTACAGAGAATTAAATCCCTCTGGAGGACAGTGTCATACCGGTACCCAAAATATTGACAAATTGTGCAACGGTAGACCCAGAAACGTCACGGAATTGCAATTACAGAATCAGACATATTTCTGGCGCCAGTCGGCATACAGTTGACCACACTGGACACCTCAAGGAATCATACGCTTCGCTTCAGTGCGCTTTGAATTATCAAGTTTGTTAGCAACCGTGTCCGGAGCTCAAAATCACCACTTATATTAGCAATGTGTGGAAGTTTACCTTTTTTTAACTTTAGGGTTGCGATTTTGTTCGCGATGGATTCGTCCAGCTGTATTATCCTTCTTCTTCTTTTTAATGTAATATTTCCTTCTCTTTCTCTTTATATTTTCTTTATTTTCTTTCCTCCTACCTTAATTTTTGTTATTCTATTTTTTTTTTGGAGGGGGTCCTTCTTTTGTCTCCCCTCACTGTTGCCCATTTTTTTGATATAATAATAATAATAATCTTTTATAGTCCACTCCAAATTTTATTAAACGGAAAATGGAAATTCTTTGTGCCCAATTGATCGTGAGCCCGGCAGCCACTGAGCAGCGCCAGATCGACATTGCTCTATCTTCTTAATTGTTGAACGCCAAACAAGGTAGCAGCGACTCCCATCTTTTAACGTCTTTTGGTATGACGGCGGGTTTGAACCCACGACCTCCCGGTTGTGAGGCGGACTCTACTGACTGAGCCAACATTTTTTCATTAATCTCCATGAATATATCAGTCTCTGTATCATACCTTATCTTTATATTTATCTCTCTTGCTTGTAATGTCTAAAAAGAACATATTTCTTATTTTATTTCTCTTTTTTAATATTCTTTTTCAGAAAGTCTTTTTCCCTTGTCTACAATTTCTTTGTCCATACATCCATGATCATAGTAATTTCTTGCCTCATTGAAGACCTAATGAGCTCAAAGTCACTGAAAATAGTAATCATTCTTGGTAAGCATACTATGTACAGATCCAACCTAGCTGAAATCTGACTCTCTGGTGCATCTGCGTCATAGATCCTTTTATAACCTACATGTTAGCAAGTACACAACACTCCATAAAGACGTGTATAATGTGGAGTAATTATTGTCCCAGTTACATTTTGTCTGTCTAGAGTTGTGCATGTACTTGCATTTTTTAGATGTGCACTTGTGGCTGTCAAGCTGTACTCATCTGTGCTCTGAATTTCTCTCATTCTGTCTGTAGTATAAGCACTTGTGTCTCTGGAGAGGGCCATTGAGATCAGTGCAAACATGGTAGAAAACATGCTGTTTGGCAGAAATCATCTGTCATTTGATAAATGCTAGAGGAACGACTAATTTCAGTTTAGATGAAATGGGAGGTGCCCAGGGTCTTTGTATTAGGAACAATGTGTTCCCATGGCTCTGAAATTAGATTAATTACATGAAACAAATGGTCGTAGACATGTAATTAATTAGTACAGACTAGAACGTGTATGCATCGTTAGGATACGTAGCTGCAGTTATATTACTCGATTGTCAAATTTTCATATTCAAGTGTATACTGGATGCTTTAATTCTGGTTTTTTAAATGATGTACAGGTATGATACATACTGCTCAATGTGTATAGTAGGTTTTGGTGCCATGATGTTTTCAAGTTCAGTTTCAAGTCCTATACTGCCTTTAATTTCTATATGATATTATCATGTTATGTGCCTAAATGATCTATTTATATATGTATATCTGCAACTGTGTTTGATGTATGAAAACATTTTTATTTTAGGTGCAGCATACTTTTGCTATATCTAGGAGAGAATTAAAAGAAGCACAATTTTTTAGGTTTAAAGGAGGATATATTATAAAATGACAAAAAGTACATTTGTATGCAAAAAAAAAAAAAATGTGTTCCAATAAAATGATTACACGTTCTTATTTTGCATGCTTCCAAAGACAGTGTAAGCACAACCGATATTTGTTATTATGCACAAGGCTTGTATGGAATTGAGTCTTAAAATGTGGTGATGTATTCATTCTGATGGTAGGGAACAAACTCTATGTTTAGTCTAAAAATTAGACTCTTGGGTAGCTATATGGAGCCCATGCAGAAACAGAGATTCTGTGAGTGACAAAAACACATATATTTCTCGTTTGAACTTGCTGAAGGTGTCAACTGTTGGAATAAAGTTATAATGTGTTTTAAACTATTTATGTCACATTTATTTGTTAACTAATATACGTAAAATGTATACATGTGTCATAATTTAAAACTAGGTTATAGTTGACACATATTGGGATATCGAGGTTAAGTGTGACAAAGGAGAACAAAGTGAGAACAGGAGTTATGAAAAATATGTGAGAAGTAAATGAGAAATGTGTAAAGAGTCTTTTTGATAGCATAAGAGAGATGAGAAGAAAAAGCATGGTGTATACATGTATTTGAGCAAAAAAATATTCATGTGTTTGTATATCATTTTGTATATCCAAACAAGATGAAAATCAATGTAACGTAATACTAGGGCATACTATGACACATAATCACAATTATTTCTTTATCTATGCATTTGGAATGAATCTTTAGTGTAATACATATGAAAAGCACTTTGTACCAATGTTGTATATTTGCGGGCATCTATCTATGATAACAAAAAAAAATTGTATAAGTGTACAGTAATAGCATAGGCCTGGCTTAGGTGTGACATTTTTTTGTTTTCCAAGATTTGCTTCTTTTTTTAAAATTTATCTACAGTATTCATGCCAAGGGATATTCATTGATTTTGTATTTGTATATATATGTGCTACCCTTATTAAAAATAATTCAACAGTCATTTACATTTACATTGTACCTATAGTATTACATGTAATTTATTTTTTATATAATCAATTGTTATCTATAGTACATGCAATTCCTTACTGTTTTTTTTTATCTTTGTGAGTCATGAGCCAAAGCAGGAGATGTAGTACTAAATTAGAGGCTTTACTTGTAAAATGTAGGATAATTCCTTCCACTTTACCACCATGGTTATTTTGTTATGTATTATTTTATTTTAGAGATAATATTTTCTCAGTTTCTCCATACTTCACTCATGAAAGGTGCTTGAATTGAGGTGAATGGACTTTTTACAGGATGGAAAAATATCCCAGTCGCTGAGAATTTTTCCAATTTTCTCCCTTTTCCACATCACCTCACACTCCCGCTCCACGGTTGAACAAACGTTTTATTCATACATCATAGATCATTCTGACACCACAGTATCAAGTATTAGGCTTACCAGCACCTTTCATTAGTTGGGTCTGATTTCGAGGAGAGTTGGGATGATTTTATGTTGGTGTGAACACAACAGGGGCTATGTCTTCGGATTATAGTTTTTGTCGCTATGGAGTTCATTAAACCGTTCCACCAAGAAAAACAATTCATCATTCTGACAACTCTGAAAGCAAATCATTTCATCTCCTTTCACGATGTTCTTTTGAAGTGGGGGGCTTGCGTGCAGTATATTTGTGAATACAGATGCCTTTCTCAAATGACCTGGGTGTTTCACAAAGATTAAGAACGACTTTAAGTTGGACTTAAGTATGGCAGGTGGTCGTTCATGCCCCTGTTTGCTCTCACCAATATGATGTTTAGATAATATTTTTCCTTCAATAATGAGTTATTAAAAAATATAGATTCTGTAGATTTGTGACCATGATTTGTACGTCCCTTGACAGACCAATGCCAGTAAATGGTGAGAGAAAACAGTGGCATGAACGGCCTGCCATATTTAAGTCCAACTTATCTTAGTCTTTGTGTTAAACACCCCCAGTTTGCTCAAGTCTGGAAGGGAAGTTGCTCTGGAACTACATGACAGCTTCCCTTAGGCTTCCTTGACATAGCAGCAACTAATGTTTCAAATTGAGTTCCATACACACACATCCATGACAGATGAATTAAGGGTTCTTAGAGAAGAAACATCTGTATATTTCAGTGCATTAGTAAACAGATCTATTGCATTGGTTTATGATTCATGGAGAAATCATGGGAAACAAATGTAATCCATTTTTTGTTACCAGTATGTAACCAAATTTATACTTCAGTCCCTCAATACGAATTATTTCATTCACCTGTTACGATTAAATGTATTTCAATCGTCAGAATGCAAATTGCATATATTATGTGTTGTTAGGTAGGGAAAGCCATAACGTTTGTCCTACCTAGCAACAACTGATGTATGTAATTTGAATTCTGAGATACATTTATTTATAACTGAGTGAATGAAATATTGAGGCGCTTCTAAGGCATATGCATCAATTTTGTTATATTACAGAAATGGCTTATTGAATGCCTCAATTATTCTCCTTTGACTCCTTGTAATTTCTCTATTGCAGGAAATTCTGTAATGCAAATTAAAATAGGTGATTTTAAAGCCTGTCTGCACTAGTTTGGCCAGGAGGGATAAGACCTCCCTGCATGGTCACTGAAACAAATCAACAAATCGGCTCTCAATTAACATAAGAAAAAGGGGATCATGGGGGACCAACGGGCACCGCTTAGGCATTGTTTTCTATATAAAGGGAGCAAGTAGCTATAAGTAGTGCAGCGGGGCTTCAAAAGAAAAAGATTTGGGCATTTATTTTACACTTTACGAGAAGGAGAATTCTTTGAGCATGGAATATTTTACAGAAATCTGTGTCATGGCTTCATTGAATGCAATGTGTTTCTCTCTTTTTGGTTACTGAGTGAGTTGCATATTTGATACAGTTCATCCAGCTTGAGATCGGACCATGGTATCTTCTTGCAATTCAGTGATGCTAAGAGCGACAGACTCATATGTTTTTCCTGGATCTCAATCAATTCTTAGCAGGAAAGCAGGATGCATTCAGATCAGATTCACTCAAGGCCTATTGATTTTTGGCCCATCTTTTAACCCTTGGCAGAATGAATGTTAAAATAATCAGAACTGTGCAGTTCCAAGCGTTATACGGAACGATATTTCCAGAGCGTTTTCAGTTTTTAATGAAGAATATTATGAACGTTTAAATAAATATCTACAAATTAGTGATATGATATACAAACTAATATGAAGTACTTTCATAACAGTTGGGTTTGCTGTCAACCATTTATCAAATTTATGAAATATTCAATTTACATAGCTTTGTTACAAAATGACCAGGAAATGAGCTACGTCATTCCGTTAAAAATTGATATTTTATAAGTTTGATGAAAGGTTGATACGACACCCAACAGCTGTGAAAGTACCTCTTAATAGTTAATATTATATCAATTGATTAATTGACATGTCTAAATGCTCTTCACTGTCATTCTATAATGCTAGGAATATTAACCAGTTTAATAATGTTTTCAAAATTAAGGATGTTTTGCTCCTGGGGACCCAGACAAGTTATTCCATTAACCTGTTATTCATGAATGAACTACAATGCCGGTACTTGGAATCCAGTCTGCATACATTACTTGTTGCTATGTAAGGCAAGCCTCTAGGAAAGCTTTCAGGTTGTCAAGAACAACCTTTGTTTAAAAAGTACATATGCATAAAATTTTAATATGTTTGTACACCGGTCTTTTGCCCAATTGTGGTCATATCAGTCTATTCTGTTTGTTATAGCGCTTAGAGACTTCGGTGGTAAGCGCTTTATAAGAAACGTTGTTATTATTATTATTATATCCTACATTGATTCATTTCATGTACGTGTGGCACTGTATTTGACTCCAATGTGAATTTGATACACCAACACTCCCTCCATACACTATAGCTTGACTTGAAAGGTCGCTGTTATTTGATATTCACTCTTATGCACATAAACTCCAATTTGCATATGTATGTGTACATGGAAGCAGAATGCCATCATTAAACAAGTTATCATATGAATTGTACACTTGATGTAGCCAGGTAAGGGTATAATATTCTGTATTGCATGGTATTAGTCAAATAAAGCATCAAAATGTCAAGTATACTCTAAATGATGAGCAAGTACATTGATACAAGGTTACTAAGCAACTCCCCAGTGGTGCAGTTGAATACCAGTGCTTGCTTGCTTTGAATGAATCTATTCATCAAAGCGTTGATGAATACAAGGGGTAATCATTACTCTCGCTCTTGCCACCAATTTATCTACAGTAACAGGAGTGTCATTGTAACGTGATCATGGCATTGTATATGTATTGCATCAGTAAAATATCTTATCAAATATGTATAATTATAATGAAATATGAGTGTGTATATCAATCGTTGTATAACTACATGTACCGCTAGCTGTAAGTATATGAAATATGGAGGGAGGCACTCCCTTATGTTAAAAGCAGTAGGAATAGATGGCTTGTTCAGTATATAAATAGCCATTATCTTGCTTTATAATTGACGCTCCATTATAAGAATATTTTATGCTGGCATTTTTTATATTTTGTATACAATAATACATTTGAATTGAGGTGTTTGGTTGAATTATTTTAATATGCTTTCCATATTTTAATGTAGCTGTAGAGAATATTTGTATTATTTTGGGATAGGTATAGATTGATTGTTTTCTTTGTTTTTGTAGTACATTTGATTGGTTTTGTTTAGGTTTTATGTTTTTTTCTGCTGGTTGATTTTTTTTATAATTAAAATTTAGCAATAGCCTGATCAAAATTTCTTTGTGTGATTTCATTTTGTGACGTATGGTGAATAATTGGTTTGGTGTATTGCTGGTATGTTTGTTGAGAAAATGAAATTGCATGTCAAACACGATCGCAAAGACATTTTAAAAATAAACTTAAGGGCAATTTCAATACCCTATTATATTACCTATAGAAATCATGTTCGGTTTACAAATATAACATTTCATTTTCATGTTCGCACGTCATGTGACGCACATGGCTATCGATATTGCATTAGGTTGAGTTTTTTATAGTCTTTGCGATTGTGTTAATATCAGATGATATGAAAATGGGGGAGGGGTGTGTTATCCTTCGGTATTGTCTTATGAAAATGTGAATATCTTCACAAATCAACCAATCGATCGCCTCAATGGAAATCATAATAAAACCCTGATTTTTGTACAAGTACAGAAAAGTAATATGACATTTGATCTGGGATCTGTTTCATCAAAAATGTAGGATTAGGGCTTGGGTTGTGATTGAGATTTGGGCTAGGTTTACGTTTAGGGTTAGGATTAAGTTTCAGGTTGACGTTTGGAATTCGAGAGGTAGTGTTGGAAATTGACTACAGGGTATTTGTTGATCATAGAGGTACAGTATACAAATAATTTAGTACTGGGTATTAGTTCACAGATAATAACAGGCCTACAGGGGACATCAAAACTTATTTGAAAGAAGTGAGGTGCTCAAGACCACTTCACCCCCTTGGCCCTAGGCTTTAAATTCAGAATAAAAAAGATCATATATCCTCAAGATGAAAGGAATATATGTACATTATGTACATAAGACATATGAGGCTCTTTTTTGTCTTTTAATTTGAGGTGAAAGGATGGTGAAAGAACGATCGAGAAGAATATTGAGTAGATGAGAGAGAGAGAGAGGGAGGGGATGGAGAGAGAGGGAGGGGATGGAGAGAGAGAGAGAGAGGGAGATGGAGATTGGAGAGGGAGGGAGGGGTGGAGATTGGAGAGAGAGAGGGGGAGATGGAGATTGGAGAGGGCGGGAGAGATGGGAGATTGGAGAGAGGGGATGGAGAGAGAGAGGGGTAGATGGGGATTGGAGAGGGAGGGAGAGATTAGAGAGAGGGGTGGGAGAGAGAGGGGGAGATGGAGATTGGAGAGGGAGGGAGAGATGGAGATTGGAGAGAGGGGATGGAGAGAGAGAGAGACCCATTCAGAACATTTAGAACAAACAAATGTGCAAGGGAAGGGATGGTTATTGCTTTTCCACAGCTTAAGGCTATAAAGACTTGATATTTATCTGACCCCTTATGTTTTTCTATTTTATTTTTATAATATAAAACATCTTTAAAGCATTATAACAATTTGATATTGAAAGGAAAATATAAAATTGACAATAACAGGATAACCACTGAACACCATTTTTTTTCCTTCTTTCTTTTTTCTTTCTGTCAGTTTTATCATGCCTCCTCCTTCTTCCTCTCCTCATCCTCCTTCTCTTCCTTCTCTTTCTTTTCCTTCTTCTTCTTCTTCTTCTTCTTCTTCTTCTTCTTCTTCTTCTTCTTCTTCTTCTTTTCCTTCTCTTCATCCTCCTCCTTCTTTTTCTTCTCTTTATTTTCCTTCTTCTCCTACCTCTTCTTCTTCTTCTCTTTATTTTTCTTCTTCGTCTTCATCTCCTTTACTTCTTTCTTCCTTTTCTTCGTCTCCTCCTCTACCTCTTCAGCCTACCTCATACCACGCACCCTGTATCTTTTCATTGGTCTACCTATCTATGTTGCTTGGTTTCACAACATTGACACAATCTTCGTTAGATAAACACATTTCATTCCTGTCAGGCGCTTCGCGTATATTTGCCGGAGCCATCTTCATTTTACTGATATTGTTTCTGCTTCTCCCGGCTTCTCCCCAGCAAATGTATATAGGGGTAGCAAAAGTATATGCATTATTCACGGCCATCAACCTAAATATCCACCTCGGAATGGGGCATCTAATGGATATCTGTCATCATATTCCGCCCATGCCGCCTCCAATACGTATTCATTTGCTGTAATGGACACTTTTTTAGGAGAATTAAAACTAGACCTAATTCAGGTCCATTCAAAGACTTATGAGCTGTGATTATGCCTACTAATTCTGCATGCATATTAAAGGAGAATTCCACCCTGATATTCAGCTGGTTTTAATAGAAGCAGAAAATGAGAGGAACAGGTCGACGAAAGTTTGAGCAAATTCCGATTAAAAATGAGAAAGTTGTGAATGTTGGAAATTGCGATCAATCAAACACAAATTTGCAACTCTGTGACGTATCTTAATTGCGAGCTCCCTTGGCTTCCCATATGCTCTATCAGAATTCTTTATTTTCGGTCAAGAAAATTTTCGATCATAACTACACCCTAAATATAATTATGTTTCTTTTCACTGTATGGAAAAAAAATCTATTCCGTAATCAATAATGAAGAAAATTAAAGTTTATGAGACTTAATGAGAGAAGCTCGCAAAACACGTCACAGGGTTGCCAATTTGTGTTTGGTTGATCGCAACTTTTAAAATTCTTAACTTTCTCATTTTTAATCGGAATTTGCTCTAACTTTCACTGACCTGATAGGCGGATCCTCTCATATTTCTGCTTCTATTGTAACCAATTTAATATCAGGGTGGACTTACCAGCAAGTGAAGATCTCGACACAACTAAGAACGATTTTTTTTTTTTTTTTTATAATTTTTTTATTATTTGTTATTATAAATAATTAAAAAAACAGATGAAGTCCATTGTGATGTTTTAAATGTCAGGGTAAACAAATAAAAATTAGAATATGACAAAAGCCTATGATGTTATGATTTCTTTATGATAATTTTTGTTTGTTAATTCGTTTCGTTTTATAATTCAATAGATGAAGAATATTAATTTTCCAATTGTTCCATCTAATGGATCCCTCAACCGCCTCCATCTGCTTTGCCTCTGCCTCGATCCTCCCCATCTCCCTCTCCTCCTCCTCCTCCTCCTCTCTCTCTCTCTCTCTCTCTCTCTTTCCCTCTCTCTCTCTCTCTCTCTCTCTCTCTCTCTCTCTGGCTCTCCCCTCCTCCTCCTCCTCGATCCCCCCTCCCTCTTATCTTCCTCTTTCTCACTCTCCCTGCCTCTCCACTCTCTCCCCCTCTCTCCCTATATGTATTCCCCATTTCCCTTCTCCCCTCCTTAACTTCTCTCCATTTTCCCATGTTTCTGTTCATCTTCCCCTCTTTCAAACATCCACCATTCTATCTCCCCTCCCTTTCTCTTTATCTTCTGCTTCTGTGTCTTTTCCTGTCTCCCACCCCGGTCCTTTTTAAAAATAATTATCATGCAATCTAACCTGGATTCTAATTTTACCAGACTTAAATTAGTTTTATCTCTCCTTCACATGAAAAATCCTCAGTCATCATCAACATTTTCAAAAAGGTTAAATAATTCATTCATTGCAGTTCTATAAATTAACGTCATCCCTTCATTGAGCATGTCAATAGATTTGAAGTGGTTAGTACGTAGATCGTCGTAATTTATCGATAAGGTTGTCCTTGTCAAACTCAAACTCAAACCCTAAATTATTGATGTCCTATTTTTAGTCATTATGTCCTTATAATGAGGTGTCTGCCTTGTCATCAGCCCCCAAAAGTAGGGGACCTGTCAAGGCTGTCATGCCGAGGAAAGAGGATGAATACAAAAAATGTCAGACCAAAGGGATGAAGGGGGCAATGTGATGGATAAGGGATGCTGTCTACGACCTCTTTTCTCTTGTTGATCCAAATAAAAACTCGAAATGAGACCAGGGATGGGGTCGCTCCCCACACTCTAACAACAATATAGTCAAATGTATCTATAATCTAGTCATATTTGACTAGAAAAAGTGATCCCACGGGCACCTGCATTACTCTCGTCAAAACGATCCGGAGAATCTAATCAAGCATTCTGACTAGAAATCCAGTCGTAGGGTATAATTGTGATCAGGGATCTAGTCAAATTTGATCAGAACCTTAGTCAGTTTGGCACTCTCGTCATCAAAAGAATCCAAATAATCTAGTCCATCACACAGCAATTATGAACGCTGTGACACATCACAGAAAACTGTACTTATGAATACAAAATGTATTCCAATACAAACATGAATATTCGAAACAAACCATAAAAGCTATATAGGTCCTCATGTGTCGTAAATAATTTGGCTCAGTTTGTTCCTGTTTATTAGTGGACAGTGGACACACACGCTCATGTCATTCTTCCGAAAAGCTTGTTACAAAAAATGAAACGTTATTTATTAATACAAATATACATATAAGATCATTATAAATATCCATTTCATAAAAATAAAACATTATGCACCAACTGCGCTATCAACTTGAAATATCAGTTTTTCGGGGAGGATGATTACAAATATAGAGTCGTATAGGCCTACATTCCGCTTTAATCGCAAGCAAATTGAAATACCATATTGAGCAGCAGCCCCTATAGATCTCTTTAACTTGAACGACTTTCTGCCACTTATCTTCCTTCTCATCTTATGTCTCTTCGCCAGTGAATAATACATGATCACGCGCATTATTACTATAATTGTTTATTTGGCACTTTCAATACATTAATAAAAAAGAACATACACACGAGTAAACAAAATATGGCAATAATATTATAAACATTGGTGCATCCGACCAGGCGGCATGGGAATTGGTCAACTAACTACCATTGCCCACAAGCCTTCCTATTCCCACTGTTTCATAAAACTTGTTTTCAATAACAAATGCTTAATTTTTATGAAAAATTTGCTGTCAGCTCATAACAGTTATACTTTTACAAAAACAGGTCAAGTGCACAAATATCTAAACAAAAATATATGATTTACAACATAAAATATATTTATTGCATAACACATTTAAGATGGGAGGTTCGAATATCCCCGTATGAGCTTTTAGAGGGCCCTTGGAACTCCCACGGAAAAGAGTTTCACTTGCAAGATTTTTGGGGGGAAATATAGGTCTACTCCGTAAAGATGGTCTGCAGAAAGGCAGAGGGCAGATGGGTTCCCCGAAATGATATTAATTTTGTGAGGGAAAAAATAATGTCAATAAAAAAAAAATTTCCCCGCCTTTATTCTGGATATCAATACGCGCCACGGTAGGAAATTTTCTGTGATGACAGGACTGCGCACAACCTTGTGAGCAAAATATCAATTCGCTCTGGATCTAATTTAAAAAAAAAAGGAAGAAATGAAATAGTACTGAAAAATATAAACAGAAAAAAGCTCTCAGTGATAAAACCTTATCAGAAAGTATAATGTCCATAACGGAGAGGGCGTTTACATGAATCGGAAATAGGTCGGATAGGTCGGATATCTGAAATGACCGGATTGTTGTCAATAACTACCGTACACAATATGGCGCCTTACAGCGGGGCCAAAACTTCAGAAGAATCACAAGTTTTTCTATTCAAACTTTGACAGCAATGTGAAATGTTACCATGTGTTCCATTGACTGCTAAAGAACTTATTTAAACATGGATGAAAGACATTGGTGGATTGCCACCAAAATTCAAGAGTCTTTCCACATCGGAGGATTCAATGACAACCCGACTCTCCTGGAAGATTTTCTGTGCGAGCCTCGGACCCTCGAACTCATCAATCAATTTCTGGGACAGGGAGGTCTGAATAAGCTCTTCTTTTACTCGGACCGTCCTCAAACTTCAGCTCTTCAGCCCAGTGGCTTGCAAAGCACCAGGCAATTGCATGTTGTTGATTCGCTCGCAAATCTAAATGATGTCAACATTGAGGAAACCACCTGTCTGTATTTTCTGCGGCATTCTGTCGAGAAGGAAGTGGATCCAGTTCGCATGGAGAAGGATATTTTCTGTGGAGAGCTCAGACACAGTGTTTTGGACAACCTGAACACTTTACTGTCTGACATCTTTCTTCCTCTTCTGAAGGCTCAGAAAGACTGGGGCTTGTGCAGTGAAGAAAATAAGAATCAATGCCTGAACAACTTGGAACGTTATGCTGCTGCTCTCAGCGAGACCGTCAACGTTCCTTCATCTGCGAGGCAGCAGGTCTGCATCTTTGACTTTAGTTTGAGTTTCTAATTTTCTTAATGGAAGTGTGAAGATTCTGATAATCTTCAGTTGTGCAGAGTTAATAACAAATTAAGACTAACCTCACATAAGCTTAGGCCTTAGGGTCTAACTTTAATTTCTTTTGTGAAGTTCCTAAATAACTTGTTAATCTGTTTGGTTTTGGGGGACTAAATTTGTTAATTATTGTTTGAAGAATTCAATATACCTGATGGTGGATTGTACTTTACGAGAAAAAGAGAAAAAGAATTGATTACCGGTATGCCACATCAAGTTTGGCTTCCTGGGTAGCGTTTTACGAAACATTCATAGACTCTAGTCTAGATCTACATGTAAGTACAATTTTGCCGACGGCCGGCCCATTGAAATGCCTGTATTGGTTTTAACACATGTTTCTATGGAATGTCGGTGAATATAATGTACTTAACTTATGACGATTTTGTAAAAAAGATTCCCTGGATTTTTTTGTTTTCTTTACATCTGAAACTTTTTTTCGTACAAAAATGAAACCTTCAGTAAAAAATTACATTGTAGACTCTAGTTACAATACAAATCACCAAAGTGACAAAGCATTTCCTCTGACATTTAGTCTAGATGTCTCTAAAATACGAAAATGTTTGAACAAGTTTGCTGTTGATAACAAAATTGCATGAAATTGCTGCTGTATCTAAAGTGCAGATTGCGCTTCACAGATGGCAGAGTGTTAAATGGCCTTAGAACTACTCTATCAAACTAAGTTAAACTTTCAGTTATATACAGTGTAGGCACACAAGTTCCGCAACTGCTTATTAAAAGGTATTTCTTCTTTCCCTTCCTCCGTTGACTTCGGAAATGAGCGGTATACCGCTGCAAGGGTCTGATTATAGGTCACTAAAAGTAAAACTGGTATAGTAAGAGTACAGTAATACTATGTAGATGAAGGGAGAGCATCAGAAAGCTTAGGTACAGTACATGTAGTACAGTAGGAGGCACTGGTAGAATGAATTTGGTGGATGTATTGTAAGACAATAGTTGCAAGGGTAGAGTTGGTAGGAGACGAGAGCTCAGGTTGAGAAAAAAGCACAAGAGCAGAGAATTCCAGAGGGTTGGGGTGGTTAGGGTTGGAGGAGAAGTTTAACTCTGTCCATAGGTGGTAGAGTACATGTATTTTAGCTGTAGATCTAGTTTGTGATCTATCTGGGTAGATCCATCTATTAAACAACTGTAGATTTGAAGCCATTTAAGTGTAGATCTATGTCGTTTATGCCTTGGTTTTGCAGTTGCTTTGATATTGCTTTGTGCATTTTTATGATTCTGACGAACTTCTTCATCTTAGTTGATCCCTCCACTATTTTGGAGATTCCTGGAGTCCAAATATGTACCGTATAAATGGATTAGTACCTGCGTTCATAAATTTAAACTCATATACATGTACATCTCATAAATTAATGTTTTATTGCCCTTTCTAATACTAACAGCTTTTGATTTCAAGACAAGGGTCTCCTTTACTTTATACTTCGGTGGTGAGGGATTTTGTATTATATGCGTGTGCATGTTGCTTGATTTCGCATGAAATTTTTGTTTCTATCTACATTTCAAAGATAATGTCATAATTTGTAAGAGGTCAGCAATATAGTATTACATGTACAGTTTTTGTCTTCCAGGAATTTGTGTCAGAAGTTAGATTAATTTTGTGCCTGCTTATTGTGCTTTGCTTGAACATGATTTTGTCAAAGCTTTTTTTTTAGTGTGCTTGCAGCGGTGTGCATATAGAAAGAAAAAAATCATACTGGAATTGAAGATGAATTAGAAATTGCATGTTGTAGACCCCCCTCCTCCTCCTTTCAATTTCTTTTCTTTTCTAGGTTTTTTCTTTTTTGTGACCGCACCTTGTTTTAGTCAGTAATAAAATGAATGATTTTCTATTGATTTCAGGCCTTGACTTCTCTCTTGTTTGAGGATTTTCAGGTTCTATTCATTTAATTGTACATTGAATATAGGGATCCAAAATGTCTGGGTATCTGTTTGGGCTAATTTTGTAAAACTAACTGTTATCCGTGCTGTTAAAGGGTGTACTTCTTTTGTGATAAACCACTCTGACTCAATACAGCAGACAGGACATACCCTGAGATAGATGTACCGGTAGATCTTTGAAATGCTCAATCATTTGTTTTACTTATTCTGCCAAGCTAAAGTAAACAGTTTGCCCACTGTTTGTACACTGGCAATATGAAAATATGAAATTTATGTTACTAGACTGATGAACATCAATTTTGCTCTATTCAAGTATTTACACCCAGCTTTTGTAAACAATGTCAGTAATGTACCTGTTTTGTTCTGTATGATGTTTACTGGATGTTCTTAATAGACCGTTTCGCAGTTAGCACATGGTACAAATGACCCCAAAATTTCCACAGATCTTTTACTCATGGAGAAGTCCCACTTTGTGTATTTTAGAATACCGGTAATCAATGCCAAAGTCATGTATGTGCTTCATGAATAGCTTTTGGTTGCCCTCGTGTATCATAGAATGTACTGTTGTTGCACAAATGAATAATGATTACTGTACATCACATGAGCACGTATTCAATTCGGTGGGTTTTACAATTTTATCACAAATGACCTTAATCGGCTCATGCGCAGATTGTATCTACAAAATGGTCTATTAGTGTCAATGTCATCCATTCATAGCTCTCTTTTCATTAGGGAAATCTAAAATTTGATATTTTGCTGTATATCTGTATTCTGTAATGTACATACTGTACATGTATGAATGCATGCTGTTCGTATGTACTGTAGATGTAAACCTAATTTGTAAACATTTATAATTTGATTTAAATAAAAAATCATGCTCAGGTCTGTTAGGGAAATATAGACAAGGACTCATTACATGTCTTGTCAAGTATAAAATTAATGCTTTTGAAATTTATGAAAGTGATTTATGGACAATTAGTTAACCAAACAAAAATAACAAAGGCCAACAGGCCTATCAAGATAATTCCCAGACTAAACAAAATTTAATACATAAAATGTTTATTTAAGATATATTATATGAAAAAATGATTCATATTATTTATGAAAACTTTCTGGGTGTTATTTGCAGGTACTGAGAAGACCAGATAACATTGTAAGTCAGGAGTTCAGCAAGCATCGGACGACGACATATGATCAGGGTATCGTCAGTGAGTACGAGGCCCTGGTCACTGAGTGGATCTCGACCATTGACAATGCCTTGGCTGATGGGGGAGATGAGAGGTGAGGTGTAGAAAGGATCAAAGTGTACCATTCACCAAAGTATAATTTGTTTCCTATGTTAGTAGTTCCATGTCGTAATACTCTATTCAACATGTACATGTACATGTACATGTATGAGCTTCAAATATTACTTGTGTAAAGAGACTTTGCATAAAAATGTTAAAATATGCACTTGATCAACATAAAAGCGACCCGTAAGTAGACTAATCAACGCACCCGTCTGCACTCGGTTAAAATTGGTCTCGCACAGACTGGGGTTCCGTGTGTGGGGTTTTTATGCTGTTCTATTTTTTCTTTGTACTCCTTATTCGTTAGCCCATAGAAATCCGGGTAAAGATACTCCCTGTCTTAAACTGACTTGCTTAGAAGAACTACATGTAGAACAGTTTCTGAATATGACAATGATATATAAGCATTCTGTTAGGTTCTCGTGAATTCACTCTGCCCTATGTCTTTTCTAGGTTCATGGACCCGACCTCCGGGCCGCTCAACGAGCTGGAGCGATGGAGGCGGCGTCAGCGTATGCTGTCCAGTATCATTGAGCAGCTGAAGGGCAAGGAATGTAAGACTGTCATTGGTGTCCTTATTACATCCAAGTCTAAGATCATCAAAAAGTGGAAAGCCATTGATGCAAGGTAAGAATTAAGTAGCCTGACCCCAACGTTCATCACTTTCTGCAAAGTCCATTATAGACAATAAGGGACGTGTAACACAAAGCTTAGCAATTTATTGTACGATTGATTTTTGCGATAGAGTTCACAGTTTTACAGTTTGGTTAATATATCTCAATCACACAACCGACCCATTTTTGTTGGTGCTATTTGTGACCCTTCCCCAAATTTTACGTTACAAATTTTACATTTATATAATTTAGGACACATGATGAAACTTGAAAGCATTACTGGTTCTCTCAGACAGTAAACCTCCACTAAATTCTCTATTGCTGTTCTAATTTTTACACACCCCTGCAGCATCACGGACGCAGCCAATGAGACGAAAGACAAGGTGAAGTACCTTGAAGCCCTGCGGAGGCACTTTGAGCTTCTCTATCATGGAGCTACCCCTCTATCCATCGTGAGTGGAGCCTTACCAGGTCTCATGAGCAGTGTCAAGCAGATGGATTCTATCTCGAGGTTCTATGCTAGGAAGGGCTATCTCGGACTACTCTTCACCAAGGTAAAATTTGATCAGGATTGGTTGAAAATATGACACCTTTTAGGCCTATTTATTGATATCGTAACATTGCATGGACCACTCTTCACCAACGTAACATTTTATCTGGATTGGTTGAAAATATTACACTATTTAGGTTTTTGTTGTTGATATTACAACATTTGTATTTATTTTTATTGAAATTCAAATTGAAAATGTTATGCCTGTTATTGTTGAAATTCAATTGTTCTTTTTTGTGTATAGTGAATGAGATTTCATTTGTATTGTAACCTAAATTGGAAGAGTCTGTCATATGACGTTCATTGTGCTGTAGATTTTTAGATGATAGTTTGGGAGTGATTCAACTTGTTGAACTGAACAAACCCTCAAACAAGATGAATTCAAATATTGATGAAATAAAATCTTGATTCAAATGGAAAACAATTCTGTACATTTTGTGAATTTAAATTTCAAATAAAAGATTTTGGTGGCACTAACCTTGATTAATAGCATATTCTGTATGTTTATATATTCAATATTCTATATACATGTATATATAGTTTGTTGTATCTACCGGTATCTGAATTTTGAAAGGAATTTTGGTAATAAATGATCAAATCAATCAAATTACCTTCCCTTTAGATGAGAAAGCCTAGTTGCACTTGAACCTATTTGAATTTCATAGCTCGTCATTTACTCCACATGCCTTGCGTAAATGCCAATCTTTTCTTGAGATCTTCTTCCTCCTAACAATCCCACATTTATCTTTGATAATGACTTCAGGGGGATGTTTCACAAAGATCCTAAGTCCAACTTAACTCTAAGTTGGACTTTAATATTATGGAGAGCCATTTGTAGCCTTAAAATAAAATATATTCAAAAGCCAAAATTGAAGTATTTTAGACTTATCATAAATTCCACATCAAGAACATGAAATCTCCTTGGTAATAGAAAATATGAAAGATTTGAATCAACATTTTATGTCTTTTAAAATAACTTTTACAAAATATTTTCAAAGATGTTAACAGCTTTCCATAATTTTTAAGTCCAACTTAGAGATAAGTTCAACTTAGGATCTTTGTGAAACACTCCCCAGGTCACCAACCAGCTAGTCAATTCCTGCAAGGAGTTCCTTCTCTCAGAGACCCAGGGGCCGGGCCAAGAAGACCTTCTCTGGCCCAAGTTCTACAGTGAGATTGAGACCAGGATCCTGAGTACAGACCCGCAGGGCAAGACCAGGGCTGTCAAGAAACGTGGCAAGGAAGTTATGCCTGAAGATGATACACTTCTTGGAAGGATGAAGGCTTGCATCAATCTCTACGTGAGTTTCTATTATATTCTTTTTTAAATTTTTTATTATAGTATCATTATTATTATTATTATTATTTATTTATTTATTTATTTATTATTTTTAATTTATTATTACTATTATTATTATTATTATTTATTTATTTATTTATTTTTTGTTTTTGTTTGGGGGTAATTCTTGTCCTTTGTTCAGCCATGTATTTCATCAATACAAACTATTATTGAGCAGGTTATCAGTTGTTTTGGAATTGCAGGATGCTTGGTTTGAAATCAAGCTACTGGCCTGGGTATCATATATACATTATTCTTCAGTTTAAAAAAAAATGAAATGAAAGCATAATTTCTCATTAAATATGGCTTAAGTTGAATTTGTTTAAAGGTTATATGCTTACACACTTTCCATATACTCCAAGGGACCTACAGTATAATCCTATATGTATATATAGATATATTTATAGGATTTTAAATCCTATCTTAGAGACAAGAAGTAATTGCAGATTAATGCCACTACCCAAGGGCATTTGCACACTTTAAAACATGGTGTCAAACCGAAGATGCCCATTCCCCATGACCATCATTCTAGCTGAACTCGGGAGTGTTTCACAAAGACTAAGATCGACTTTAAGTTAGACTTAACTATGGCAGGCCGTTCATGCAACTGTTTGCTCTTACCATTTACTGGCATACATCTCTCAAGGAATGTAGAAATCATGGTCACTAATCTACAGAATTTACATGTTTTGATAATTCATTATTCATTATTGAAGGAAAAAATATCATCTAAAGATCATAAAAGAGAGACCAATGTGAGAGCAACCAGTGGCATGAACAGCCTGCCATAATTAATTCCAACTTAAAGTCGATCTTAGTCTTTGTGAAACACCCCCCTGTACTACTTATTATATTTCTGTTGAGTAATTAAGCCTTGTAACCATTATGTTGCTTTGAGAGTCTAAATCCCTTGTTCATCCTGGATGAGTCCAGGCAAGAGAAAGTCACTATAACCGTTCTCTTATGATCCTTCTATTTCAGAACACTTACAAGGACATGGTGCGAAGCCTGCGGGATGGACTAGGAGGGGCCCATAACCTGACTCATTTCCTCCATCAGCTCCCTAGGAGCCCCCTCCTCAAGGCCACAGAGGGGTGTGCTTTCAAGGGCGGGGCTCAGTCATGGCAAGTCCTCCAAGACACCCTCTGTTGCAGGTCAGTTCACTTTGTGTATTTTTCATACTGTAATTGCTGGTTCTAGGAAAACTACCCCCTAGGACAACTACCCCTAGGGCAACTACCGCCTAGGACAACTACTCCCTGGACAACTACTCCCCAGACAACTACCCCCTACGAAAACCATCCTCTAGGACAACTATCTTTGAGGGGTAGTTGTCCTAGAGGGTGGTTATCCGGGGGGTGGATGTCCAAGGGGGTAGGTGTCCGGATACGGTAATTGCTATGTTTAGTGTGATTTCATAGCAGGTGTAGGAGGAATTTAGTTTAATGAATCACCAAAGGAAAAGTGAGAGCTTGAGAAACAAAGCTTAAAGCAGGCCTGCACTACTTGTAGCTACTTGCGCCCTCTATAGAGCAAACAATTCTTAATAGCGGTACCCGTTGGTCCCCCATGATCCCCTTTGTCTTATGTTAATTGAAAGCTGATTTGATGAAATAACCACCTGCCAGTGACCACGCTGGGAGGTCTAATCCCTCCAGGCCAAATTAGTGCAGACTGGCTTTAATAAACTGTAATTATTTGTAAGTGAACAAAAAATCCAACTCTGTCCTCAAAAATTGTTTAAATGAAAATGAAAAAAATCAAATAACGATTTTCAAACTAGCTTGTAATATATTTACTTAATCTTTAACTATCAGGATGTATGCTTTGTGTACTAAATATCATACTAGCAATGATGTTCACCACCCCCACACTGTCTGCGCAATGATAGGTGAAAAAGAGGCTATATAGGTTTAATTCCTCCACTTTGCTTCAATGATGTTGAAGATGCTCTAATTTTCAGCCATATTGATTTTATGATTAATCCTTTTTTCCAGATATCCCTAATTTGTCTTTTGGTGAGTCTGATTAATGTTAGGTGAAGTTTTGATAGCAAGTGAATTGATTGCTTATGTATATTGAAGGTTGTTTTGATTATTACTGTAAGCAATCAGTCACAGTATTCACCCCTTTGTTTTGGTCCCATGCACAATTTTTTTCTGTGGTCAGAAGATGCTATACTAGCTATAGGTCCATTAGGTGGTGGGTTTTTTTTGTAAATGACTCTTTCTCTTTAATTTAATTGAATTTTAATTAGTTTAATTCTGCTTGGGTAATTTGACTGGTAAATGTAGAAATTTTGTGTTAAGAATAATAATGATTTTAATTTGTAAACTTAACAGAAATACAAATTATTATACTGTCTGTTGGTGGATTGTCATATTTGGTTCTTGTTCCAGTGACCGATATGTTTTCTTGACTGAAAACAATATGGTGTCGGGAGTGATGATACGCATATTATACTTTGTTGCACTATGAACAGCATACATGTATGTGTAGTGATCTCGTGTAGTGAAGTCATGAAACTGAAGTAACAGAGTTTGTTGTGGGGTGCGAGTTTGCATTTTTGCATGTTCACTGTTGGAGATTTTTGTTTGCAGGGAAGACCTACTGGTTTCAGCACTTCATTTATTGAAATTCTCTTGTTAAGATTGATAACTAAAGTAATTGACTATCAAATTGTGGATAACAATGACATGTGAATTGCACAAGATGCTTCTAAGGCCTACATTGCATATCGTGCATAAATGATCCTTGCATAACCATGGCAGTATACAGAATGATGTCGCACAAACCTTGAAATAAACACCTCCAAAGTTTGGATTGGAATTAGTCTAGTGAATCGATTCAGACTCACATCTTTCAGATAGTGAAGTGAAGGTCAGTCCTCAGATGAAATAATCAGATCTTAATGATACATCTTTATGGAAACCCAACTAAACTCTTTTCCACTTTCTTCCTTCTCAGGTGACTCTGAGCAGGGTCATGGAGTGGCCTTCAATGATGAGGAATCCATCTTTGGTCACCTGGACTCCTTCTGCTCCCGCATCCGTCAGGTCATTGATGCCGTCTACACCTTGGTCCAGTATGGCAAGCTGGCCAAGAATGCAGAAGGTCTTCCAAGACCTCGTAAGGATGACCTCCTGGTAGAGGATGATGTCTCTGATGAGCTCATGGAGCTGGCTGGACCAGGAGGCAGTGTGGCCAGTGACTCCCTTGGTGAGTTGGTGGAATCTTTTCACCATGGATGTGGAAATGTTTTCCTTTACTTGATTTTTTATTGATTGACATTATTAGAAAAGATGTTGGAAAAGTAGGGGCATGTTAAGATTTGAAGTGGTAAACCATGTGTTTTTTTTTACAATGTGCAAATAAATGGCAACTGCGCGCAACAAAGGTTCTACACGTATTCACTGAGCTCTGTGTTATATGATTCGGAAATGTGAAGCGTATTGCACTTATGTCACTAGAAGAAAACAACTGTTGTGGTTTACCATTTCATATCTGGATATAAGGCTTGAAATATAAGAAAATTTGAGTTACCTATATGGTTCCTCTTTACATTCTTAAACTTTCAGTATGTAGTTCACAAAGAAAGGCAAGGTATTTGAAGTGAAAATATCTTGGACAAATGTTCAGATGAAGGCAGGATTTGCCATGTGTAGCACAGAAAGTTGTTACCATATGCATGTCTGTATTGTAGTAATAATGACAATCTAGCATTGCTTGTATATTGTAAATGAGACAATCTTGTGAATTGTTCCCCTGATCCAGACATACCCAAATCTGTGAGTCCCACCAAGACAGCCACCATGACACACCCAGGAGTGCTTGAAGGCATCGTAGAGGAAGAAGAAGGGGTGAGCACCAGGGCTGACAGTCGTAATGATGACCCCTCCATGAGCGAGGCCTTGTCCAATGCAGATGAGATCAATGAAATGACCAACAATGGTACTGGATTGACGGCCCAGAATGCTGCCCTGCTGCGTAAGATGTTTTTTAATTATATTTGCCACTATAAGGTTGCCATCCTGATATAGTATGAGTAAAATCAAAATGTGAACTCAGGATGTGTCATATCTACTTATGATACCTGTAAGGTTTAGATCTAAGTGTCTGGGGTTTTTCATGTTTTGCCACTTTGAAGACTTTTATGGTATTCTTTAAAATGTTGAATATTAAGCTCGAGATGACTTGCGCCAGACTGAATGAAAAATATGTGTTAAACCCCAATCAAATCGTAATTTATCATTGACAAAATGGATGCACAATATGCAGTAATTTCTGTGTCATTTTACATCAAAAGATGAATGTAGTTGATAAACAATACAATCATATGGGTTTATCATTTACTGACAGGTAAGCTGTACCAGGTTCAATATTAAGCTAGAGTTAACACGGACCAGACTTTAATAATGGAAAATGTATGTTATACCAAGATGAAATTGTAATTTATCATTGACAAAATCGATCCACAATGTGCAGTAATTCTTGTGTCAATTTACATCAAAAGATGCATGTAGTTGATAAAGAAATAACATCCTCTGGATTTATCATTTCCTTACAGGTAAGCTGTACAAGGTTGATGACGTGGACGATGACGGTCCAAGCGTCATGTCTATCGTCGTCGATCACATGCAGACGATGAAGAAGCTTCTGGAAAGTAACATCACCACTGCAATCATGCTGGATGTTGAAGGTCGGGAGAAGGACAAATTTAACGAGGCTTATGAGGAATTCTTGACGACTGTACAGCAGATTGAGCTTTACCTTAGTGCGTACCTACAGGCGGTGTTTGTGAGGAAAATGAAGACACATGAGGGCCTGGATGTTCTCACTAGGTGAGATAAATAATGAGGTGTACTTATGATGGAACCAGAGTCAAACCTGCTTTAGCAACTGTATAGAAGTCCAACCGTCTATAAAGACCATGGTTTTATGTTTCCCTAGAACATTGTTTCATATCAAATAAAGCAAGCTGTATGTAAAAGACCAGCTGATCAAAGAAGCCTGTTTCTTGGCTCCCATGATTTGTCTTTGTATTTTTTAATATAATAATTACTGTTTAACATTATCTTTTTTAAATTTATGAAGTCACGTTCTTATTTTCAGTTGTTATTGAACTACTTTATGTCATGTACAATTTATAACTACTACTATATAAACTACTACTATACCATTTATGACTCATCAGGTTTATTCCAGTGATGCATCGGTATGGAATGAAGCGTACAGTCTCAGAGAAGTACATCGATATCTTCAAGTGGTACGAGACAGACCTGGAAGAGGTCAAAGAACTCTACGAGAAGAACAAGGTAGGTTTGTCCTTTTCCTCCTGAATTGCACACTATTGCTCAGTTGATGAACCTTGTGGATTGAAACATAATACAACTAATGAAAACTTTATATTCATGGGCATTACATAGATGAGAGGGGCTCAGGACAATACCAACTGGCACCAGCATTGGGGGAGGCATTTGCCTTGGAATTGGCAGGTAATGGCTGAAGTTCTCACTGATGATGTTAAATATTTTTCCAATTACAGGAGGATCCACCAATGGTACGCAATGCTCCTCCTGTCTCCGGTGCAGTTCATTGGTCTCGGCAGCTCCTGGAGCGCATCGAGGAGCCCATGAAGGTGTTCAGAGAGAACCGAGCCGTGGTCCACCTACGGGAATTCGCCCGCATTGTCAAGTTCTACAACAGGGTTGCAACTGCTCTAGTGACCTTTGAGAGTCTTTGGCTTCAGCAGTGGAAGGGGTGTATTGAACAAGCCAAGTTAGGCCTGAGGGCCACACTGCTTGTAGTGCATCCCAACACTGGAGAAGTGGTCGTCAATGCCGATGACAGGTTAGTTGAGTCTGCAGGCATTCCTAATTCCTAAAGCCTAATTGAGCCGACCTCAGCTCTGTCAGTCTCTGGCTGTGCGAAGGAGCAGCTTTAGTATAGAGCCTGTGATTAGTTTAGTTTGCTTACTGTTAGACTGTATGCAGGGCTTAATGCTCTTAAGGTTCATGGGCAATGGGGACCTTTAAAATTTAGGATGACCTACAAATGTTTAAATATTTTAAAGAAACTGTAATGATGTTGAAATCTTTTCCAGTGTTTCATTAACGCTGTATATTCCTTATCTTTGCCTGACCTTTCAGAGTGCTGCAGCTAGTTCAAGAATGCCGTTGGATGAAGAGACTTGACATCGAGATCCCAGAGTCTGCCCTCGCTGTAGCCAGACAGGTGTGTTCTCCTCCTTCTTTCAATCGTAGCACCTTTCCTAGTGTTGAAGACTCCTTTTTTGTGCTTTACTAATTGATGATTGCTTTTATGATTAAGACATTCTCAAGATTATTAAAACCTGTTCTCAGTTGCCTTATAGTATTAATATGACTTAAAATTTAGCCTCATCATAGTGTAAGATACCAATAGGATATTAACTCTGGATTTATTTAGCGCTCAACACATGTTACCATCTCTGAGCGCTTTACAGATTATTATTACCATGGCCATTGGACTCATCCAGGCACACAGTGTGCACCATCTCCACTCCTTGGGATGTATTCCTAACATATATGGTCACCATGAGGGCATAAGGCAATTACTATCAAAAATGCTGTCGTCACCTATGAGCCCTCCATTTCTCTCCTGGGTATGGAGTGGCAAATGTAGATTAATGCCTTGCCAAAGGACATTAATGTCGTGTCGGGGACTGAATCCATGATCTATGCAGTTCCAGTCAAGTGCTCAAAACCAGTCGACTACTGTATGACACCTCTACATTGAGAACCAAAATAAGTTTGTTGATTATACTTCCCTTTTAATTTTTAATGGCCAATATGTTGTGACAAGTTTTAAATCTGATAATGAAAATGCTTTACTTTTTCTGATGATAGGAGCAACGCTTCAAGAGCTACATGAACCATCTTGAACTGTGTCTAAAGGAGTTCAAAGACATCTGCTACAAGATCAGGGAACCGGTCCATGGTTTGTTCCAGACCCACACTCGAGCCGTCATGGTGGCCTTACAACCTGGTCTTTCTTCATTGGCCTGGAACTCTATGAATATTGATGCCTTCCTACATCAAGTACATACAGGTAGGTCGTGGGTCAAGGTCATGACTTCTTGATGATGCAATGAATTCATTTCAATTCAATTCAGAGTTTATTTCCACTCAAACAGTAAAACCATAAATATAGAATATAAAACAGAGATGGTGTTATAATATATGTAAAGCGCTTTAATAGAGATGGTATTCCGTATTAAGCGCAATATAAACCCAGATTATTATTATCATTATTATACATGTATATAGATCTGTATTTTGTGCATTTTTTTTCCCCACTCATACAATCCCTTAAAGATTGATATAAGTATTACTCTTAAATGTTACTGCAGTGTGGTCAATGAGCCAATAAAAATGGATGTAAATGGTATGTGGTCTGTTGAGATCCAGAAGGGCACTAATGCATATGATTTTAGAGATAATGCCCTTCTGGCCCTTGGCAGACAATAAACTTTAAATATACAGTTCTTGAGGTGAAAGCTAGGCCATGTCTTATATGTCTATGGATAATTGTCCCTTCATAACATGATTTCCTGTAAATATGCAGTGTTCTTTGTCTAGATAATTGAATGAATAGAAATTTATTTTTACTAAATTGAATATTTTGTTCAGCCAATGCGAAGCTGAGAAGTATCGTTGATCAGGTCAACCATGTGATCGATACCAAGATTGATTCCAAACTCAAGAAGATATCAGAACTCTTCCTGTTTGATGTGGAGAAGTCTTTCGAAAGATCATGGGTAAGTCACTGTTCAGTCATCAGTGAGGTCTTTATCTAATCTAAAATGTCTTATCTTGAAGTCAGATCCAAGTGGGATTCTTGAATATTTCAAGAAATACATAAATGCTTTTATATATTTTCTACCATTTACATTATAAAATATGGAACTATAATGTAAAATATATATTATTAACATTCAGGATATGTTATATCATTTCAAGCTAGAGTCATAGGGATGAGGTGTAGATAGCACTATACTTCATTCTAATTGCATGTGGAGCAGTTAAGGTGAAAGCCGAATACTGTTGTTGGGCTGTTTGAATTCATTTGTTCATTCTGGGCCAGAAGATTTTGATCACTATTCAGAACCCAAATAAATGATTTAGGCTAGGATTTTGTATCATGGCACTAGAGAGGAAGTGAGTAACACTTTAGTAGTGTCATCTACACTGTATCTGATATCCTGATGGCTGTGTGGCTTAAGCAGTGATAAGAAAGTAACTCATAGAGATGTGTAGGTTAATTAAACAGTTCAGGTAAGCTTAAAACTTTAATTAAGAGCAGCTGTATAGTTCAACTAATTTAGCCCATGAACCTCTTGGGGGGAAGGGGTGGTGGTGGTGGTGGTGGTGGTGGTTGCTTGATAATCGAATGATTAATCCATTGTTTCCTAGAGCAAATGCCAAGGTTGATACATTGTTTGTAACAATATGAGTGGGTGGCAGGGGATTATCCCAAGTTTTACAACCCTTCCTCTACCTAGGGGTCCTATTGTTTAGTGACTAACAATAGGATCCAGTAAACTAACTGCTCTTTTTATACCTTATCTGTATGGAAGGTGGGAGGCTTATTATCACGTGGTAGTTGATTCCCTTATTAGCTAGACCAACTAGTGCAGTAGTGTACACCATCATGAAAACGATCATGCATTAATTGCTAATTGGATGAAAAAGTTAAGTTATTTGAATGAATAGGTAAAGATTAGTAACAATTATATTTTGGAGGGTAGGAAGGTGCAAATAATTTGAAAGTGGGGAAAATGTGCCTCTAGATTATGGATACTTGATGCTTTTTGCAACTCAAACATATTTTGCAATCCTTCATTACCAAGTAAATTAGAAATGGCTGACAAATTGATAATGTTGTTCGTTTCTAGTAATTTTACCATTTTGTCATTGATACTGGAGATCACATGCTCAATGAAGCAAATTATAACATGAGCTGGACCTAAAGCTATCATAATTCCATTTAAATTCTCCCTGCTTTCTTTACCCAGCCCCCTGATGTCTTCACCGAGGTGATGCTAGACAGTATCGGGGATCAGAGTGAAATCCTCTTTGCCTATGTCAACGATATCAAGAGCGCTTGTCATGAACTCCTTAACATACTGCTTGGACAGGTAAGAGAAAACTGCCCTTGTCTTGTCACTTTTGGTTCTATACTTATACTATTGAATCCACAATTTGGAAGGAATGGCAAAGAAGATTTCCTTTCATGGTGTTCTTGGGGGAGGCTGAATATCTGGCTCTTTTGCATTGGAACGTGATCCTGAAGGTATTCCAACAATGCTGCCTGCCTTATTTCAGAAGCAGATGATAGTACTTTCATCAAGTATTTTCCTTGACCACGCATGCTTCGTTTTTCAATCATCTAGGTTTTAATGCTGTTGTTTCAGATGAAAAAAAAGATAATATCCAAGGCTATATATTCTGAATGGGTAACTGTATTGAAGTCCTTTTCATTTCAATATCACTGGATTGATATTCAAAATTATCTGCAAAGAAAATAACACTGTATGTGTACAATAATAGTGGAAAGTGCTAAAGAATTGAAATATACAGTCAAAACTGTCTTGAGTCGCTACCTGTCTATAAAGCCCACCTGATTATCTATTTTGTCTCCATCGAGAATGAAATGTATGTTTAAAACCTGTCTAGAAAGCATGCACCTGTCTACAGTGGCCACTTTCGCTGTTTCCTTTCAGTGGGCTCAATAGACAGGTTTGACAGTCAACTTCTGCTTGTCTACATATATCCAGTGCCATGTTTGTGGCACTATTTCCATCATTGCATTATTTCTGACATGTACGCTTCTGTTCTTCTTCCACCAGGGCAAGCAGCCCTCTGTTACGGTACCAAGAGCCTCTCTGCTAGTTCCAAGCATCGTCTGTCAGCTAAGCATCTCCAGGCCTTCCCGTCCCCTAGATCAGAGGGAGGAGAGACAGATGTCACAGCTAACGATGTCCTGGTGGCGGAGCTCCTCTGTAAGTTCTTTCAGCTTTTGCTCCTTGATATAATTTGACATTTAGATTTCATAGCTGCCAACCATTCCTATTTGGAGGAATATGGTTCCTATTTTTTGGCCTTCAAGCTATTGCTTTGAACCCTAGATTCCTCTAGAGGCGGCGCGATAGCTCAGTTGGTAGAGCAGTGGTCTCGTAATCCGGCGACCGGGTTTGAAACCAAGTCGATGCGCTCGTGCGCTTTGGTAAGGCATTTATCCTCATTACCAGGTCCCTCGGAGAGGACCGAAAGCCGTCGGTCCTCTGGTTGCTTACTAACAAGCATTTATGCTTTCTTAGCAGTCAGGTTAAATAACCACCACTACTACTAACCACCACTACTCTCTTTTTCTGAAATATTCTGTGTGATAAGTATACAAAATATACATTCCTAATTTTGCCTTGAGAGATTCCTAACTTTTGCTGTGAAAGGTTGGCCGGTATGAGATTTCATAGTGGGAATATAAATACATCCTTCAAAGTGTATATTTCATTTGAGTAACTTGAAATATCTTTGTGTAATATAAATAGTATTATACTGACCTACCCCATTATTTTCATTTACACAGAGACATTGATGCCATCTTATACAGAAATGGAGAATACTTTTTCTCTCAAGTTATCCAAGAATCCTCTCTGTATAGGTTTATATCTATTTATCATTAATTTTTGGATGTAGAGCGCATTGAGAACAATTTTTTGTGTGCTTTCTAAAAAATAAAAACAAGTGTAAGTATTTATGTGATAGCTTGGAACAAAGACATAGATTTTTCTCTGTAAATCGTCGCCTGGCTGGCAGAAGGGCGTTAGCTCGAATTTCAGGTAAAACATGAAGCATTAAAACAGAAGGGCACTGAATCGCCTCAAACTTTTATAAAACTGACTTATATCCGAGAAAAGTGTTTTAAGTTTTAAACCAATTTTCGGGACGGAAAGCAGTTTAAATATAAAACAAATCTTTAAATTCAAATAATTTGAAAAGTAGTTTTAGTCGCCGCACGCTAACGCCCTTTTGCCAGCCGGCCGACGATATACTCATTCAAATTCACAAGAAAGTAAAAAGACTTTGAAAAAAGAAAAAAAGAAAGTTAGAACTAACATGTAGCTGTAGTGATTGTAGGATAAGAAAATTACATTTAAATTGTAAAATATCACTAAAAAAATATGTTATTTGTTGTGCCATTTTTACTTCTAGTCTTCTACTCAGAACTTGTCTACCAGTCTATGCTCTCGGCCATCTGTCGTTCTCTCATCACCCTTGCCGAAGCAGCCGGCTGTGACAGTGTCCTAGAGACCATTGCTGAGGACCTGGAGACTCACAAGACTTCCCCTGCAAGCACCCCTTACACCATGTCCCCAGAGTCCACGCCGTACTATGGCAGGTCCAGGGCTAGCACTGGTAGGACCAGGACTAGCAGACCAGACTCGTCTATGTCGTACATGTCAGACATGACCTGGACTCTGAATAAGAACAGGGACTACACCCATCTCAGGTGAGATGAATATTTCTGCTTTTAGTTGTGTGTGCATACATGTATGAAGGAATTTTGAAATCTAAATAATTGCATCATTCTACCTCAGTAAAACAATACTTTTATTTGATCACTTCATTGCTTTGGACAATATACAGTCAAATCGGTCTATGAAGCCCACCCAAGGGAAACACAAAAACTGGCCACTGTAGACAGGTGGCCTTTTTCGACAGGACATTCAACATACACTTCTTTCTTCAATATTGGGGACCACTATAGACAGGTGACCTCTATAGAGAGGTAGCCACTAAGACAGGATTGACTGTACATCCCTCTTCCCTGATCCTGACTCTGTCCTACCCATTCAGTCTCCACTCATGGTAGGGAACAATTTACCAAATTGCAGTATAGAAGAAGGAAGACATCATTCTACTAGCTGGTAGATGCTTGAGAGAACAGTAACAGTATAACCATATAATGCATATAAAAATAGATCTTAAGAGGCAAATTGATTTAGTGTACTGTCAAAATCCTGAACATTCGACTACAAGATCAATCAATTGACTTTAAAATGGTCCTAACTAACTTCAATCTCCCCAGGTTTGAAGTAGCAGTCAAGTTTGCCATCCCCAAGATCATCATCGAGCCTACCCTTGATGCAGTGAAGACCTCTTTGGGTCAGATAGCTGAGGTCATCCTGAGCGTAGCTGACAAGGTGACCTGGTGGGCTGGGGATGGGGTCGGTGAGACCATGCTGGGGGACATCTCGGATGAACTCATGGTGCAGAGCTCACTCAGGCAGCTGGATGGTGTCGTAGAAGGTTAGAGATTCAGCAGATTTTTAAAGGACTAAGTAGCATATGAAACATGCTATGCTGAGAGATATATGCAACCACAGGTTAATGATGAAAACTGATGAAAAAGGTATAGTTACTACAAAATGTAGACTTTAATTCACTGTAATTAAGTTTTTTTTCTTCTTTCCTGTAACCATTTCTGGACGAAAGAAAGAAAGAATAAAATCCATGATGTGTACTTAAAGAGAGGTGTAAACTTCTGTCAAATGACACTAGTCGATATCTATTTTGAATAACATACATTTATTGCACATGTTACCCAAAGTGATGTGGCAGAAATGATAATCAACAAAAATAGTGATATGAATTTTCCTCTAAAAATAGATGATTTTCATGTACTCATCTTTCAACATTATGTAATACATTCAATGAGAATGAAATCACAGAATAACACTTGTACAAATATATTTCATTTTCTCTATCTAGACCTCCAGAGGGACATTGACAAGCATCTGTTCCACTTCCGATTCTACGATTTCCTCTGGAAGGACGACATGTATGGCTCTTACTATGACTTCATCGCCAACGACCCTGGAACCTTCGCCATCAAGCGAGAGGTGGAACGCCTCCTCCACATAGAGGATAAGATCCAGGGTATTCCAAAGATTCTTCCCATCGGTCCAATCTCCCTGGAGACGAGACCCATCACAGATGCCCTCTATGGTTTCGCCATGCAGTGGAAAGCACAGTATGCACAGGTGCTGCATGAGGAGGGCAAGGTGAGGTTTAATTCATGCAGATCTGCCAGAACAAAGGCAACAGATCTGTAGATTGGTTACACATTTGTGTAAATATCGAATGACTTTTGGATAAATGTTAGCCTTGATTGATGAAGTTTTCTTTGGCTTTATGGAAAATCAAGGATAGATTACATTTCTATAGCGCTTGATACATAAGTACATGCAGTGTGATTAGATACACTTGACTTGAGATATTAGCTAATATATGGATAAACCTATTGCACAGTAGATACAATACCAAAGAAATCATTTTAGATATGCTATAATTCCTATTGCATTTGCAGCGTCAACTGGACAATGCCATAAATTACCGGACAAGCATCAAATCTAAGCTACTGGCTGACGTGGTGACCCTTGACCAGCTGAATGGCACCCTCAATCTCCTAGAGGAGGTCAGAGATATGGAGAATAAGATTGATGCTATCTATCTACCCATTGAGACCATGTATGCGGACCTCATGTAAGTGCTGATATGATTCTTGTGTATTCTATCCCCATATAGGCCATGAGATGTAGCATTGTTATGTATTTCAACACTAGTATCAGTGATAATTGTGTTCGCCAATCAGAGCTACATGAATGGTATGTTTTAGCCATATCTGAATTGACATGCCTGTGATGCAAGAATTAAAAAAAAAAATATTTGATTTGCTGATCTATATGCAGAGCTGCCAACTAGTACGGATTTCCCATAATTGGTATGGAAATTAACGCTCATTACGGTAGTACAGAATGTTGTCTCAAATTACGGATAATTTTTTTTTTTTTTTTTTTTTTTTTTAAACGTAAATATGATTTATCGTAGCGAGTGTTGTACAGTATGGCGGCCATCCAACACTCGCTGATAAAGACGGAAAAGTATTAAGTATTCTCTTAATAGAAGCCAATTTTTCATGGAAAACTGATGTGTTCTGATGACCTGAAAGTCAATATTTAGCAACTTTGTGTGAGTAACATCACCAAATTTTTTAGATAATCATGCGCCATGCATCCGCGCAGTGTTGGCGCGCCATTTTTAAAGATTCATAGCGCCGCATAGGAAATTACTGATTTATTCCCCAAATTACTGATTTTGAGCCTTATGATTACTGATTTTCTGTTCTGGAGGTTGGCAGCTCTGATATATGTATTCATTTGTGAGATTGCTGTTTAGTTTAAGTTTGCCCCTTCAAATCTTGTAGATATTAGGATGATGATGATTGCCATACTTCTGTTTAAGAAACAATCAAAGGTGCAGGTCCCTCCAATGAAGTCAGTATTTTTTATTCACTTGTATTCTCCTCATTACCATTCTCCACCTTGTAGAAGCTATCGTCTTCGTCTGCCGCGCTCTGAGGTGGAAGAGGTGGAGAAGCTGAGAGATAACTGGCAGGAGGTGGTGGATCTCGCTGAGAAATGTCGGGTCAGGCTCCTCAAGGAGAGACGTGGAGCCTTTGAGCAGGAGCTTGACAAGCAAGTCAAGGTTAGTGACACCCCAACACACTGCAAAAATAAAAAGAACAATGATGCAATGCAATGCTGTAAATTAAAAAAATGAATTGCTCCTTAAAACTGCAGACTGAAAACTCATTGTGATAATTGACTTCTTCAGCAGCCCATTAAAGGGGAAGTCCACCCTGATATTAAGTTGGTGTTAATAGAAGCAGAAAAGTATGAGGAACGGGTCAGTGAAAATTTGAGCAAAATCCGATTAAAAATAGGAAAGTTATGAATTTTTGAATTTGCGATCAATCAAAACACAAATTAGCAACTCTGTGATGTAATTTGTGAGCTTTTCTCTCATTTGCTCTGACCTAAAAATTCACAACATTTCATTTTTGCCCTAAAGAAAATTTCAAGTTATACATGCACCAAAATTTATCCTTGTTTTGTATCCTATTTCTGTTCTTTGTAAACTACATGTATGTCCAAGCCTTTATTTTACATGTGAGCAAAACAAATATCCATGTTGAACATACATTGGACAAATAAATACATTGAATTGAATTGAATTGAATTCCTCTATATCCATCACAGATGTTTGTAGTAGAGGTGATACAGTTCAGGAACAGCTTTGACTCCCAAGGTCCAGCCGTCCCAGGAGTCCAACCAGCCGAGGCTGTAGCAAGACTTCATGAGTTCCAGGAGATCTTCAAGCTCTATGACTCTAAGAGGAGGACCTTAGACTCGGTGTCCAGGCTCTTTGGTATCGTCTGTAAGCCCTTCCCTGAACTGGACAAGACAGGAGAGGTAAAATAAAGAAATGTTTGCCTTGTTGTCAATAATCAGTGGAAGAATTATAATGTTGGCTTTCTGAGATAATTGCTGTTTTTATGCCTCCGCTACAACGTAGCCGGAGGCATTATGTTTTCTGGTTGTCCGTCCGTCCGTACGTACGTACGTACGTACGTACGTACGTCCCGTTCGTGATCGCGTTATCTCAAGAACCAATTGATGGATTACCGCCAAACTCGGGTCATGTATGTATCTTGCAGAGCTAATGAAGTGATTAGATTTTGGGGTCACGAGGTCCAAGGTCAAAGGTCACAAGGCTCATTATGTATGCAAAAATAGCTCGTGATCGCGTTATCTCAAGAACCGATTGATGGATTACCGCCAAACTTGGGTCATGTATGTATCTTGCAGAGCTAATGAACTGATTAGATTTTGGGGTCACGAGGTCAAAGGTCAAAGGTCACAGGGCTCATTGTGTATGCAAAAATAGCTTGTGATCGCGTTATCTCAAGAACCGATTGATGGATTACCGCCAAACTTGGGTCATGTATGTATCTTGCAGAGCTAATGAACTGATTAGATTTTGGGGTCACGAGGTCAAAGGTCAAAGGTCACAGGGCTCTTTATGTATGCAAAAATAGCTCGTGATCGTGTTATCTCAAGAACCGATTGATGGATTACCGCCAAACTTGGGTTATGTATGTATCTTGCAGAGCTAATGAACTGGTTAGACTTTGGGGTCACGAGGTCAAAGGTCACAGGGCTCGTTATGTATGCAAAATAGCTTGTGATCACATTATCTCAAGAACCGATTGATGGATTACCGCCAAACTTGGGTCATGTATGTATCTTGCAGAGCCAATGAACTGATTAGATTTGGGGTCACGAGGTCAAAGGTCACAGGGCTCATTATGTATCCTAAAATAGCTCGTGATCGCGTTATCATTAGAACCAACAGATGGATTACAATCAAACTTGAATTTTAAAAATTGCTTCCATTTTGGTTTGTAAAATTGCTCTATGGCGGAGGCATCATCGACTGCGCGCAGTTGAAGTTCCATCTAGTTTACATATGTTATCTTAAAGGTACTATGTCCCATTTGCAGGCCCAAAAAATGAAAAGGTTAAATTCCAACGGCATTTGAAAGACAATACTAATTTAGAACTTCCCTAAAAAAAGGGGGCTTGAAAATGTCTTTAAGTGGGAAAATAACGACTATTAGTTGTCGAATCGACTTAGGAGCTATAGTCTTAGAGCCACTGCGCAAAGATTCAATCAGTTTAATTTTGGCCATTACAAGAAGTGGGTTATTGATGTAGACAAATACTCATGTACCCTTTACAGCTCATTTTATGTATGTTATTACCAAAGATGAAAAAAGCCAGTCAGTCACTCAATAGTGTCTGACAGTGAAGTCTAGCAAGTAAACGGGTTTCCTTGCATAATTTGAATATTAGGACACTGCTAACGTTTAAATTTCACAGATAGGACACACATGACATATTCATAAGTCCTGCAAAGTTCTACAGAATTTGATGTTGGCTGCAAAAGGGACATAGTACCTTTAAGTAGAAAATAGGGATGCAATCAAACCTTATCCCTAATACTATGCACTCTTATGAAAGCAAGACAAAAAGTTCTACTGTTTCCATAAAGAATTGTTCTGTTTTTTTTTCATTATTTGGTTCTGATCTTGCTTTATTAATGAAAGTGGATAAATTTTATATCCTTCCCCCAATTAAAAGCTTCTTAAATAATGTGAAGTATAACAACATTATGGTGAGATATGACTTTTACATTTACTTCAACATGAATGAATGAGTAATAATTTGCATAGAGTTGTGGGTTTTAGTCTGCTTGCAAGGCCCATTCATATAAAAATCACATCTTCAATTTGATACGATGGACTATCCCTAAAAACATATACAAACATGTCATTATTCTTTGGATAATACTTGATTAATTCAACAGGAACTGGATCTTCTAGGACTGCTCTACGGTCTCTTCCAGAAGTTCATAGCCTTTGACAATCAGTTCAGAGATAGACTCTGGGCTGATGCAGATCTACCAAAGGCCAACAAGGAGGTAAGGAGATTGTCATTATCTTTGTTTGGTGTTAATACATGTAGTTCTTCATACGGAACCATAATAGTTTTAAGCATTGATTTTGCGAAACCTTGAAGTTTAAAACAACCATCCAAACAAAATTACGAGAGTTCATGTGGAACTAACACTTACCATCGGTGCTTGCACAGATGTCTCTTTGAACTTTATGCAAACGCAGCTAGCTTTACACAGACACTAACCAATGACTTGTCATATTTTGATGTGTAATGAAAATTAGCGTTTTACTAACATAAACGATAACGTTGTTTTGAGAATACCATCCTTGGCTCGTAGATCATTCACCAGCACCATATACTCACAATCTCGTCCTTTTCTCACCAGGTTGAGCAGTACTGGGATGAGTGTCAGAGCCTACCAGATAAGATCAAGGACTGGGATGCATATAACAACATGAAGAACAGCATCAAGTTCTATCTGGATGTCTTCCCTATCCTACACAAGCTGGCATCAAAGGTAATCACCATAAAAATTACTATTATTTGAGTAATGAATGACTTGAATTACAGCTATTTTCCACCATCACATCAAATTATACAAATGGAAAATTGATTTATGGTCCTTTTGCCCCATATTTATGCAGTACAATATATTTCGGTATTTGATCTAAGGACATTCATACTACATGTTTGTTTTATTAGGAAGGAACATCTTTTAATATTCTATAGCATACATGTATATTGATGTTTATGATTTTATGTGACTTGACCTTGACAATTTGTTCTAAAAGTCAGATGCTATCTTATCTGTGATAAATGTAAATGCATTTTGGAGATATTGAGCTATTTGGCATGATCAGTAATAAAATTGCAGAATTACATGTCTGATATTGTTTTTGTTGTTTCTTTTGTTTTCTGTTAAGATAAGACTGAAGTATTATCATATTACATTGTAGTGCCTTGATTGCTATTATATATCATATCAGAAAGTGCACAGTAGAAATACTTATTATTATTATTATTAATTGATAGTACGTGAATGGTGACTGGGATTTGAATCCTCTACCACTTGATCTGTAGTCCTTTGATTCATCCAGTGGACCACCAAATGTGTTGATATTATTCTTGATTGCAGGAAATCCGCAATCGTCACTGGCTACAAGTGATGGGAGTGACCGGGAGCTCTTTTCAGCTTGAGGCCAACGTCTTCAAACTATGTCATATCCTTGACATTGGCCTTATTCCGTGAGTATTATTTTATTAGCGATGCTTGAAAAACTGTATACATATACATGTATGTACCAATTTGGCTGTCAGAATTCAAATGAATTAACAGTAAGTTTAATGGCAAAGTGATGCCTCTCTCCACCGAGGTGAAGTAAATGGATACCTGGTAGGATAGAACTTCATGAACTTGTTAGTGCCTTATCATGGCAGTTCTGCTTCAGGCAGGGGTAATAATGTGATACTTTGTATTAAGCGCAGTATAGTATATTTGTATAGTAGCTGCACTATAGAAATGGGCATATTATTATTATCGTTGTATAGATCATCCATTAGAAACTAATTCCACAAGTTGTTGTTCTACTCACCATGCAGGCACCAGGCAGAGATTGAAGAGATCTGCCACTGTGCTAGCAAGGAGTTGGAGCTGGAGGTGAAGCTCCGCGTCACAGAGGAGGAGTGGACGGAGCAGGTCATGACCTTTACAGACTACAAGAGACGTGGGCCCATCTACCTAGAGAAAGACTCCATGGAGCACCTCCTGGAGCAGCTGGAGAATGCCCAGGCCGTCCTGGCGAACATGCTGACATCAAGGTTTGTGGGACCGCTGAGAGAGGAGGCTGCAGGATGGGCAGAAAAACTTAGAGGTGAGCGATGATTGTAAGATGGTTATGGGGTGGTGTGGGGTATGTATCATTTAAGTCCAAGCTATCCTGGTTAAAATGCTGACATCAAGGTTTGTGGGACCACTGGAAGAGGAGGCTGCAGGATGGACAGAGAAACTTAGTCTTTTAAATCAAGCATACACATACATGCTCTTGCATCGGAATATGACCTTTGAAATGCCGATGGAATTATTTTGTGGGTTTGTCCGTCCGACTCATTGTTTGATTATGATTCTGGAAACAATCTTATCTGACCTAAACAATGCCATGCAGCCCTTTCACTACCCAGGTGTAGTTATCGGGTATCCGGTAGAAAGAAATTCCTTTAATGCTTGAGCGCCTTATCATGGTTGCTCGGCTAAAGCCGGCATAATAATGGGGCCCTCAGGGAGATCAGTATTATTACTGATGAGGCTACCCTGGGTAAACGAGACATATTATTATTGATGTTGTTGTTGTTTTTGTTATTTTATTACATCTAAATTTACATTTACATTTACGTTTACATTTACATGTATCTTATATTATAATTATCATTCTCACAGGTGTTGGAGAGGTCCTGGAGCAGTGGCTAGAGGTCCAAGACCTATGGCAGTACCTGGAGGCAGTCTTCAGTATTCCCAGGACTGCCAAAGAGCTTCCTCAGGAGGCCAAACGCTTCAACAGGATTGATAAGAGCTGGAGTAAGATCCAAAGACGAGCTTACGACACAAGGAATGTCCTTCAAGTTAGTAAACTTGTTTGTAAATCGAACAGTTAAAGTTTTCGAGCTTCATGTTTGATGCATTTTTGTAATGAATCAATCAATGATGTTAATAATGATAAACAGAGTTATTCCTTAACCCTGTTACATATTTGATTTGATTTGATTGATATATCTTGCTGGAGAAAATCCAGAATAGGACCAAGACATAACACATATCATTAAAGTTAAGAAACATGTTCATGGGAGGCGTCGTGGTATAGTGGTTCATTCACTTGACTCTCAATCCAAGTATTGTAGGTTCGAATCCCGGCCTGGCACTAATGCCCTTTGGCAAGATATTAATCCACATTTGCCACTTTCCACCCAGGTGTTAAATGGGTACCCAGTAGGATGCGAAAGTTGTCGTAGTTTGCTCAGCATTGTGAGCATTTGTAAAATGGCGCTTGGCAAGAATGCTCCCCAGGGAGTGGAAAATATGCCTATATTGTGTGCAGGCAAGCCTGAATCTGATGGCCAGGGTAATAATATTACTGTAAAGCACTTAAGAGACATTGTCAATAATGTATTAAGTGCTATATAAACCCAGAATTATTATAATTCATCCATTTAACCCTGCATCAAGGTGCCCCAAATTCACCCAATGGTCTAAAGCGGGGTTTCAAGCTCCACCATGGACTTAAAGATATACTGCCCTCTTGTCAGACATCAGGACATTTCCTTACTCCACTTATGGAGGTTTAAATCATGGGTTAAGATAAACTTCCATCATTTCTTAGGCCATAGTTCTTTGAATCTTTTTGCTTGTTTTCTACGTAGAGGTGTTGCGGCGTAGTGGATAAGACGTTGGACTGTGGATCACATGGTCCGCGGTTCGAGTCCCGCCGCAGCACTAATGTCCTTTGGCAAGACATTAATCTACACTTGCCACTCTCCACCCAGGTGTTAAATGGGTACCGGTAGGAAGGAATTCCTTGAATGCTGTGAGCGCCGAAATCGGCAGCCTAGCATAGCCTGGTAATGTTGGAGCGCCTTGAGCATCTTGCAAGGTGGATACGTGCGCTACATAAGAATCCAATATTATTATTATTATTATTACATCTTCATAATATCCTGTTCCTCTACAGTGCACCTATGGTGGAGAGGTCCCTAAGGGAATTGTCTTGCGTCACATCCATGAAGAGCTTGAGATCTGTTTCAAGTCTCTAACAGGCTACCTAGACAAAAAGAGACAGGTCTTCCCAAGGTTTTACTTCCTGTCTGACCCTGTCCTCCTGGCTGTCCTCAGTCGACCTTATGACCTAGAATCTGTCAAACCTCATCTCAGGTAAGTGTCTCTTGTATTCAATGTTTGCATGATTTGAATGAATAGAAAAATTATAGTTGTGACATTTTGAATACACACCTTTTATTAATGAACAAAGAACAAATCTATTAAAACGTTCAGTAATTTGTAAATGCTAGCAAAGTCTTGGGTGAAGCATCAGTGCTTATCTCCAGAACAATAGAAAAAGATGAATGAAATGTACAAATTGATTTATGAGAAGTGAAGAAGGAGTCACCATGGCAGTGCATGCAAGGAAGCTATACTGAACGGAGTGAATGAATGGTGGCTTATTTCACGAAAATGCTGTAGGTGCTATACAAATCATATTACAGTCAAGCCTGCGAAAACCTGTATAGTAAGACCATCTGTCTATAGAGACCACAGTTTCTGTTTCCCTTGAATATTGTTTGTCAGTGAAATGTGTACAAAAGGAAGCTGTACATAAAGACCACCTGCCTATAAAGACCGCTTTAATTCCCCGGAGCGGGCTTTATATACAGGCGTTACTGTATTATTTAAACAGATTGGGAGATTCTTGTATTCATGGTTTTATCCAACCTTCCTCTTCCATGTGTACATGTAGATGCATCTTTAACTATGTGTATGACATCCGTCTGGAGCGCATCCAGCCCCTCACCGCTCAGACGCAGCGGAGCAGTGGACCCCTATCCCCTGAGAAAGGCATCTTACACAGCCCCACTAAGGAGCTACATGCCTCCCCGACACGGAGTGGATCAGGCCATGGGCCAACAGGCATCCAATCACGACTCTCCATCGACAGCAGGATGGGAGCTGCCACTGGAATGGAGGGGGGTGTGCAGGATGGTACAGAGGGAGGGCTGATGCAGGCAATAGCAGTCACATCCAAGGAAGGAGAAATGCTCAGTCTGGACCAAGAGGTTAACCATTTGTTTTTTATGCCTCCGCTACAACCTAGCCGGAGGCATTATGTTTTCTGGTTGTCCGTCCGTCCGTACGTACGTACGTCCGTACGTACGTCCCGTTCTCGTGATCGCGTTATCTCAAGAACCAATTGATGGATTACCGCCAAACTCGGGTCATGTATGTATCTTGCAGAGCTAATGAAGTGATTAGATTTTGGGGTCACGAGGTCCAAGGTCAAAGGTCACAAGGCTCATTATGTATGCAAAAATAGCTCGTGATCGCGTTATCTCAAGAACCGATTGATGGATTACCGCCAAACTTGGGTCATGTATGTATCTTGCAGAGCTAATGAACTGATTAGATTTTGGGGTCACGAGGTCAAAGGTCAAAGGTCACAGGGCTCATTATGTATGCAAAAATAGCTTGTGATCGCGTTATCTCAAGAACCGATTGATGGATTACCGCCAAACTTGGGTCATGTATGTATCTTGCAGAGCTAATGAACTGATTAGATTTTGGGGTCACGAGGTCAAAGGTCAAAGGTCACAGGGCTCATTATGTATGCAAAAATAGCTCGTGATCGTGTTATCTCAAGAACCGATTGATGGATTACCGCCAAACTTGGGTTATGTATGTATCTTGCAGAGCTAATGAACTGGTTAGACTTTGGGGTCACGAGGTCAAAGGTCACAGGGCTCGTTATGTATGCAAAATAGCTTGTGATCACATTATCTCAAGAACCGATTGATGGATTACCGCCAAACTTGGGTCATGTATGTATCTTGCAGAGCCAATGAACTGATTAGATTTGGGGTCACGAGGTCAAAGGTCACAGGGCTCATTATGTATCCTAAAATAGCTCGTGATCGCGTTATCATTAGAACCAACAGATGGATTACAATCAAACTTGAATTTTAAAAATTGCTTCCATTTTGGTTTGTAAAATTGCTCTATGGCGGAGGCATCATCGACTGCGCGCAGTTGAATTCCATCTAGTTTCAGACACACTCACAAACAAAAGTGTGAGATTAAGAGTGATGGGTGCATTTATATTACAGTTATCAGGAACGTGTGTGGATATGAAAGGATTCTATATGACAGGGCTTAAATTAATCCAAGGCCACCAAGGCCATGGCCGTGGATGCCCTTTTGATTGGCCTCAATGCCCCTCTCATTGGCCTTGGAGATTTTTTGTCCCCTTTCCAATTCTTCCTATTTGTGCTGTAATATAGGAATGTGCCCTACAGAAAAATGGCCTTGCCCTAAAAATATTGAAATTTAAGGCCTGATATGACAATCAATGACTGTTATTTAGTTTAATTTAATTTAGATAGTTCTGGAAAGCTCAAAAGAACTGTGGAGCTTCCAAAAAAAAGAAAAAGAGAGAAAGAAAAGTATAAATATTTGATCATTGATAACTGCTCAAAAAAGTGCAACATATAGAATTCTATTGAACAGAGAATGGTGTGTATACTCTATTGTAATTTTCTTTTACCAATGACTATGATTTCATTCTTGGCAATTACAATGCAAATTTACATAAACGACATGTTCCAATTGCTTTTATCATAAAAGTCTGTTTGCCCAAATTTTGTTTTAAAGAAGGTTCATGGCAGATTATTGTACTTTGCAAAATGCAGAAATTGCCCAGTTGACATATTGACAAAACTTGCCTGTTTTCTTATGATTGTTTTGACTTTATTTACTTTGTAGGTTCCTATCAAAGACGGCGTAGAGGTGTGGCTGAAGGGTTTGAAGGAATCCATCACAAAAACCATGTCTAGCACAGTCTCTAATATGATCCAAGACATGGAGAACAATCTAGCAGTAGAGGAGCTGGCTTACAAGGTAAACTATTTTCTTAAACATTTACAAAGTATGGGAACATCTCATACTATGACAAGTTTTTAGGAAAGGAGGCGCATGACATGAGATGAACTATAGTATTGATGAAATATAGATTGGTGTTTTTGGATTTAGGCTGTTTCAGTATGATATGGACAAAAATAAAGAGGAGATTTGAGGACAGAGAGAGAGAGATATGGTTGGGGGGAGGGGGTATAACAAATAGGGTGAGTGAGATAAGTGTCAGAAAATAAGAGGGTGTGCAGAGATATGTGTGATATAAATGTAGCAAGAAGCATATAAAAACACAAGAAGAAGAATAAAGAATAGAGAGATGCATGTCAGAGAGAGAGAGAGTAACAACTGGTGGCAATGTAATCTTAAACATTTTGTTTAGCAAACTTCTATATTTGATTAGCAAATGGTCATGCTTGAGAAATGATGTTCATGTCTCATTTTGTTACACTACAGTATTGCTTGTTACAATTTCTCATTTTCAATTCTCCCTCCCAGTACCCAACCCAAGTAGCCGCCCTTGGACTGACCATGTACTGGACCAAGGAATGTGAACTGGGCATCATGGAGATCCGTAATGACCGCAAGGCCATCCCTAACGCCGCCAAGAAGTTTGCAACCACCATGTCTAGGTTGACTCAGGTCCTAACGAAGGGAGCGTGGAAGGCCACTGAGGAACACGTGACACCGCTCCATCGGTTGCGTCTGGAGAGCATGATTGCTGTAAGTCCATCCTGGGAGTTCCAAAGCAAGGATTTTGGATTGCAGTGCAAAAATTACACTGGCTAAGGGTGATATTTCCCTAAACTCGTAAATGTTGTAGTGAGGATATGGTAGAAAGATATGAGAGATATTGTATGCCAAATTACAATATGAAGTAAATAATCAAGACTCATATAATCTGTGTGTGTGTGAAGCACTTTTCTCTATCAATTTTGCTTTTGCCATCTCAACAATCGTCCTTGTTAGCTCGATCCTTTCACTCCTCCTTTGTCAGAATCCGGTGGTGCTCCAAGTTTGCTGAGTTTATTATAATCTATGTTTGTACATTTTTAACATTTTAGGCGTGTACTACACCTTTTGTTCTAATGACCATTGTCCCTGTCTCATTTATGATGACATGTTTGTCTTTCTCTACCCACCCGCAGCAATCTTACTACCTACGCGATATCCTGGATAACATGGGCAACAGGAAGCTACGAGAGCTCACTGATTTTGAATGGCGGAGGTGCATCAGAGTCTATCCAAAGCAAAGATCAGGTAGGTCTCGTAAAACATTTATCTCTACTCAGAGCTATGTTACATGTATTTTGTTTATTATGTTTGATGTTTGATGATTGTTTTACCTGAATGCTATTCAGTAAACATGTATATGCTTGTAAGTAAGCAACCAGGCGACCAACAGCTTTTAGTCCTCTCTGAGGGACTTAGTAATGAGGATTAATGCCTATTACCAAAGCCAAGGGCACAAGCGAACTGACTTGGTTTCAAACACAGGACCTCCCAGTTACGAAACTACTGCTCTACTACTGAGCCGCTGGGCCTCCTCTGTTACGTCTATCAAAAAGTGGAGCTGTTTTGTAAATGTTCTTCTCAATATTATCACGAAGAAGGGTCCCAGGGAACAAGAAAATAACCTTCTAGAATTCACAGTGACATAAAATCTTGCATAATTTTCATTCAGAGACACAGCATGATTGTTACTTCTGTGACGCCTTCCTTCAAATGACTCTATTAAACATGACTGTCACTGTCCAGTCCTGGTTTTTAACAATGCAATATTGTTCTCAAATCTCAAGTTATATTTCTTATATGTCTTGCATGTTTAGTTTGTTGAAAAGTGAATATGTAAATAACACAATGTTTGTATATTTTATTTTGTAGAACTGTTTTAATCATTATGTTTACCAGTATGTGTATGTTTGGTATGTAAAAAGCAATTTGTCAACCATATTCTTTATTTCAAGTATGGGTTACATAATGATTGATAGGAAAATATGAACCCCTAGCTCTTTCTTTGTCAAAATCCATCACTTTTGAGAAATTGGAAAACTAACAGTTTAATTTGTGTAATTAGACATTTTTCCCGTTATTTGTGTAATGAGTATTTCTATTTTGTCAGTATTCGATGATGTAAAATGGAAATAATGATAACTGTGCAATTTATTGTGATTAATATCATGTAACAAAATTAGTATGATTTTGTACCTTTCCTACCAAAGGGAGATCAAGGCGTAAATGTATGTATATGATACTTGTATCATACATTCATGTCATGGGGTCATTCATAGAAACATTCAACAACCCATACCACTGCAATGGATTTTCTTTCTGTGTGTGGGTTAGAGTCTTTTAGACACCAATCCTGGCTACTCTTTGGTGGCAATAATTGTATTGCAAGCACCCGCATGAGCAGCAGGAAAAACTTGATTCCTTTGGTGCTCTGGTACAATATTGCACATGCATCTGGGTTGTGGGATGATTTCCTAGCTATACCTTCTTTATCTCAATTCACTTTACCCAAAATATATAGGGGTAATGATATTGATTGCAGGGTCCTCGGTTAGAACAGTATTGATACTGATGAGGCTATCATGGGTAAACACGACATATCATTATGGAGGTTACTTTTTAATCATCAAAATTGCTCACCTTGTTACTACTCAGGGAGTGGTGAATGTCAATTTCATATTCATGTTTGTTGAGAGATTTAAGAAGGTAATGGTATTTCCTGTTGGGTGTTCATTCCGGAAATCTCCCCTTAAGAACTTCTGGGGGGTGTTTCACAAAGACTAAGATCGACTTTAAGTTGGACTTAAGTATAACAGGCCGTTCATGCCACTGTTTGCTCTTACCATTTACTGGCATTTGTCTTTCAAGGGACGTACAAATCGTGGTCTCAAATCTACAGAGTTTATATTTTTTGATAGTTCATTATTGAAGGAAAAATATTATCTAAAGATTATAATTTAGAGACCAATTGGGATAGCAACCAATGGCATGAACGGCCTGTTATACTTAAGTCCGACTTAAAGTCGATCTTAGTCTTTGTGAAACACCCCCCTGGAGTCTCTTGTTGATTTCAAATTCCATTCTGTTTTGTGTGTCTTGTACTATGACATTCCATTGTCACTCATTCCATGTATCTTTCATTCCTCTTGAATGTTTGTGAAGTACATATATCACTGTTCAACAGGTTGTGGTATTTCTTGTATAATGTACCACATGTGCATACCTGTCAATCATGTGAATAGCTTCATGAGAGTGTCTCGCTTGATGTGAAGGTGATCTTTGGGGTGAAAATGTAATTGAATTATTGAAATGATTGAAAATATATTATTCAATGAAGGTCAACAGATTACAATATCTCTTCATTTCCGACATTTATTTATGTTACACTGTGAACATGTGAAGACACTTGTTGGTTCTTCATCAAATCCAAGTCACTATGAACAAATTGTATTTTATAAATTCATAATTCCTTTTCCTCCATCTTTACTTATTATTTTAGACATATATTAAGTTTGACTCCCGCTCTTTCTGCCTTTTATTCCCGGTATTTGTATCTCCCTTTCAAAGTGTTTTAAATATTATTCAATATAATATTTCTCGCCTCCCTCTCTTCTTTGTTAAACATGCGCGTTATACATTTCAGCACTGTTTTGGTATTCTTTCATTCATGTTATGTAATATTTCTTGATGAATTTCAGATGGTAGCCATGAGCCTCAGATGACTATCTTAGAGGAACGTCATCCGTATGGTAATGAGTTCTTTGGAGGTCAGTCTTCGCTTGTCATTACTCCCATCACTGAGCGATGCTTCCTCACTATGGCTATGGTGAGATACTTATCATTATTATGAAAAAGTATGCATATGACTGTGCGGTAGTTTTCCATATCTCGATATGTTCAAGATTAAAACTCGTATTTGGTAACAAGAAGGACTTTTATTTATCTAATAGAATTTTAAAGTCTCGATAATAGTTTGGTGGAATAGTAAGTTAAAAATATTGGTCACTCTCTGTAAGAAATACCATTTCTGTTTGCTGTATTGCTTCATGAAATTAGCAAGTAGATATTCCAGGTTACAATTACATTTGTGCTTGTTAATTCATCTTTGATAATTATGTGCTAAAAGTTTGTAAAAGTTTGTGAAAATACACCTTTAATCTTTTCTGAACCCTTCTTCCCCCTCAGTGCATGAATCAGTTCCGAGGCAGTGCCCTGACAGGAGGTACCGGTGTGGGTAAGACGGAGACTGTCAAAGGTCTAGCTTTCTTCTTGGGCCGCTACCTTGCCTTGTTTGGCTGCTCCCCACATTCAGATCCTGCTGCACTGGGAAAGGTAGTCCAGGGACTTGCTATGGTAAGATCAGCAAACAAATGTGAATGTACTGTTGGTAATGTATATTAAATGATAAGAATCAGTTGTCTTCAAGTCAGCCATCAATTACGGAATGGAGAAATATCCGTATGATGCATGTCAAATGTATCTTTTCTCACGTGCTATGATTTGCATTATAAGGATTTTTAGGTATTTGTAGCAAAAATATGTGTGAAAAAGGATCTAGTGCATATACTTCTTAGATGGAATCAAACCGATAAAGCTTGACTGTGATTGATTCACAAAATTCATCAAAACATATTTTTCAAGCAATTTGTTCATTTTTTTTTTACCAAGGAGAGACTGCAAGACTGAGTTATGTGAACATGTACATATGCACTAAAAATAAAAAATGACGGTTTGAAGAGCGGTTGTGCACATACATGTAAATATTGAGGATTTTAAGTATCAAGATCCTCCTCGCATCACATTTTCTGTTTAGTTTCAATTGACCCTACTACAAATACAATGTTCAACAGTAGATGGCAATTAACCTTCCTCCCACACTGCGCACGTCAGCACATGGGCAGATATGATACTGAGGAAGACTATACTGAAGAAAAGATTTTTTCCTCTATGGCCAAATACCGTAGTTGCGGTAGCGAGAATTGGTACATCTATGCATTATACTCCTTCTCTTTCATCAAACTTGACGTATTACCTTTTGTTTTGCATCACACTTCAGGATGGAAGCTGGGGATGCTTTGACGAATTTCAGCTTCTTCACAAGGAAGCGATTGCTATGGTATTAGATCATGTCCATGCAGTCATCTCGGCCCTACAGGCTAGGAAGAAGATTGCAGTCTTAGGAGACGGAGAAGAGGTATGGTTCTTTTACCGCAAATATATGAACTAGTTTGAGTAAAAGTTAGAGAAGATATATGTACTTGTAGATCAATCTGAATAGACCGGTTTACTAACATATTCAAATTTTATGCATAATGTTTAAAGAGAGGTTGTTCTTGACAACCTGTAAGCGTGCCCAAGGCTTGCCTGGCATAGCAACAAGTAAAATATGCCGAGTGGATTCCAAGTATTGTGGTTCATTCATTAGTAACAGGTTAAATGAATACATCTTCACTAGGTCCCCAGAAAAGAAACATCTATGAATTTGAATACATGTATGTACTTAGTAAAGTGGCCTATTGCAGTAAAAATATGGCTTTGAAACATACTTTGGCAACGATTGCTCCGCAGTCAGTTTCTTACAGTTACCAAATTACTAACTTTAACCATGGGCCTAAGACGATAACCAACCCTTACCCAAAACCTAACTAAAACCCAATTGCAACCGTATAGCCTTAACCCTTTATTTGTGAGAAAGTAAAGCCCAGAGCCAATGCTACCTTAAATGACCTAGATATACTGCTCCTCTAATCAGGGGAATGTTGATGCAGATTGAAGAAAAAAAATCTATTTGATTCGTCTCCCAGATCACTCTTGGCCGCAACATCGCCCTCTTCATCACTGTTAACAACAAGACTGGTCTCCATGGTGATATACCGACCGACATCAAGCTTCTCTTCCGCACTGTCTCCCTGGTTGTACCGGATATGTCTCTGATCCTCAAGGCACGTTGCGCCGCCTACGGCTTCCGCTCTCCCAAGGTCCTGGCAGACAGGCTGAAGATGGTGGTCCAACAGTGCAAAGATCAACTGTGAGTTTAACTTTTATGCTTCTATAACTAGATAAACCATATCAAACTCATGCAAATTTTGGCTATTTTGATGCCCAAGCGGTTCTTAACTTGGGAATTATGAGTCTTGTGTATGTCTATTGGATTTTACTGGGATGTCATGATGGGTCATTAAACAAATGAATATAGACTCAATACAATAAGGTACTTGAGTTGCATTACTGTGCAAACAAGCATGGTTGCTCTGTAACCATATCAGCTATTGTACTGAATGAGTATTGACCAACACATTTTTCTGTATCATGTTTAACAATTCTGGTGTTTGTTTTTGTGGGTCATGGTATGTACTGGCCATGAATATTCGATAGTTCATAATGGCTACAAAGATTAAAAAACACTGTCATGACATGTGTAACATGTACTTGTAAATATTGAAGCCTCACCGATTGCAAAGTAAAGCAGTCAAAAATGTGGTGGTGTTGTAGTAACATGTTGGTTTTGTGTGAAAATCTACGTCAACTTCTTTTACAAGTAACTTCTCATCTTGTAGTCTCCCTATGTTATTAAGATGTGTCATTTTTTCCTTTCCCTTTGAAATTTAGCCTCTTCTTCAATGTACACAAACAAATATTATTAAAAAAACTTCTTCATAAAATCAATTTGAAAAACTTTTTTTGGAAATTGGATTTTTATTTGACTTATTTGAAATTGGGAAAATTTTCAATCTTGAATGCAGTACTTAATAGTCTACTGTAAAAGTGAAATGAAAAAGTGCATTGCGTTTTTTCCTGACTCACGTGATTTCTAATCACTAAAAAGGTTCTTAATAACCAAAGATTTGTTTGCATGTTAAATATATTTGTAGTGATGCATGAGTATTGTTATTTGCATGATCGATATATGTGATATGATTTTTAAAGTGTTGTTCTTATAAGTGTAATATATATACTTGTAGCCTTCTGTGATGTAGTTGATTTGTTTCCAATGAAAGTAATTTTCAATTATTTGTTTTCCCTTATCCATATTTTTTTCTCCATTTCATTTCTATCACTCTATATTTGGACATGAACATTGATTGCTGTGTATACTTGTAATCTGCGTGTGGACTGTTAACAACTTTTTGCTCTAAATATCCTACCTTTCTATTGTCACCAATGGTTCCTTCTTTCTTAATTTTCCACCTTTTGCTTTTTGTGATATATCTCATTACTTTAAAAAAAATTATTATATTCTTTGATGTACATTTATGTGTGTGTACATGTGTCTTTGTTTGATCCCACTGATTTAATAACATGAACTATGTAATATCATCTTTCAAATTCACACACATCGTACTCTCCCGTCATCTCTAACCTCCTCCGTCTCTCAATTTGTTTAAAACCTAATATGGCTCACCTCAACTCTCTTCAATCTTGTTATTATTACTGCATGACACTAATATCTCTGTTGTATGTTCATGTAATCTTTACTCCCTTTTATTTATACATCTTTTAACACACTGGAATTTCCACATTCCTCACTACGTACAATTGTTATTTATACATATCTATATCTCCTATATCTGTCTATTATCTCCATACTGACATGCATGTCTAATTATTTTAATAAATCCAACCAACCATTCTTGATCTAACCCAATCTTAACTCATTGTATAACCAACTAATCCATTGCTCCCCCCCCCCTCCTTAACCCTGAATTATCTTATTCAACTTTAATTCATTTACATCATCTTCTTGAACCCAACCAAAAATCCACTAACCCATGACTCTCTATACCTCATTGATATAACCAATCCTAAATTATCCTCATCAACCTTACTTTATCTGGCATATTTTCCTCTGCAACCCAACTTAAAATCCACTAACCCACCACTCTATCTATACCCCTTTATATAACCAACCCTAACTATCAATGAACTTTTCTCTGCATAACCCTAACAACCTTTGACCTCTCCCCTCTGACCTCTGCTCTGCACTTTCACCTCCTCCCCCATACCTTCCCATACACCCACACAGGAACCCCGGAGATGTGGAGCTCTTTAATCTCAAATCTATGGTTACCGTCCTCTTGCATGCTGTCTCCTCATGGCGAGATGTGGAAGGGTAAACATTTGACCTTTGACCTCCTCAGTCTGACCTTAGTTTGACCTGGGTCTGACCTGAGAGCTAGATGTGCCCTGCACTTTTGTTTATTAGCATTGAAAACGTGCACTGCACCATAGGGCCCCCAAGTTAATGATGTCATGCTTGCATAGAGGTGGCTGGTCCTTAATACTTTGAATTGGTCAGGGTACACTAATGTCACCATTCATGTAACATGCTCAATTAAGTGACTGACAGTGATTTTTTTTTGATTTTTTTTTTTAATGACTATAAAAATGCAGCTAATGTATCAAGGTCATCAGAAGGTTATTTCCATTGCTGATTGGTGGAGCATTTTACATTTTTTACAAAAGAAAAAAAAGGATTGGGGAAAATACAGTATTAATTTATTAAATTTGATATTAGTCAGTAAATCTTATAGAAAAAAAATTAGTCGCACTTTGTTTTGCTTTTTAATTTTAAATTGTTGGCACACCTTTTTTTTGTCCTCAACCTTTGAGTTTCATTCAAAAAGTTGTTTGATTGCGAGATGTGACAATTTTTGAAATGTTGTGATTCTATATTTTATATTATTAAACAGTTTGCAGATTTTCTGATGCTCCAGATTATGCAGTTTCTTTTGAGTGTCTTTGTAGCACTGTTTGTTTTGTTTCTCTCTCTCCCCCTTCTCTCTCTCTCTATCTCTCTCTCCCTCTCTCTCTCTTTCTTTCAAAATTTATGATTTATCATTTCTTATTTGAAGTTAATCTACCCTTTTCTGTTTTAGCAGAGACTTTCTAGATATAGAGATGTTTTATTTTTCGTGGTTATTAACTCCAAATTCGTATCAAAAGCACAAGAAGAGAATTCAATCATTTGTATGACTATAATTCTTCTATCAGTGAATGAGAATTTCTATAGATTATAATTTATTCATTTTCTAATTGGCTTTTCAGATGTCAAAATGATCTGATGAAAACGATTTTATGTTTGTACTTGACTGTTTCAATGTTGTTTGTGTTTTTGTTTGTTGACATGCACATTTTCTTCCTGTAGTGGTGCACAATTTCAAGTGTTTTCAGTTGTGTTTGGTTTTGAAATGTGTAACTTGTGTTTACAGATGTGTTAAGTTTTAAAATGCGTAATTTGTGTTTACAAATGCGTTTGGTTTTAAAATGCGTAATTTGTGTTTTTTTTTTAAACCGAAGTACAGTGTATATTTGTTAATTTTGAATCCTGGAAAAAATGTGTTTTGGGTTCAGTTCACATTTATAAATGCCTATCTTTATACTGTGTGAATGCTAATAATTGGACAAGAAAGAGCCTAGGATTTGTATTAAAGTAATGCCTCAAACTTCTCATGTTAAAACTTATATAAAATATAACTAATGGAAAAAAAAAAGAAAGTATCCTTTGAAGTCCACCTGGAATGAAATCCCTAGTATTTCTATTTGGTAAAATGTAATTTCTGATCAATTTAAACTTATCTTTAGAGATAGAAAGCGTGTTTTTGATTCTTTGACACATTTAATATTCCATTCAGTTCTTTTTTCTTCTAAGTTATTTCTGTATGTTGATGCATTATATTAAATTTTTATTTTCTTGTTTATCTCTTAAATATGATACAAGTATGTCAAGGTTACCCTAAACTTTGAGAATCATGTCATGAGGTGCTATTCTTATGGCAGGGATTTTTTTTAAAGATGACAGTATTCCTTCTTTCTATGAAGCTGGAAGTCCCTGTATATTACTGACGAAGGGACCTCAACCTCATACATGTACATGAATATCCGGTTGATGGTAATGACATATTTAGATGAAATTGCAAATTAAGCATGCACATTACAGCCTATGGCGGAGTTACCTAAGGTATACCATGTATGCATAAAAACACCAAACGAGGAAGAAAAAAAAAAGAAAAAGAAAGAAAGACAATAAAAAATAAAAATAAAAAACAGTCATAGATACTCTTATAATTACCGTAAGCTCACTTGAAAACACTTGTATTGAAGGTAAACCTAACCTGTTGGCAAGGGTCATTTTATTTTTTATTTTTTTCAACACTCCATTATACATGTACATGTATGTCTAAGGAGTACCATCAGCTTTTCATATGAGCTCACAAAAAAACAAAACAAAAAACAAACATATATTAAAGATAAACAGAAGCTGTTTCCGAGAGTAGATTTATTATTTGTTCTTTTATTCAACATTCCTTTGTAGGTCTAAGGAATATCACCAGCTGTTCAGCATTGGATCCATTGCAGCTACGGTTATGTTTGCTAATATGGGGCGTAAGCTAACCAAGGAAGAGAGAATGGAGCTATCTAGGGCTAGCAGCCAAGGATCGCTTGTCCAACCAGGCAGCGCCATGCGTAAGATATTTCTCTAAACTTTTCTCTTATTATCGATCATTATTATTCTTTTATTCTTCTCCCCTGGCCTTTCCCCTTCCTTCCTCTCCACCCCCTCCCATCTTTATCTCCTTCTTCCCTCCATCTCGCTTTCTACTCTCGCTTTCTCTCTCTCTCTCTGTTTCTCTCCTACTTTCTTTGTCTCTTGATTATGCGTGTATTTCAGAGTTTAATCGCTCTTGATCCTTCAATGAGTGGAACTCTTCTTTCATTTTTCTCACTCTTTTTTTATAGTTTTATTTCATTTTCTTTCTAATTTTCTTTCTCTCTGTCTGTTTCTCACCCAATTGATGTATCCTGCATGTCCTTTTATATCTTCCTCTTATATCCCCTCCTTTTTTACTCTCTTATTTCACTCTCATCTCATTCTCTTTCTGAATCTACTACAATTTTTCTCCTCACTCTCTATCTTCTCTTTATTTATACTAATCACAGTCTTCTGCTTTTTCAGTGTACAGGTATTTCTAACTTGTAGGTCGATCTTTAAATCAGGTTTCAGTTTGCTTTGATAATACAAGTTTTGTAGATTTTTTTACCATGATTTGTACATCCCTTGAGAGACCAATGCCAGTAAATGATGAGAGCAAACAATGGCATGAACGGCCGTCTATACTTAAGTCCAACTTTTAGTCGATCTTAGTCTTTGTGAAACACCCCCTGGTGGATAAAACACTAGACTGTGGATCACAAGGTATGTGGCTCGAATCCTAGCTGCCTGGCACTATTGTCCTTTGGCAAGACATGCATCTACATGTGCCACTCTCAACCTATGTGCACATGTGTACTTGATACACTTAATTGAGTGCTATAGTTACTTTATCAGCTTTGCTATAAGTGGGCCCTGTTTCATAAGACTTGTTCATAAATAACAAGTTCCAATAACCGATATAAGCTACTGAAATCGTGCTTTTTGATTGGCTGAGAGCAAATTTGGCATATAGAAATTTAGCATTTGTTATTGATAGTAAGTTTTAAGAAACAGGGTCATGGTGTAATAATGCTGAAGTGCCATGAGCATCGCAGTGCGACAAATGTGAGCACTGGCTAAAGAAGCCATTATAATCATTATTGATTTTGTTATCTTGCAGCATCTGCAGCCATGTTAAAGACCGTTGAGAAGCAACCCAGGAAGACAGGAAGTACTAACCCTATGACCCCTGCAGCTAAGGCTGAACATGCTGTGGTAGCCCAAGCTCTACAGGACATTGTGGGACCAAGGCTTAAACCTGATGTAAGTTGTTCATAACACATACCCATATCAGAATGAAAATCCTTGATCACTTGTCTTGTTTTAAAAATAATCATACAGTCAAACCTACCTTAATGGCCACCTCTCTGTAAAGGCCACCAGTTGGTAGTCATCATCACCCTTATTGCCTCCCTCTGGAAGGAAATGTGTGTTGAAGAACCTGTCTTTAATGGCCATTTTTTGTGTTTCCTTGGGTGGCCTTAATAGACAGGTTGACTCTATGTAAAGAAATGATTTGACATATTTACAGTTGTTCGGCAGAAATATTTTCATAGCTTTGGAATCATCTGTTAATTCAATACTGCAAAGATATTGAAGGATGATCTATGGAATGTGTAGTTTGTAGCTAATCAGTCACTTTTTGATAAATTTGCATAGATTGACTTCTTTAATTTGTTGAAAGAATATCCCAGAATTGCCTATGCATATGTAGATCACATTTACACATCCAATTGTCATCATTATATCAATCTTGATTTCATTTAGGCGCTGTACCTCTTCAACAACGTGATCAAGGATGTATTCAACAGCGTTGGTGATCCACCTACCCCTCACTCCAGCCGAGCCCGACGCAACAAGATGAGCGTTGAGAACATGGTGATAGAGAAAGCTCAGGAGAATGGACTTGTTGCATCCTCTCCGTGGGTGGCGAAGGTCATGCAGCTGTATGCAATCTCACAGGTTAATCATGGTAAGCTCTCAAGAGGTTGTTCGATTTGTTTCTTGTCCTTGGCGTGTGAGTCTAGGATCACTGCATGTACCCCTCTAGACGGGTGGCTAAAGTCTTGAAGCTCTATGCCATATCAGCACCTTATGGTGGCTTGGCTAAAGCTGGGGTAACAATATGATACTTTGTAATAATATCAGGGGGGTGTTTCACAAAGACTAAGATCGACTTTAAGTTGGACTTAAGTATAGATGGCCGTTCATGCCATTGTTTGCTCTCATCATTTACTGGCATTGGTCTCTCAAGAGACGTACAAATCATGGTAAAAAATCTACAAAACTTACATGTTTTGATAATTCATTATTGAAGGAAAAAAATATTGTCTAAATATCATAATGGTGAGAGCAAACAATGGCACGAACGGCCTGTTATACTTAAGTCCATCTTGAAGTCGATCTTAGTCTTTGTGAAACACCCCCCAGGAGAGTATATTTTTAGTAGTAGCTGCTTTAAAAAAAAAAAAAACATGTGGCATTATTCATTATCATAGCCTTGTCTTTTTTCCACCTCCCCATCATCAATCATCAATCTCCCAGGTGTTATCGTAGCCGGTGGCCCTGGTACAGGCAAATCCACCTGCATCCAGATCCTTGTTGAGGCTCTCTCTGCTGTGAACCCTGCTCAGTCACGTCAATCCCGCAGCAGTGTCTCGAGCATCACATCAATCAGTCACAAGCTACAACGTATCAGCCCTCTGGTGGTGGATGATCTCTCACTCATGTTTGGCTATATCAATCAGAACCATGACTGGACGGACGGAGTCTTCACGAACGTCTGGAAAAAAGCCAACAGGGTAATAAGCAATTGCTATAATCCCCCCCAAAATACCATATAGTTCAAAAAAACAAAATTCCATATAAACCCCTCAAAAAGAGTCTCTTGATGAGAGTTGATATCTCTCTTGTTTAATATATTATCATACTTAACATTGGTATCATTGAAAAGCCTGTTTATTTCCCTTTACAACGATGCCCCATAGTAATGATTATGTAATCATAGAATGTGCAGTACACCTGAATATGGGGGCAAGTTAAAAGTGAAATGTTGCAAAATACATTGTTATCGTCAATAGTGAATTCTTCATTCGTTTGGAGGATGCATTGTGTTTTGAAGGAATAACAATGATAATCTAGTATTAACAAGAGAGATATCAACGCTCAAACTCGAATTGCAGAACTTTTTTTGAGGAGTTAATGTAAATTAGCAACTTGGAAGAAGTATGAACCAATGTGCAAAGAAACGCTCCCTTGCAGTGGGGTTCCAGGGCCTGATTAAGGGCTATGGAAGCTCTGGAATTTTTAGATGCTTTCTGGTGCAATCTGAGCCTTATTTGGAACATTATCAAACAACTTCATGACTAATTATTTCAGAAATAATTTTGGTTGAGAATTGATTTAATCCTGTAACTAATTTTCAAACATGTCATTTCAAAATTCAAACCTGAAGCATGATCTATATTTTTGTCTGTCCATAGAATGTGAGTACAACCTGGCTGTGCCTAGACGGTCCCTTGACCCCTAGCTGGACGGATAATTTCAACACTGTGTTGGACAATGACCGAGTGCTGAACCTCCGGAACGGTGATAGGCTCTTCCTAGCAGATAATGTGAAGCTCCTCTTTGAAACAGACAGCCTGTCCAATGCATCACCCGCATCTGTCGCTAGAGCTGTGAGTTAAAGTCATCAATCATTTTAACATTTCATTTGTCACTTAGCAGGGCTCCGTACCGATCCCTATGTCAGGGGATCTGCCAAAAAAAAAAAGGGGGGGTGGGAGAAGTTGTGCTGTATCTTGTAATAAAATAATTTTAAGTTTGTGTATCATTCTGAATTGCTAATGTAATTTCTTTTTGATTTACCTTGATACAAATTATGTCATTTGCCTGTTACAAATAATTGCATTTCAATATTCAGAATGCGATTGCATACAGTATTTGTTGCTAGGTAGGACAAACATCATGGCTTGCCGTTCCTGACAACATGTAATATATGCAATTTGCATACTGACTATTGAAATGCAATGGCCTATTGTACAGGATCGTTTATTCTCAAACCTGTGTTAGTGTCAATTAAGCCCTACATTAAAGTAGTTCTAGGTATGTTAGGTGGCTAGTTATAGCACTTAGACATGGATATCAAGAAGAAGAAGTCTATTATGTGACATGAATAAAAACAATGATACATCAATATCTTTGTTTACACTCAACATTTTAGAGTAGATCCATTCACAAGTGAACCACTGATGTTAAGCTTCATATTGACATGCTCTTGTTCTTCAATGCCCTTAATATACCATTTTCAATTCCATTGCAGGGTATTGTATACTTGGACCGTGAGGTGCTTGGCTGGAGACCTGTAGCACAAGCTTGGTTAGAGAACCGCAACCAACAAGAAATCCATGTGAGTACTTGTGGAAACACGCTGTTGGCTTGGCAAAATGCTTGAGTACCACTTGCGCTACTCGTATTAGCACAGCCACATATTAAGCTGAATTGAATTTACATATATTTCCGTCATCATGACAATATATACAAAGATAATGATGTAATATCATAACAGATAACAATATCAAAATTTCATATAAATTGACATAATAACATTCAAAATATAAAGAAAATATGAAAGTATCAACCATAGTACATGGAAAATTAAATCAAGCATTCTTAGTGTTCAGCACATGTATTTCAAAGAATATGTAATAACTTGATATCATCTACAGTACATCTATTTAGTTTTCTTCACCAACAATTCAGTCCAAACTTGATCTGTTGCAAATATTTTGTACTGCCTAATCACCTATTGAAGACTTCAATCAGGATGTGATGCGTAGGTGTAACATTGACGTGGAACATATATGCTGAGAGCTTTATCACTGATTGATTAAGACCCAGTTTAAATGATAGAACAACTTTCTCTTAAGGTCTGTCTTCATCAGCCCGAGTTGGCCAAATAGCCCGCTATTTCGTGATCTGGCTAATTTCCCGGATCAGAAATAGAGGGTTATTTGGCTAACTCGGGCTGATGAGGACATCCTTTAGTCAGCCAAGTATCAGGGCAAGCTTATCAGAATGTAAAACATTTAAATGCTGATGCAATATTGTTACAAGTATACAAAAGAGGTTACAAGAAAAAAGGTATCAATATATTTGATTATATGTTTTTTTTTGTATGTGTTTCAACAGTGTCTACAGAAAGCATTCAACAAGACTATGGATGCAGTTGTCAACTTTGTCCTCTTTGAAACCAAGTAAGAATTTGAGATGCTTTAATTACATGTCTACTGTATTTGTAGCTTTGTAGAGTATTACATAATTCAGTACGTGAGAAAACATTAATATATAATATGGTAAAATTTAAAAGAACAATATAACGAACAAAAGGGTTTCTTTAAAATTGTGTAACTACATGTATACTCTTTGACAGAAAGTACTATGCTGTAATGGTTGTCTTTACTAATTCAAATAGAAAATGCATCGAATTGTGTGGGATACGTAATCACCAATTCACACTCTGCTTTGTACATTTAATTCACAAGTTCACTTATGACAAATACCCAAACACGAGGGGCTGTAAGCAATTTGAAGTTTAATAGAACAGTTTATAAGTTTACTTCTGCTGCTCACTTACCCTTTTTCACTGCTTCAACATGAAGAAAGAAAGAACAAAAGTGTTATATCTCACTGTACCTAACGTCATTGATGACTTGTTCATTGAATAGAATTCTAGAGATCCCAAGAACACACAATGTATTACATTTATCTCTGCAGACCCCTTGCCACTTTGACCGAAGTAGGAACCTTCAAGACTTGCCTGGGTCTCCTAGAGTCCATGCTCAATGAACATATTGAGATAGGAGGAGAGCTTCATATTGAACGTCTCTTCTTGTTCTGTCTGATCTGGACCTTTGGCGGACTACTAGAAGGATCAGATAGGAAGGGATTCAGTGACCTTCTACGTACTCTCACATCAGCGTAAGTTCTCAACCCCTTTAATACTGCATCTGTGCTGAAATGAAATTCTTAATTAAGGCTCATTCACATATGACTGGATAAACATTGCATTAACAAATAAATGATAATATTGACGGAAGGGTAATGCGCTTTAAATTTCTGCTTTGCATAACACACAGTAAGTGTGCTCAGAACCTTTGTTGCACGCTCCTTTTTTCATCCCGAATTCCCTGTTTACACATAAACACATTTTTGGGGGTCATTTTCATGTGATGCATTATGGGAAAAAGTCGAAAAAAATATCAGCTGTGGCTGGGGTAATTTTTTACCCCAGATAAGCTATTCAAACCGTCCCCAACAAAATTTCTGATTTCTAGGGTATTTTCTAGAAATTTTCTAGAAATTTTGTTGGGGACGGTTTGAATAGCTTACAGTATCTGGGGTAAAAAATTATTTAAAAAATATCAGTCTTATACTGACCCTACGCACAAAGTTTCGGTCAATTTGGACTCCTTTGGGCCCAAACTGGCCATTTGTATTGATTTCTCTCCAAAAGCATGGTTGAAAGATGTTGACCCGCGAGCTGAACAATTGGCCTGTCGTGGCTTGGCAGTGGGGGGGCACTGTTAATTGTGAATCCACCCTATTAATGAGTACCTGGCTTGAGCTGTTTCCTAATCTCTATCTTTCAGGCTGCCCGACTACGACCATGACATCTCTGTATTTGATTACTATGTGGATGAATCCGGAGAATGGGATCCTTGGATCTCCAAGGTACCTGATGTAGCCTATACAGACACCAGGGACCTACTGGGAGATGTGCTTGTGGATACTGTTGATACTGTAAGTATTGCTAGCTTCTGTGTGTATCACATGCTATCTATATATTCTTTTTACTACTGTCTTAGCAGATACCTCTCTTTAAAATCCACCTCTCTATAAGGGCCACCTCTCTATAAAGGCCACCTGTCCATAGTAGTGACCTATATTGTCTCCCTCAGAAAAGAAACATGCATTGTAGAACCTGTCTAGAAAAGCCACCTGTCAACAGTGGCCAGTATTCCTTTTCCCTTGTGTGGCCTTAAAGGTAAAGACCAGTTTTGGAAACGCTCCTCTCTCAAAAAATTGAACGGAAGCTCTCATTACCAATTATGTGAAAGAATATATTTTGACTAATACGTGATGATACAAATTTTGCCGGGAAACCGCCTACTAATTGATATATTTGGTAAATTATTATATCTATTGGGACCAAATAGATATCGCGCGCGTGGTCGCGTAGTCCCATATACACCTTTCTGTGTACAGTGCTTGTAACTTTACCAAGACTGGGCCAAATTTCTTATCATTTTGATGATTCCAGAACCTTGCAGTACACACCAATACTTATATGCTAGATGATCAACCTTTTCTGATCGATTTCACAACGTTTCTTTCACAATGCAATCGCATGACCAGAACTGGTCTTTATCATTAATAAACCAGTTGATTGTACTATTCAAATAATTGAGAGTTTTTCCAAGTAAAACAATCACTGTAAGTGCATCCAACTTTCAGTAGCATGGACATGCAAGCAGGCAGTCATATGAAATGTCAAAAACATATATCAGAAAATGTGTGAGGAATACCCCAAAGTTTTGTAAAACTCTTTAGAAGAATTGTCTTCAGTGACCAGTGTAGAAATATGAAACTATCGTGTTATTGAACATTGTTTGTGTGCTGAAGAGTGTTTAAACAATTATTTGATTGTATAAGGAGATACTGTAAGTAGTGGACACCCCATCTAAAATACTGTAACTATATATGCTTTTATGTGTCAATTTCGAGGAGGGGTCATAGAATCGATGCAATATAATTATACTAAATCAAATTCATTTGATGTTTGTAGATCCGTACCCGAGTGCTGATGGAGTTTGCCAATCTGACCAACATGCATGTAATGCTGCTGGGACCTCCAGGTTGCGGCAAGACGGCTATGATTAATGATTTCATCAATACACTCGGTGAGTTAATGTATTACTCTATCTGATGAAAGAAGTGGTTGAATTGAGTTTTTATTTCCACAAAACATGAAATAAAAGAGTACAAAATGATACACTTAAATGAAGTGGAGGGATAACAAAAAGGATAATCAGAATATTGGCAGAGGGAGCGAAAAGAAAAAAACAAACAAGGGAGCTACGTGTATAGTTATATCGCTTACATATGGTAAATTCTTCTAAATTATAGACCTTGATGTTTTAAATCAGAATTTTGTCCAACTGTTTTCCTTTTTGTAAATCTTCCCAATTCAAAATAATAAACTTGATTTCTGCAAACTTGTAATGCAAGACAACATCTTGCAATTAAATACTTGTCCTACTGCCATTTTTTTCCCTTACAGATTCAAGCAACCAGATAACCAAGAGACTGGTATTTTCAGGAGCATCCACTGCTTCCCAGCTACAGCAGTTCATTGAGACCAACATACACCACAGGCAAGGTGAGAGAAAGGGTTACCAGTCTACTGGTTATACGAGCAGTCACCCCTTTGTATTACTATTTATCAATGCTTGGGAGTTGTTAATTTTTGCAGGTCTTGATATATCTGTTGAAAGACGTTCATCCATAAACATGTACATGTATGCTTCCATTTCAAAATTGCAAGCTGTCCTTCCAATACATGTCCATATACAGTTAAAAACTAACTTATTGATACCTTACCAAGTTTTGTAATTGTTTAAGTACATGTATGTGTAAAATTGACCCTTGATTTATGTTTCTTGAAAATGTGACATATTAAAACTTACATCTAAAAGTATTCAAGGAAGGCCCTTATTATACCAGTCCATCTCTCATTCCTGAGTAACAAAAACACAACAAAAAACATCAAATTTACAAGGGATATATATCATTTAATTATTACTTTATGTTATTGCTTTTAGTAGATACTTCAATGCCAGTTGAAATAGAACACACCTTACGTTTCTCTTTTACATTTATTGACAAATTTGATAATGGCCAATTTCTGAAACACATCAGGTGTGTAGTAGGTTTACTGCAATGCCATTAATGGTAGTATGGGCATTGTTTCATAAAACTGTGTTTACTACAAGTTCACTGACACCCCATTGAAATTTGTGTTAAATTTAATACACGCATTTCAGTGGGTTGTCGTAGAACTTGTACTTGGACAGTTGCTAGCATAGTAATGATTAGAATCAGAATATTAATTAAAGTGCAAAATATTGATTGTGTTTCTTGCAGGATTTGTGTATGGTGCCCGTGACAACAAGCGTTTCCAGCTCTTCGTAGATGACATCAACCTCCCACCCTGCGACGAGCATGGTGTACAGCGCTGCAATGAGCTCATGCGTCAGCTCCTAGATGAACGCCTCCTTATCACGCTGCAGAAGCCATTTGAATGGAGGACTATTGAAGACCTGGTGGTTTTGTCTGCTTGCACCATGAACAACTATCCTAGTTCTAGTAGCAAGAAGATACCAGATAGGCTACTGGTAAGGAGAGATTCACATGAAATGATTATGATGAGGATGATGATGATGATGATGATGATGATGATGATGATGATGATGATGATGATGATGATGATGATGATGATGATGTGGTGATAATGAAGATGATGATGATGATGATGATGATGATGGTGATGATGATGTGGTGATAATGATGATGATGAAGATGATGATGATGAAGGTGATGATGATGATGATGATGATGGCGATGATGATGATGATGGTGGTGGTGGACATGATGGTAATGATTTATGATAATGACAATGACAATAAAATTTTGTTCTTGCATTCCAATATTTACAATGGTTTAAATCTGGACTATCATTCAGCTGTCTCAAAACATTCAAAGAATTCCTCCTTTTCTTTTTTACATTTGGTATACATGGTCGGAAAGAAACGAAAATTCCTCTTTAAATGAAACTTCACATCTTTAGTTTTAATATTTGATTTAATGTCCATAATGTGCATAACATTTAATATTTACTTATTATATTTTATGTTTATTTGCCCTCTGTATTTTATGAGAAGAGCTGTGTTTTAGTAGCTTGATTAAACAATAACAAAACTGATTTTACCTTTTTCCAGTAAATCTATTTGGCAGAGAGCACTTCAAATGGTGATAACCTCATATTTGAACCTTCTTTTCTATCTCCATGTGTATCTAAATTTCATTACTTCCACAGCGTCACTTTGTACTGATCCATCTTCCTGAGCCTAAGGAAGGAGCGCTGAGCAGCATTGTGGATGCTGTGCTGGATGGTAACATGACCAAACACAACGGTCAGTCTCTGGCCCAGGAGCTCCAGGATGCTATCGTCAATGCTTCCTGCAAGCTCCTGACCTCTGTCCAGAACGTCCTACGTCCTACACCGATGCCTGGACGATACCATTACATGTTCACCCTCAGAGATATCTCCAAGACATTCCAGGTATGTTTGGATCAGTTAGTCAGTCAGTTAGTCAGTTCATCAGTCAGTTAGTCAGTTAATCAGTTAGTTAGTCATTCAATCAGTCATTCAGTCAGTCAGTTACTCAGTAAGTCATTCATTCAGTCAGTTAGTGAGTTGGTCAGTCAGTTAGTAAGTCCCTTGAACCTGATAAGAACGGAATCGTTGAGCCTCTAACACAGCCCTGACACAAGTTCAGGTAGTTAGAAATATTATTGGTAGGTCTGTAGCAGACTTGAGCCCTGTCTTATAAACAGTTGATATTAATCACAACTTATTTGCGATCGATATCAATCGCAACTATGTACATAAGAGATGTGAGACTGCAAACTTGCTATTGATTCGGATCAATCGCAAGTCTTTATGAGACAGGGCCCTGGTCTGTAGGTCAACGAGTTATTCAGTCACTTGATGAACCAAGAAATGAAGCAACGAGTCATGTTCTAAATCAAATACATGTACATTGTACTCCGTCAATTATTGAAACACCTATAGTCAGGCGGTCAGTGAATCAATGAATCAGTCGTCCAGTCAAGCAGCTTTTATGAACGAAGTATTAGCGATACTTTTTATTAAAAAATGGGCTGTCTGTACATCGGATCCCTTCGTAGGCAATACATAGTATCCATTGGGCAGTGGTCTAGTTATTCTCTTTAAGATGACCAGAGCATTTTGATCTAAACATCAAGAATCAAAGACCTATTAGCGGGGCTCACCAGCGCTTTTCATGGGCCTTTGAAAGAATTAGATGGCTTAACCCTAAAAGATTTACTTACAATTCAAAGAGATATATTTTGGATGTAAGTGTACATTACAGTATGGTTAGGTATGCCTTTCTTACCTACCCTTTTTTAATATTCCTTATGATGTATTTTTTAAAATAATGAGCACAGATAGAAAAAAGCTTTTATAAAATCATCCCTTATAATCTTTTTGTTCTTTCCACCAGTGTCTGATTAGACTCTCTGAAGAAGCCCGGGGAGAAATCAACATGGTGTCATCGCTATGGCGACATGAGGTGCAGAGGATTATGCGTGATCGTCTCTGCCGAACATCAGACATCAACTGGTTTGACAAGAACCTTGATGAAATATGCAAAGCAGTAAGTTCTGACAATTCCACTGCAATTTGAAACGTAACTAAAAGATATCACTGATAATAGTTTATAGAAACAATTGTAACTTTCCTCTTTGTGCACACAACATGATTTTTTTCTTTCAGCACCTCTGTATTACAGGTCTAGTGAAGAATGGCAAAGTAAAATATAGTGGGCCTGTCTTTTCATAGCATTTAATTTGCCCCATTATGAATCATTGTTTATCAAAGGGGAAGTCATGATGTATCCATTGTGCTATTCTTATAGTTGTGTTATCTAATAAAATCTCTGTACCTACATCCTTGAGGGTCGAATCAATGAGATAAGGTCAAGAGGAAGGCAAAGAAGGGGATGGAAAGAGGATATCAAACAGTGAACAGGGAGATCCCTTACAGAATACACAGAAACAGTCAGAGAGAGGAGACAGTGGAGAGCATTGGTGTACTAATCCATGACACCGACCCTCGGTCGCGAGGATGGGAGAAGAACTAACTAGCGATCTAATGAAAGGGAAGAAATAGAATGTACATATTTGTATGCTGCATGTGCTTGTCAAGAATAAACATGCAGACCATGCATCCACATTTTGCTCAACTGTTCTTAGCCTCTACACAACATTTGTTCTGGTACTTTGAATTATTTGGTTAAGTTGGTTTGCCATGGCTAAGGCACGAGTCGGGACTGTTTAAGAAGTGCTCCATGGTTTGGGCTACCTCCCGGCAGTCTCATTTTATAGCTTCATTAATGTTACAGCCACAAGGGCCTTACACCTTCCAGTCCCTTATTCTTAGAAGTTTATTATTAAATGTATACCCGTAATTGATTTTTTAAATTTTTTATTAGGAGATCCCCAAGGGTGAGGATGATGAGAGTATCTATGAACACTTTGTGACGTTCCCCATCGAGCATAGAGGTTATCAGAGACCAGTCACTTCCATGTCACAGAAGACTGTCAGGGTAAGTACTATGAGTATTCTGTGCTTTCCAGGAGAAAAGTGAACTTAATAACAGTAATCCAAGGATCATTTCTCCTGGTAATGCTCATCTATCGTTCACTTCATAACCCTCCCCCTAGCTCTCTCCTTCATCCCTGTTCAGCTATACATACAGGTCTCTGTTCCTCTGTTTCCACAAACCTTAAAGAACCCAGAACAAAGATGAGTTGGGGTGACAGAGAATTCACTGCTCATGCACCCTGACTTTGGAACTCCCTTCCTCACTAAAAAAATTGACTCAAAGAAACTTAATAATTTATAAATTAAGTTCCATATCTTTCTTATTGTTATTCATTGTTTTTCCATGTTATTCTTATTGTTATCCATAAAATGTATTTAGTTTGTTTCATGTAATTTTCTATACTGCTTGTTATTTGAATATTTTGTCAGACGCCTTGAGCCTCCTTTCGATGGATATCTGTAATTTTGTCAAAAATATTCTATGGTAGCATATAACGATTGTCAGATATGATTCAAACATACCTGATTCATGCTGGAAACATGGGTATAAATTAACCATCACTATACATATATCTCAGTGGAGCATTGCATGATTGAAAATACTGACTCTGTTTGTCACGTACAGTAGAGATCGCGGGCAAGTACCCATCGGCACCCGCGGTAACATCAATTTGCACGGGCGAACTGCGGGTTTTCTGTAAAAATGGGTACTTGCCCGCGATCTCTACTGTACATGTATATTTGATACCGGCACAGCAAGAGTTCAGTTTAGTTTGAATATGTGTGTTCCATTTCCATTCAGGTTTAATTATTCCTCCGCCAGTATGTAACCTTGAGCAGGTTCCTAAGTGCATCCTGCTCCATCTGACTCGATACAATGATTGGCTACTAAATTGTTATAAGCTACATACCAGTTCTTACATTTTTAATTAATTCATTTGAATTTGATTCTACATGTAGCTCTAACCAATGCTCTACCTACTCCTTTAATTTGCAGGTTATTCTACAACCAGTTTCCAATCTGGAGCAGGTTCATAAGTGCATCCTGTCACATCTGACCCGATACAATGAGGAGTTTGGTAACGTCACTCTGAACATCATGTTATCTGATGATGTCATCTATCATGTGCTCCGCATGCATCGTGTACTCAGCTTCCATCATGGGTAAGACAAAGTCATTTTAATTCTCTTTAAAGTTTTCACCAAACTAGCCTTCCAAAGGAGGATTTTGGGGATCATCTCGAAGCATGTCTTGCTCTAAAGCAGCTACTAGCTGAAAGATTTTACCATCATTAAATAAATGCAATTCAATGATTGCATTGTAGGACAGTGCAACTATTTACGAAAATAAAAGGGGAAAATCAACCATCATCCACTTGTATTAAGCATTGGAATTTTCATTAGTAGTACCATGTGCCCTATGAAGGTGGAGCCTCTACCTACATGCATACATCTCATCCTTAACTTGCTCATCATCCTTTATTTTTTCTGTTTTGTAATTGTGAAACTGAAAATTATTTGATACATATATTGCATTGTATCATTCTTTCAACTGAGGTTTGGGAAAAACAAAGTAAGGGTTGTGAGTCTTCATTTTCAAATATTTACATCTATTGTTATGACATACATGAATGACTGTATAAAAAGTACAAATAGTCAAGTGGAATCATGTTTACAAAAGGACAACTGAAATTCTCCTTGACTACAAATTATACGATGTAACCAATCTCTTTTTCTCCCCGTCACCCTCCCCTTTAGTGGAAGCATGATATTAGTAGGTGCTATACATGTAGGTAGTCACCTGACCACCTTGGTCATCCTATCCCCGCATGCATTTTGATTATATTGAAAGTACAGATATACAAAGGGACACCTGACATTCTCATGGGACTACAAATTATACAATGTAACTTATCTCTTTTCTCCCCTCTCCCCTTCCTGCAGTGGTAGCATGATGTTAGTAGGTGCTATTGGAAGTCACCTGACCACCCTAGTCAACCTAGCCCTCCATGTAGCTGACATGCCTATTCATCCAATGGATACAACCAAGGCTAATACATTCTTTGATGGTCTACGTTCAGCAGTCAGACTCTCCGGTACAGAGGGCAAGATGCTTACTCTCATGTTCACGGTAAGTGGCATTATGTCATTGATAGCTGAGCAACTCTGGGTAACTTTATTTCAATTGACATGTACATTCTTTTATTGCTCATTTCACCAAGTTGTAAAATGGATTAAGATTATTCTAATCAGTGCTGACTCTTCACTTGTTTAGCTATCCAATGTACTGTGGGCAGCAAACCGTACCCCCATATTTGAATCAAATTACAGTGTGTTTAGACTAAGAGTAATTTGTTTAGTCTCCTTGAAACCAAAGTAGATTTACATGTTGTAAAGCTTATTCTTTTTGGAGTAATGTTATGCCTTATTCAATAATGAAACAAAAGGTTAAATTGAAAATTGGACTCATGAAACTTCATTTATGATTACTTTGTGAAAAATGAGCACAAAAGGGTTTCATGTGAACCTAAAATTATTGCTTCTCTCAGATTTATATGAACTTGATTTATGATGATTCATTGAGAATGCATGGAAGCATTCTCAATGCTGATATACAAAATGTTTTACTGCAAAGAATGTGCCATTTATTAAGGATCAACTAATGAAAATATTATTTCAGAAGACCCTAATTTACATTGTAATGTATACAGACTAAATTCCTAGCTGTAGGGGACTGTCCTTGCTTGCACCCATTGCATATCTAATGATGATAAGGGCATTTGTTCAATTATGTATCTTTGTTAATAATCGTTAGGGTCGTGATCTGAAGGAGGATGTGTACCTTGATGCTATCAACAGTATCCTGATATGTGGGGAATACCCTCCTCTCTTCTCTAATGATGAGCTGGATGGACTCTTACAGGTAAATATTCATCTCCTAAGTGATCTTAAGTTTCTAATGTTGTAAAGTTGCCTTCCTGGCTTGGCGGGCTTGCCCACCCAGTTTATGCAGTTCGTATATAATGTAAGTCCATCCTGGCAAATGTTTGATATAGTTATTTCACTATTTATCATGAAGTGCATCGTATCCTTTCTTGTGAATCATGATTTATTTCAAATATACTGTCATATTTGTTAGTGGTAACTCTGACTGTTTGGATATGAAAAGTTTATACAGCTAAACCTGCTGCAGTGACAACCTGTATAGAAAGACCACATTTTCTGTTTCTCTTGAAAATTGTTTCTCATTGAACATATGCTAAAGGAACCTGAACATAAAGACCGCTTTTCTTGTCTCCCTTGCGTGACCTTTACATGTATGTACAGGTTTCAACGTATCTAGGTTCCATTTCTGGTTTCAATGTCTGTCCAGTCAAATGTTTACATATGTACATGTATACAGTCATTTTAATCACAAAGTGTTATACTCTGTTGCATTAGAATAAAATGCTAAATAATGCTAAAAGTAAGTAGAATAGTGCACTAAACACCATGTTTTCATGCCCTCTTTCTACTTCATGTACCAGGCTCTGACCCCAGCTATGAAGAGACGTTTCCCAAATGTTCTGGTTGACCCCATGAAGTTCTTTGTGTCAAGGGTCAAGACTAATTTGCATATCATCCTCTGCCTGCCACCTACGCACAGACTACTGAAGATAGCTCCAAGGTAAGGTCAAATTTTGCCAATGGTCCATAGTATGCCTCCTTTTAAAACATTGATGACCACTGTTAATGTAATGCTATTAGTGGCCTATCTTCATGTCTATTAGTATGTTGTTGTTCTTGTTGATGATGATGATGGTGGTGGCGATGATGATAATGATAGTGATGATGATGACAGTGAAAGTATGTTGTTCTTTTTTATGATAATGGTGATGATGCTGGTGGTGGTGGTGGTGGTGGTGGTGATGATGATGATGATGATGATGATGATGATGATAATGATAGTGATGATGATGACAGTGAAAGAATGTTGTTCTTTTTAATGACAATGGTGATGATGATGGTGGTGGTGGTGGTGGTGGTGGTGATGATGATGATGATGATGATGATGATGATGATAATAGTGATTATGATGACAGTGAAAGAATTTTGTACTTGTTGATGAAAGTGGTGGCGGTGTTGAGGATTTTGATGTTGATGATGAAGATGGTGGTGAATAAATGGAAGAGAAAAGGAAAGATAGTAGGAAATACATGTATTAACAAAGTGGTACATGCTGAAGACATGCTAGTCTAGAAGAAGAAAAACACTATCAAATCATATTTTTTATGAAAGCTCTATGAATACCCTTCTACAGATTCATCTTTGTACTGAATAATACTTCTTTTTTTTCAAAGTAAATAACTAATTACAAATTTAATGATACCGGTAACATCATTGTTTTGTTGCAGTCAATACCCTGGCCTGTTGAGTGGTATGCAGATGAACTGGGTATGTGATTGGTCTCAGAGTGCTCTGCTAGGTGAAGGAGGTTACTATATCCAGAAACATCACCTAGCCAAGGACAGCTCGATAGAAACAAGGTAATTTACTCATCCAGGATAATAAATGATTTTAATAGCTACATTTCTATTTCCCACATCCATCCCTGGGCACCTACAGAGTAGTATTATTACCCAGCTTTTTAGCCCAGCTGCCCTAAGGTGCTCAAAGCATTCAAGGAATGAATTCCTACCAGGTACACATTTTCTACACCTGGGTGGAGAGTGGCAAATGTAGATTCATGTCTTACCAATCCACAGTGCAGTGACGTGTCTGTAAGACTACAATACCTCAAGCTACATTTTAACTCATTGATGAATCATAGTCCTAAAAAAGCGTACACAAGTAGATAATTCTTGTTGTCTTCATGTTTTTGCTGTACCACATGTCCTTTGAGGTAAGAATGTTAAACAAGTAGGAGCAAGAATAAAAAATAGAAAAATAGAAAAAAAGGACAAGATGAAATTATTTCATTGTCACCAAAATGTCCATTTAAACTTGTTTGTTTTCTTTCAAGCATTTCAGCATTTAAACTTGTCATTATAATTACTCACATATTTTATTTTTCATTTTAAAACCAATTTGAATTTGAATTTCAGATGACTTCTGCCTTTTTGAATATTGTTGCAGTATAAGAAAAACTTTTAGTGTTACTTTGCTTTAATTGTTTTATTAAAAACTTTATTCATTTCCACAAACTGTGTGTTGCAAAATAGGGATTATGATATTTATGTCTCTTTTCAGAGAAAATTTGGTGACCTGTATGTCCACCATACACAGCTTTGCGCTGGGTGATTGCAACCAGATACCGTGGGCTGGAAGTGTGGAAGACAAGATTAAACTCATGACCCTCAAATTACATGGCAAGAAAGAGATCGTCAAGGTCCACACTCAGAAAGTGGACAACCTCCCATACACCAAACTCATCATGAAAGAGAGGATCAAGGTAAGGGATGCTAGTGGTTAGGCCATCGCTTGATTTCAGGCCTTGACCAATCCCCATTTTCGTTTTTTGGGTATTTGGGTATTGGTATTTATTCAGAAATTTCCAAATGGCAGCCCAAGGTTTGAATTACATGGAGTTTACAAAGTAAAATGACAAAAATCAAAATATCTTACATACAAATCTATACATACTGTACATGTATCATAGTCATGCAATGATATAAAGGAGAGAAACAGAGAGACTAGGCGTTGTGGCGTGCGCCTGTAATCCAGCTAACAGTGGAAGTTACAAACTGATTCAGCCGAGGACGCAGGTTCGAAACTGAGTCACGTCTTTCGGATGGTGACGTTAAAGGTCGGTCCCCAGACGTAAATAATCATATCTGATTGATACACGCCTGTAAAAACCGAATACACACGAGAGAGGGTGGGAGGGGGAGGGAGAGAGGGAGGGAGAAGGAGGGGAGGGAGGGAGAAGGAGGGGAGGGAGGGAGGGAGGGACGAGACAGAAAGGAGAGAACAAGAATGAATGATATAGAGGCAAAAGTGTGACAGTCTAAAGGACTTTTTGCAGGCTCTATATTGTAGAGCACATATTGGACTCCCACCTGTCTGACTCTCTTTTCAGGCTCATTGTGTAAAACCAGCTGATATCTCTGGACATGCATTTAGATATAAGGTGGTTTCAGGAGGAAACGTCAGCTTCACTCATTAAATATCATCTTTGATATCACCACTGTACATGTACATGTACATGGAGTACCTATTTAGGAATAGATAAATTTCCTCGTACCATTTCAAAGGCCGGTACCAAAGCTGTTGATCACTGTATTATTTTTAGCAGCAGCCCTAATGAGTCTTTTAGCATAGAAATTTTAGGGAAGTGATAGAGAAAGAGTAATATATTCAGCAGAGGCATGAACAAAAAAATTGCAAGAAGAACAAGGAGGTATATAAAGTACCCTGGGCAGGCAGTGTGGATGAGACTCAGGCACACAATTATGGCAGCAGTGAAAAAAGGAACAAGTATTGATTTCTTTCTTTTTGCCATTTTTAATATCAGTGTTTCAAGTTTCATGGGCAGAAACTGTTCCAACAGTTTTAGTTTAGCAGAATAAATCATGTTTTCCCATTTATTTTCTCCTGCAGCAAAAGCACTACTTGGAGGGTAACCCAGGCAAGCAAGAGCTCTTTGTAGGTCCCAGAACATTCCGACGATTTATGGATTGCTTCAGATACATCTACAATAACAAGAGCAAAGAGAATACTGCCAAAGTGGGCAGACTCAAGTAAGAAAGAAGTACAATTATTACATTCTTTGAAAAAACTTTATTGTATGAAAGATAAGCTTGCATGCATAATATGGCCCAAATTTACAAAGGAGGTATATCTTAATCCATAGTTTAAACCTCTATAAGCGTAGTATGCGCGTGTCCTCGTGTCTAATGGCCAATAAGATGCATATGAATATACGCTTTATATAATTATTTTAGTTCACAGTGGAGGTTTAAACCATTGTTTAGACCAGCGTTTTTCAACTTGGGTGCAGCGGCAAAGGATGCTGCAAGACATCTTTAGGGGTGCCGCGGAGAAATTTAGCTATATCAAAAGCTTACTTTGGAATAACGTTGATTTCATGAAAAAGATATATTAGAAACCGCTAGACTATGTAATTTCATGAGGAAATACATGTAGCATTCCAAATTCACAATTTCTTACTTACTGTCTCCTAATGTTACAAATATGGCTTGATTCATGTACAGTGAAATCCGTCTATAAGGGCCACTTTGGGCAGACAAGAAAAGTGGTCTTATAGGCATGTGGTCTTCTTGTACAAGTTTACAAGTTACAATGGCAAAGTCTGTTCAAGGGAAACAAAAGAATGTGGTCTTTATAGACAGGTGGTCACTAAAGCAGGTTTCACTATATATTTTTGTGATGAAACGGGATGGGACTCCTGATAAACCCTAAGTTCAGAGAGAGTTAAAGTACTTCTAAAAGAGCAGTCAATGTAAACCATTTATTCACACATCACCTACCTCCAGGAAAGCTTTGAACTGCTTGGCCCGTACCTACAGTGACTGCAAGAACAAGCGTCTTGACATCCGTCGTCTACATACCCTCTACGAGGAGGCCAGTAAGAGGACGGCCGATCTTCTCCTGCAGCTGACCGGGAAGGCTACTATCCTGGAGAAGACCAAGGCTCAGTATACAGAGGCCAGTAACAGTCTCAGTGCATTCCTGCATATGAACGAGGTGGAGAGCGATGAGGAGGTCGAAGATCAGCTCCTGATCGATGGTGAGGGGTAACTGTGTGATGATTTGAGACAAGACTTTTGTATGTAGAGTAGTCAAAAGAAAAGTTGAATGGTGCTAAATTAAATCAATTGATTCCTCATCTTCACTTCATCCCACCAGTTCAATTATTTTTGCTCTGGAAATTAGTATCATACCTCAAGAGTAGTAAACTTATGGTGAGAAAGCATCAAATCCTGCTAGGAATGTCAGTTTTTGAATCTGCACACAGTCACTTATCCCGGTCTTATCTACTCCTTGGTGGATCTACATGTATGCATGATTGAAGACAGTTTACCAAAAGAGGGCACAGTGTTGTATATATGTCTGATTGAATCTTGTAATGTTGATACCACTTTATATAAGCAACAAAATAACTTCAGATTGTCCATTCTCTGTTAACATTTCTTTTGATTTCCTTTGTATACTCTTTGTCCATAGCATACATGTAGTATCATATCCTCCTCTTCTTATTCATTCCTTTCTCTTTCTCTCTCTCATTCTATTTCATAAGGCAAATGCATGTATGGACCATTACTTTGTGTTTTTAGTATATTAAGTTTCCTCGTTTGTATCTAACCATACCCAAACTTTCAATTCAATTCAATTTATTCTTTCCACAATTCAATAAAAATGAGAATAAGAACATACAAAACCACCTATAAACATAACAATGTAGTAAAGGTATAAAGAAATTCAACAACAATAAAAGGTGTAGTACAAACTTATGACAGATAAAAATAACATAACAAAGTGTGGAGGGACAAAGGCCTATCACAGGCTTGTTCTCCGGAAATATATTGTACACAATGATAGCCCAACTTCTCTCTTTACTTTCAGACGAGAGGGATGAGTATGATCGAGAGTTTGATCGTATGAGAGAGGAGAATCTCAAGTCCAGGAAGGTAGCTATAGAGGAAGACCTTGCCACGGTCAGGAGGAAAATGGATGAATGTAGAGCTACTCTACAGAAAATACATGATCAGGTAAGATCCTAAACTCACTTTAATCCATTTGATAAGGCCCTTATAACTCAATATTGAGTTTCCCGTCGCACCGCCCGCATTATGATTTTTCGCCCACGTTTCTGATCGAAAATCTGAAAATAATTCATTATTTTGAAAAATTCCTAAAACAATTGTTTTTATCACACTTTCAGTCTATTTGTTATGAAAAAAATTATAAAAATATTAACATAAAGGAATCTTGCAAATAATGAATAATTAAATAGTTGACTCATTATGAGCTGAAAAAATGTGACAAGAAATCGCAATCGTGTTTCATAGGCCTAAGACACACCTTCCCATGAGGCTAGGCTCAATTTATCTTCAGCTTACTATTCAACAGTTTTAAAGGTCTTTCCTTAGACTGCATGTGACACAAAATAGTGGGTGAATGAGGATGATTGTCGATCACTAGTATTATTTCTATGAAGGCTTTTGCACTGACCAGGAAAATTGGTGTATCTCATGCTTTGCGCAATAGCACCTAGATGGCTGTGCAACTTTTAAAACAATATTTCATGGTTTGTAAAAAAAAAAAGGACCTGAATGACTGCAATCTTGTTTCAATCTATTATGGTTTGGGATGCGTAAACACATAAAAAGGTGAATGTGCGTTGAAATACGCAAAGGCTAAGAAGATGGATATATATTTAAATTGGACATTAACGTGTATGCCTTGTATGACTAGGTAATGCAATGGAAAGAGAAAGTGGACCGTCCATGCATCGAGCGTCTCAAGTCGTTCACCAACCCTCCACCCATCGTCCTTCAAGTGATGGAGATGGTGATGGCTCTTCTAGGGAAGAACAAACCCGTCGGAAACTACCAAGGAGACAAGTCTCTTCATCTACCTTCCAACGAAGAGGCCTCTATGATCTCAGGTCGACAGTCTACATCATCTAGTGGCGGGATGAAGAGCCCTTCCAAGTGGAAGCCAAGTAAGTACATTCCCTCTTAACACCTGGCCCATACAGGAGCCCAAAATACTAGCTTGCCAACCAAGTAAAATACATATGTTGCGATTGGTGGTGGGTGATTTATGATTATATCATGTTTTCTACATTACTTGTACAGTATAATGTTCTAATGTATCTGTCATCATGTGTGCTAATAGGCAAGCTGTAAGTGTTATTCTTTATTCTGTTTTAATTTTAATACAAAGTACAAAATGTTGTAGCCATGAATAATGATAATATTATGGATAAATATGTATGTAGCACTAGGTACATTCAGTGTGTCTCTAAGCACTTTACAGATACAGTACATCTATATATGGAAATATACGGAAAGATATCGAAATTATATAGAAACATATGGAAATATTTGGAAACTGATGGAAATATATGGTAAAATATGGAAATATATGGAAATGCTAATTTAAAGCAGTTTACAGTACATCTATATATGGAAATATATGGAAAGATATGAAAATATATATGGAAATATATGGAAACATTTCGAAATATATGGAAATGGCTAATTTAATGCAGTTTACAGTTCTATTGAAGATTATGAGTCTCAAGATGTGAATATGTTATTGTGTGCTTTTAAGTCTTTGTGTCTGTGTTTGTTTGCATTGCATTGTAAATGTTCATTGATTTTGTAAACAAGTACAGGTTTTTGAAGGAAGTTTATGTTTTGTCCATCTTCACTGAGAATTACTAATTGCAAAAGTTCATGTTTTGAGTTGTGTTTATATTTGTGGTGATGGTGTTCATTTTTGTCCAATATTACTGTAAGTTCAATGTTCTTGCTGTATGTGATTCCCTTTCAACTTTCAATCACTTTGCACTTATTCTTAGTGCGGTCTGTGTACTCAGAAATATCAAAAGAAAATTGATACGTCTTTTTGGAAGCATATCATTGTTATCACTGCATATCTTTTGATTATTAACATAATGATCCATCTAGAGTTTCTAATTTCATAAAATATAAAAGTGCTAAAATTGATAAGATCTGTGGACTTGTGCGTGAATCTTGATCTCTCTCTTATTGTTTTAATGCGCACCTTTTCACGTTGCATAGGAGATACTGGGTCCAAATCAAGTAAGTCGTCTTCTAAAAATAATGGATTGATCTTATTTTATTATGGAATATTGGTGTGATACATGTTTATCACCAGTTATATTTTCTGATTGTCGATTTTGTTTAAGTTTGAAGTCCCCCAGTGTTTACCTATGGAATGCATAATACACTCTACATGTAACTTGTATTTGTGACGGGATTTTGTTGCACTAACATGCTTTTGTTCCTCTTTCTCCCTCGGATAGTGTGTAAAACTACATTTCTGATGTGATTTACAAACAAATATCAAGATGCCATACTCTTGATTTCAATTTTATATTCATTGGAAATTAAATCTAAAGGCCTAATAACATGATGATATTGATAATAATAATTATAGATTTGTAAAGTGTACTGTACTATCTGTCTATAATGGTACAAAAGGCGCACAATAAATCAGCAAATTACAAGAAATTACATTTTCATAACAATAGGGATATGCTCTGAACTAAATGATTCATTTTTTTCTCCAATTTGTCTGCATGTATAATGGATACAATTGTCCTAATTTCAATCAAATGTGATATCTCTCTTCAAAGCAAGCAAAATAATGATAAAGTCATTCTATACCTCCTCTCATTTTCTGAAGAAAACAAAAGGCATTAAATGAATTTACTGGTAGTATGATATCTTAAAGGGATTGGGTATCTTGTCTCAGATTCTAAACAAAATTCTGGATTTAGCTCATGCTGCAATCATAATTATAAATCTTTAGGTCAGTCAGGAATCCCATGACGTTTACAAGCCGATCGCTTGTCTGATTATCAAGATATTTATGATTGGAATTTGAAATTTCAAAAACCGTTTTCCCAATGGTTTTTATAACACTACAGTCTATTGGGGAAAATGAGTATGGTAAAACCGGTCACTCAAAGATTTTTACTTTTTTGAGGCATTTCATGATCATTTTGAAGCGCAATTTTTTAGGGCTTCAATATTACACCATATCACAGACGCTGATAACACATAGGGCCATGCATTTCAGATTTGGCATTGTTAAACAATGCCTTTAAATGTTTGATGTCAACTGTACTTTCTTTGCTTATGTTTGATGACAATTTTGTACCCATGATTGATTCCAGTATTTTGATGGCTCATTTTTTAATACTAAAGTCACCAAATTCCAGGTGTCATTGAATGGTTGACACTAACTTTACTACTAGTTTTTGACTTTCAATAAACAGCACCCTTACTAACCGGTGAAATGCTCAAAGATACTAGCACTAATCAGTCAGGTAGGTATAAGAGTGTGAAAGAAACCCAAAGTTTGCTGTTCTACATGCACATGTAGTTGTACTAGTATGTTAATATAAGTGCACACCATTCACCTGTAGCTTTAATGTATGTTTATAGAAATCATTTTCCAGTTCTTCTTCCTTTGGTAATCTTCAAAAGAACGAACTAAACATTACAAGCGGTGTAGGGAAGACAAATTATTTTGTATGGGATGAAAGCATTAGATGCCTCAGGAGTAGTCCCTGGAGGTTCTCTGGACTGTCAGCGTGCACTACACTTGACATAATTTATCTATGACATTGACTATTAGCATAGTAATTTATAGTAATTAAAATATATATTAAATGTTAATAGAAATGTAATTGTAGATGAAGAGTATTAGATGTACATGTAGCAAGCTATGAATTTAAAAAGAAATCGTTATTTCTTACTGCCGATTTTAAACAACAGTTGTTTCTTATCTCCTTTTGTCAAATTTGGGTTGATTGATTACTATATACCTTCACACTCTTGTTTAAACCCATATGATCCATTACAAAACACTGAAATGGTCTAGGTATTGTGGGCTTGTGTGTTTGTGGATCTGTCCATAAATTGACCTCCCTGTTAAAGGAACTAACAGCTAGATTCCTTCCTGTTTACAGGGGTATCAGGGTCAGTCAGTTGCTGGATTTCAAGCTTTCTCACTTTTTTCTGGTTCAGACCAAATAATATATTTTTATTTTGCTGAATTTGTACACTGAGCCAGCATGTCTGGATATGGATACTGTTTTAGGCTAATTAGGTGAAAGGATTTTTTTTCCCCTATATTTGACCTGCAAAGAAACAATAATAGTGTGGAATATTCATTATAAAAATAGAACTATCACAATATACATGTGTAATCAAAGTCAGTAATACCAAACGCTTACACTTTGGTATTTGTTAAAAAATTATGTTTGTTTATTTTTGATGTTGTTGCCCAACTAGATATATTTGCAAGTAGTTTTTGATGACTGTTTTTATAGATTATAGAAAAGAATGTTGTATATTTTGTTTGCACATATTACTATGATCATTTATTAGATGTAGCTTGTGCAGGAAGATATAATGTAAGCAAAGAGATCCATCACTTTGAACATTATTCTTATAGCAGGAGAGGGAGGGAAGGGTGGAGGGGAGGGTGAGGGAGAGAGAGAGGGAGTAAGAGGGAGGGAGGGTGGGTGGGTGGGTGAGAGAGTGAGTGAGAGAGAGAGAGAGGAGGGAGGGTGGGTGAGAGAGTGAGTAGGTGAGTGAGGGAGCGGGAGGGTGGGTAGGTGGGTGGGTGGGTGAGAGAGAGAGGGAGAGGGAGGGAGGGTGGGTGGGTGAGAGAGTGAGTGAGTGAGGGATGGAGGGAGGGAGGGAGGGAGTGAGTGAGGGAGAGAGGGAGGGTGGGAGGGTGGGTGGGTGGGTGAGTGGGGGAGGGAGAGAGAGGGAGGGTGGGTGGCAGGGTGGGTGAGTGAGGAGGGAGAGAGAGGGAGGGTGGGTGGGTGAGAGAGAGAGAGAGAGAGAAATGGAGGGAAAGGGAGGGTGGGTGGGTGGGTGAGAGAGTGAGTGAGGGAGGGAGGGAGGGTGGGTGGGTGAGAGAGGAGTGAGGGAGTGAGGGATGGAGGGAGGGAGAGGTGAGGGATGGAGGGAGGGAGGGGAGGGTGGGTGGGTGGGTGAGTGAGTGAGTGAGCGAGCAAGCAAGCAAGCAAAAGATGTGAAATGCTTAATATTCTCATCAGACAAACAAAATCATCAGTTGAATTCCAAACCATTTCTATTCATTGGTTTAAAGATTTTGAGAGGAGTTTAGTATACAGCTTCTCTGAAGTAAACTATGCCACATCCATGTACTCGTATATACAATTTTAGGATCCTTGAGTTTCTTTGTCTTTATGTATAAGTACTTTCCTAGGTATTTCTGATGGGTCTCTTCTTACTTAAAAACTCTTTCTTCTTTTCTCTGTGCATGTTGCATTGAGACATGCATGATATTTTCTAAGTGGGTTTTCTTTGGAACTTAAATTTTTATATAACTGTCCTGAAGTTTTAATATCTTGTTTGGCATTATGGTGTAGTTGCTGGGTTCTTAATGTGTAAAGACAAATAAACTCCTCAAAAAAGTTTGGAAACACGAGTTTGTTTGATTATATCTCTCTTAATATGGCATATTCATCGCTATGTTTATTATTATTAGAAAGTGTGTGTTTATTTCTCTTTAAAATAATACCCCATTCGTTATGATATTTCAGTCGTGGAATGTGCATTCATCAAAATAAGGGGCAAGGTCAAAGTGAAAAGTTAGGAAATGCACTGCTCTTTTAGGCTGTGCATTCCTCTTTCTTTGAAGAGTGTGGGGCTGCTGTGTAGTGCACTGCATAAATAAACAATACCAGTGCTTACCAGTTCATTTTGCAACTTTTCGCTTTGACCCTGCCCCTTATTCGGATGTACTGCTCATTCCATGGCTGCAAAATCATAACAAATATGGTATCATTCTAAAGAGGAATCAACCTACCTTCTAATGATTCTAAACAAAGCGAGAATTATTTCATGAAGAGAAATATAATTTGAGAGGTTTAGTTTTGTTTTGTTGTTGACAATTTTTTAAATAGATACACCTGTATATTGGAACTCTCTCTCATTATTATGTCTACTCACCTTTTTATTAAACCTACTGGTATCCTTTTTTTTGTAGTTGCTTGAGTGAAGCTTTTTTTCATCTTTCATATTTTGCAGTTTTTTCATTGTTTTATGCTAAGCTTGTTGTAGAAAAGGCAGTTGAATTCCAGTAAAATGAGTGTCAAAATCTTTGCTTAAACTACATGTATTTGATTTTTTTTTAAATTGCCTGTATGTAATATATATAAAAGAAAGCTTTTTTCTGCTTGGTTTGAATTGGATTATTTCTTTTGTCATTTCTATGATATACTTTGATAAACATTTAAGTAATCTGGAACATACACAGCATCAAACAAATTGTTAATTGTGATGGTGCTGAAAATATGCTCAAACTTCTACATAAAAGATAAGTTTGTCATGGTTTGAAAAATCTTTTTTTCAATGAAATTTCTCTTTTTAAATAGATTTCTAGTTAAATTATAAATTACTCAATCAATTGAAGATAAAGAAATTTCAATTTCACTGATTTGATTAATTTTCCTTTTTCAAAGTGGGTACTGGTATACTGATACTTTTAGTCATCTTAATAATCACCTATGTTACGTGCATCCCACCTAAAATGGAAAGAAATCAATACATATACAGTACATGTACTCTATGAAATTGCCAACAGGTAGAAGGGGACCAATGATTTGCAATCAAATGCGATGTTAACTTGAATACTCTAAGAGGAGAACATCCTGCAATGTTATCCTTGTTATTCTTTCTGCCACCTTTATGTTGTGGAATAAGCATGCAAATTAAAAATATAAATTTTTAGCCTAGCAATGATAGAAACATGTAGCACCTAGCTTGTCTCAGGTGCCATAGAACATCATTCATTAATTGTACATTATTGTATCTTCTTTTATACAATTCCACCTTGACAGAGGGCAAAGACCAAGCTTCAGAAAAGCAGCGCTGGAAACAGATCACAGTCCTCCTCCAGGATTCTGTCAAGTTTGTTGACATGCTCCATGGGGTTTCTTGGCAGAATGGTCTCCACCGTAACATCCTGGCCAACGAGAGTACTACCTTCCTAGTAAGAACAAGGATGGCGACGGCGTGACTGGAGAGGGCTCACTACTAGACATACCAGGTAAACATATCAGTTGGAATTGATTTTTTTCTTCTGTTAAAGGTATAGACCAGTTTTGGAAACCCCCTCTCAAAAAATGAACTGGAAGCTCTTATTACCAATCATGTGAAAGAACATGTTTTGACTAATACGTGATGATACAAATTTTGCCGGGAAACCGCCTACTAATTGATATATTTTGTAAATTATCATATAGATCCGGTCTGGATAGATATCCCGATCGCGTATGTAGTCCCATATACATCTTCCTGTGTACAGTGCTTGTAACTTTACCAAGACTGGGCCAAATTTCTTATCATTTTGATGATTCCAGAACCTTGCAGTACACACCAATACTTATATGTTTAGATGATCAATCTTTTCTGATCGATTCCACACCGTTTCTTTCACAATGCAATGGCATGACCATACCTTTAACAAACTTTGAATGGAAATTAATTGTCTAATTATCACCATTTACATGAAGGAGCCTTTTTGGCTTAGTAAATAGAACAGCAATCTTACATCCAATGATTATGAGCCCTTCTTTCAAACCCAAGTTGATATTCTAACACCCTTTCATGTAAAAGTGGTAAGGCTTTTATATCCTCGATTACAAAGTCCTCGGATAGGACTTTAAGCCATATATAGTTGCAAATAAAGCAGTACGGTGAAATGAACGTTAACATTAACATCAGTTATTTCACTTTGTGATGAAAATGAGTCACAACTAATCATTTGTCAATCCAGCCTGTAGATGCTTCTCTTTGCCTAAGAATTCTAACATCCACTGCTGACCCCTGACCCCTGACCCTTCATTTCTCATTCCAGGTGGGCCTAAGCTGCCTCCTCATCCCGCCGTAGCCCCTCACCCGGTGACGGCGCCCCCAACATCACCATCGCTGCAACCCGCTACAGCTCGGAGGATGCTGGTAACCTAGTGGCTTACATCTGTGCCATGGTGGAATACACGCATAACTGTGGACCCCTCCAGAGTCTTCTTAAGCAGGTGAAGGAGCTGGAGGAGCAACAGAGAGAGACAGAGAGGCTCCAGAAGGAGAAAGATGAAAGGGTAAGTTTTATCAATAGAGGTGTAGAGGTGTCGTAGTCGAGTGGTTAAAACTTGACTGGAGATGACTGGATGTTTGTTCCCTGGCTTGAGCAAAGCATTTTATCCACGTTGCTTCTCTCCACCCGGGTTTTAAATGGGTAACCGGTAGGATGCGAGTGTTAATGTTGTTGGATTGGCACATGTGCACTTGTAAATTGGCGTCTGGGACCAGAATACTCCCCAGGGAGCGCAGTGTGTGCACTATGATGTGCAGAATTTCAATTGAATCCAATAACCGGGGTAATAATAATTGCAATGTAAAGCGCTTCATAGAATATCGTTTTAAGCGCTATACAAATATGACTTAATATTATTAATATAGTTATTAATATTATTATTATTATTAAATGATTTGATTGTTGATTTTACCTGACTGCTATTCAAAAAGCATGTGTATGCTTGTAAGTCAGCAATCAGGGGACTGATACTGTAGCTTTAAATCCTCTCCCAGGGACTTGAATAAGAATTAATGCTTACCAAAGGGCACCAGCAAATCTACTTGGTTTTGAACCTGGGTCCTCCCAGTTTCAAGACCTTTGCTCTACCACTGAGCCATCTCACCTCCTAAGGAGAGAGAAGTATTAACTTTTGTATTGTAAGAAAACTTTGTGGGCAAACCCATCTTAAGCAACCAATCAATGGCTGCACCTGCTAAATTCCTCTGGTTTCTAACCTTTTGAAAATGATTTTTACCAAAAAGGAAATGGTCAAAAAATAGAGAAGCTCAAAAGACAATTATACATTCTCTTCAGTTGTCAGTTTGCTATGCTCAACGAAGGTATAGAAAGTCATTGGGCTTAACATCTGTGTACATGAATGGATATTTATCTAGTAGATCCAAACCTCAAAATTCTACTTCTTTCACCATGTTAAATTGTTTGATCAGCTTGCTCTGTACTATGGTAAGGGGAAAGAGGCTGATTGTCTTAATGCTTTGTCAGGTGGAAAGTGATCAGCACAAAAATACTTCTTCAGTTTCTGTCCCCAAGTCACTCCGAAAGACCGACAACAAACTGAACCAAAAATTCAGACATACTAAAGCTCTTCATTATTAGTATGTCTGTATTTGTTGCTATTCTTTGATTTTCTAGTACGAACCCAAAATTACATTAAATATTAAATGGCAAGGAATCGGTCAGTTTGAAATTGGAGTTGGTGTGGTGGTATGACTGATGTATTACTCTGAACCAAAACTGTTTAGGTTTTTACTTCTGTTTTTCAGTTGTTAAATTCCCACATCTATGGAAACAAAAATAATCATTGTCACTCAATGGATACACATTTATCTCTTTCCTTGTTTCGTTATTGGGATGGCTTTTATAAACATATCTCAAGTGGCTGAAAGGGGATGTTATTCTCTCATTTCCTTTTTCAAAATAGGAATGGCCGGCATGTTTTTTTTCTTCCTCTTTGTGTGTTTGCTTTATCTCTTGCTTAAACATCCAAGTATGATTGTAAAAATAAAACTTTTTTTTTCTTTCTTACTTTCCTTCTCTTTCTGAACTGCAAATTTTGTATCAATACGCAGGATATCCATGGTAAATTGGTAAGGATGCATGCTCTGAAAAAAAGAAGAAGTAGTTATAGCATCTTTCAATTGTATCTATTTTGGTCTTACTTTTGTTTTTCTACTCTCGTTTTTATAACCCTGTTCTTGTTTCTTATGGGAATTGTTTGTTTAAAACTAGAAAGCATATACATGAAATGTTCCAATCCATAAAAAGGTTATTTCATGAAAGCATATTTCTCTTCCTTTACATTACACCATTTGTAATCAGAACCAGATCTCCAAAGAAAATTTAAGATATTGACAAACTGGACAGAAATGTAGAATGCAAGGCCAAATAAATCTGGAAAAGAGAAGAAAAATCCAAAAGTTATCAAAGACATTACTGTCTCAGTATGTGATAAATTTCAAATTTCAACTGGACAAAAACCATTTGCTGCATAATGATGATGAGAACAAGTATATGTTACACATGGCATCTTTATTACCTTGTAGTACATGTACCAGCATTACAAGGCCAAGGTTTTCCATGTTAAATGATTCCCATTATAAAATTTTGGTTCTGTACTTCGTGCATTCTCCTTTAATACTTATTGAAAATTAACTTGGAGTCTATCAGAAGGCACATCTTTTTTGTTGTTTTAAAGATAAAGTTGAGTTCTGGTCATGCTTATGGTTTGAAATGTTTGTGAAAGTGATTTTGATTGCATGATAAGTTTTGAAAGTGATTTATTGCAAGGTTTGAAATGTTCAAAATGATAAGAAATTTTGAAATGTTTGGAAAGTGATTTTGACTGCACATTTTGAAAGTTGTATATGGGACATGAAAATGTGGAAAATTTTGATCCATGATTTTGAAATGTTTTGATGATTTTGATTGCATTTTGAATATTAAGTGATTTGATTGCATGATTTTGAAATGTTTTGAAAGTGATTTTGATTGCATGGCTTGAAATGTTTGCAAATGATAATGATTGCATGATTTTCAAATGTTTTGAACTCATTTTTCTTTTAAGTTTATCTTATGATTAGTGTTTGAATTTTCCAGCCTAGTTGTTTTCCCTGCATGATTTTGAAATGTTTGTGAAAGTGATTTTGATTGCATGGCTTTGAAAAAAAGACACAAACAGAAATAAATCTGTGTACTATTTCAAATAGTATACTGAATACCATTTATATTTCTCATGCCAATTCTTCAATGGTTTCAGAGTACAATTGAATCAAGTGATAACTTTGGAAGAGCCTTTGATAAAAAAGAATTACAAATACCAAGACTGGTCATGATTTTGCCATAACCTTAAAACTTTTTGAGCTGTTTAACATGGATTTCATGTAGTGGATTGGAAAAAGAAAGAAATATTGTGCATTGTCTTGCAAAATTAAGCCTTTATTTCTGCAAGATATTACTGTATTTCATATTGTATATTCATTTACAAAACCAGATATGAGACATGTGCACGTAAATCAAGAAAGCCTGCTTTAAAGACTATATATATATAACCTTTGCATTTGACGTTGGGGAAAAAATGTATTACATGAACATATATATCTTGATCCAAATCGCCTTGTAAAAAATGCAATAAATATGTTAATCAGATAAAGATGTTGCTTTGATTATTGAAATCTCTTTAGGAATTCTAATGTATGCTTGCATGTCACCCTGATGCCTTAATTGTATATACTAATTAGTCTCAGTATTAACTATTTGTGTACCTACTCGATAACATCTTGCCAGTACTGGATATTGTATTTAGAGTGACGTCTGGGAGACCATGTGCTAGAAGTAAACATTTTGAAATATTGATATTACCTTACTTGACAAAGATCCATCAGTCCGTTAGAATGTAACATTAATCCATTCCATTATATGAAATTTTTGTATAGCAAAGAAAAGCTGTATAAATTACGTTTCTGCCGTCACGGAATTGCCCATTATTCTCCAGTAGAAAGATGTACCAAAGACCTGTTTACTCAGTTTTATGTATACTTCTTAAACAAAGATAGTTTGTAATCAGGGGTTCTGGAGAGAAACATGCATAAATTGGAAAACATTAGTAAACGAGTCTGTGGATTTCCTCAGTTGATAAAGGTATTGTGGAGCGCCAGGAGTGTCAAGTCTGACAGTCATGAGCGCTATACAAGAACCTACTATTGTTATTATTAGTAGTAATATTATTGATATTACATGTACATGTATTATTATTATTATTATCTATATTATTGTTGTTGTTATTATTTTGTTGTTGTTATCGTTATTGTTATTGTTTCTGATTTCACATGTTTCTGATAAGTTCCATACTTGTTTCATTTGATGTACCATCCAGGATGCTAAGGAGGCTAGCAAGGAGGTGGAGCCCACCCCGGAGCCAGAGAAGGAGTACACTGAGGCTGATATTCCTATTCTCCAGGAGGAGGTCACTGAACTCCAGAGACAGTTTGATGCCTCCGTCGTTGAGAAGCACTCTCTGGAGATTGAACTGTCTGCTAGCAATGAGAGACTGAGGGCAGCCACCAATATGATTGTCAGGTAACTCAATAATAGTGAATGCTGACATTGGGTCATAGAGTCCATGTTTAGAGGATGTTGGGTTGGAATTGGGACTAGGATTAGGATTGGGGGTAGTTTGATGCCTATATTGTTGAAAAGCACTAGCTCTCGCAATCAAGCTTTCTGCAATTAAGCAAGAGAGATTGAGGGCAGCAGGCAATATGATTGTCAGGTATAGCCTCATGTATATTCAATACTTGGTGACCATGTGGCCCCCTGACCTAGGGTCTCACAATCATTATTGTATGAGATTTGGTCTCATCTTTTAAAAGATCTGATGCTTATTCTTACATCCATTCCACTAATGATTTGCAAAAGAATGGTCAAAGCTGCTCAAAAATAAGTCATGTTATGTCAAGTATGTTGAAACATTTGTTTTTAAGGCACTCGGGTACTGCAAATGAATGTAGGATGAATGTTAAGGTTTTAATTAAGCTCATAGTCATGTATTATTGATACTTTAAAAGATATTGATGACATATTAAGAACAGAGTTGTACTGCCTGAAGTTGAATATTTTTTTTCATAACCATAATGATTATACGTATGAGTTTAATATATACCATTGTTCTTCTGCAGCTTACAGCAGGAGAAAGAACGATGGCAGACATACGTAGACGAGAACGCAGACAACGAATGGTTGCTTAGCAACTGCATGACAGCGGCTGCCTTTCTGACATACTGCGGTGGTATGACGTCAGATTCCCGTCAGCGCATGGGAGAATACATCAACCAAGTGTGCGTCGATACAGGATTCCCCATCCCTAAACGACGCGTTCTGAAAGATGTCTCTCTCATCCAGTTCCTCTACACCCCGGTAACTAAAAAAGCCCATGTTATTACAAATACCCCTTGAACAAGACATTTTATCTACATTGCTTTTCTCCACCCAGGTGTTATATGGGTACCCAGTAGGATGTGAACGTTACAGTGGTTGGATTAGTGTGTGTACGACTAGCTGGAATGCTCCCCAGGGAGAGGAGAATGTGCACTGTAATGTGTAGTGGAATAGTTATTTAATCCAGCTAACGGGGTAATAATAAAAGCACCTTGGTCAGTTAATGGTAAGACACTTAATGAGAAACAGGTATTTTTATAATCAGACCTCAATGAAAATTGGGGAAATTAGAGCAATTAGAGCAAATTAGAGCAATTAGATTGTATGATCTGATATAGATGGTCAAGGCCTTAATACATCACTGAAGGACTATGGCCCATTGACTTGATATTTGACTTGAGGCCCCCTCCCCCCTTTCTTGTTCCAAGACCAATGTTCTGTAGGTGTTCCCTTTGAGTTGGTGTTTGTTTACACTCTGGATATACATGTAAGCATGTTTAATACCATTATCTATATTAGAAATGGCAGAATATTCCTATACAAAAGAATACCTGCCAACCATTCTCATTTTAGAGGAATAATTCCTCTTTGTCAGTGTTCAAATAAATATTCCAAACCTTGTGTTCCTCTCTTTTTCCTGAAAAAAAAAACATTTTTGTTAAATGCATACAAAGTATAGTTTGCAGGCCGAAACCCCTGTCAGTCGTTTTCAGTGTCTGTAATACGAGACTACAATAGGCTCTCTACTTTAGTCGCTCCTGACAAGGTCTTATTTGACTCAGCGAGAAACTGACAGTTCTAGGCTCTATTCAAGGCTTTAGGAATTATGGTAATGTGTCAAATTAGAGTCTGGGCTTTGCAGACTATACTAAATAGACCATATTCCTACTTTTGTATTTAGACATTCCTAAGTTTAGCTTTGAATGCTGAATGGTTGGGAGGTATGCTAAAGGATGATTATCTAATGCAAGTGAAATATCTTTTATTTGTTTTCCTGAATATCCATTCCTAACCAGTTTGAGATTGAATCGCTGAAGACATTGAAGCTACCAAGTACACCTAATTCCCAGGACAATGCTTGCTTTGTCATGCAAGAACATAGCGCTACAGCCTGGTCACTTCTATGTGATCCTACTAGCCGTATCCTGGACTGGATCAAATCTTATCTCAACGGCCAGCTCGTCGTCATCAAGTTCCATGTAAGTCTGCAATATCTGACGAATTTTTTCATTTAACGGGTAATGTTTTCATTTATCCAAGGACCTTGTGAAGCAAATTGTAAGTTGATTAAATACATTAAATGAAGTGCATGTATTATAGTAAGGCCTAAAAAAAAAAATTGATGACTTGGCGTAACGGGTCACGGAAAATTAGGGTAGGTAGGGCGATTTTTTTGTTGTTGTTGTTGTTGTTGTTGTTGTTGTTGTTGTTGTTGCTTATATTTGCATACATGAAATTAGCCATTCATACACATACATACATACAGTAGCGTAGATAGGTCCTCAGACCTTGGGGATGATCTGATGAGAGGGGTAGACCACAATATGTTCAAATAACTCCACGCACACACACACACATATATGGACACACACATATATGGACACACACACTGTGTGAGCAAAGTGAGCAAGAAATTGTTGAAATCTTGATAAATAGTGACACTGTTTCAGACAACAGCAAATCAGAAAACGGACCACAGTTTTCCTTAGATGCCTTGATGTTCTTAACCACAAAAATATCAGCGGCCAGATCTTGAACGATTTCTCCGATTGTTGCTTCAATGTCCACCTTCCGAAGAACGCTGAATAAAACGTGAGCACCAAATTTACCCGTGAACTGAACGCCATAGGACGCCATGTTGGGGATACAATCGCCTAGCGGTACTATGGCGCACCTGCCCGCTGCACTCGGCGCGAGCTGGCCCAAACACGGCGCGGCAAAGCCCAGAACGAAAGCAACAAACATCCGGGTTTTCCCCACTGCGATATCGATATTTACGCAATCGCAATCGGATCAAAAAAAATAAAAAAGCGTAGGGTCGGCGATAAAAATAGGGTCGGGCGGGTTACGCCAAGTCATCAATTTTTTTTTTTAGGCCTAAAGGTGGGAAAGAAACATCATTAGAAGAGCCTTTGGATATTCTGAAATCTTTTGTATGAAATTGACCAAAATTTAAAGATTATCTTTAATTCCTACCCACACCTTCAAATTCACGATTTTTATATTTTTGTAGGAGCTTAAAGTCCAGTTTGAGACTAATCTGACCACTGGGATTCCTTTGGTCTTAATGTCTGTATGTTTGTTTCTATAAGTTCTGTACAAGCAATAACATATACACACACTTTATTTACTTATAAACTCTAAGCCGAAAGACCAGCTTGAGATTTGACTGAATAAGGGGATAATTATCCTGGTCCTAGTGTGTGCTTTCTTTATTTGTTTTTCTTATTCATTTGTTTTTGTTATATACTATGACTTTTAAAACCTTTGACACTTTTAAAAGACTTACAAAATACCTTGATATGTAGGAGCTGAGAGCCCAGCTTGAGACGTGCCTGACTGAAGGGACTCCCCTGGTCCTGATGGACTGTGACGTAGACAAGCTTGCAGAGGATCAAAGATTCTATCGGCTGCTGAGAAGTAGACTAGCCTTCATCAATGGCAAGAGCAACTTCAAGATGATGGTAAGTTGATTATGATGATGGTAATGATGGTGATGATAATGATGATGACGATGATGGTGGTGATGGTGATGATGATGTTGATGATGATGATGATGATGATGATGATGATGATGATGATGATGATGGTGGTGGTGGTGGTGGTGGTGGTGGTGGTGGTGGTGGTGGTGGTGGTGATGATGATGATGATGATGATGATGATGATGATGATGATGATGATGATGATTGTTGTAGTGATGATATTGTTGATGATGATGATGATGATGATGATGATGATGTTAATGATGATGGTGATGATGATGCCAATGATGGGTGATAATGATGATGATTCCTAGTAGGACATGGATGATTGCTAATCGATGATTAGAACAACTCCAATAAAGTATTTTTAAAAAATACAGTACAATTGACGAGTATGATTCTCCTTGATGTGGTGCAAGTGTTTCTAGTGATGACATTGGTGAAAAAACACCAGCATTTATATTTACAGCATACCATCTACTTGTTCCTTGACTTCTATTGACAGGTTGCTGATCATGAGGTGGAGTGTCATCCTGGGTTCCGTCTCTACCTTCATACCACCTGTCAACCCCACTGTGTCCCTGATGCTCTGGCTGCTTACACCAGTGTGATGTACTTCTATCAGACGAGGGAAGACTGTGAAGAAGAGCTTCTCGATCGGTTCATGACCCTGGAGAAGGCTCGGCTAGAGGAGGATAGGATTACTGCTCTCAAGGTAAGCTCTCCACTCAAGATGCTGAGTCTATCTATACTGGTGTCTGCTCCAAGCTTGGAGGTTGATTGCAACGTATTTCCACACATCTCTGTCATCTGCCATTTTAGTACAATCTTGCAGTGTCATTCCATTCCATGTCTTAATGCTCACCTCCCATTTGGTTCTTAGCAGCCCTCTTGGTCTGGTACCGTTTATTTTTCCTTCTAACAAATCTTTCAAGAGACTCTGATGTCTTTTGATGTTACCAAAGTAATATACTATACTATACTATATAAACTATTTTTACCAGGATATTTAGCCGAGTAAGGTGTCTAAAAAAGATGAAAATGCGTAATATTTACTAACTTCTCAACTTCCTAAATCAGATTGAGTGTTGATTTATAATAATAGTAATGTCCAAGTAACAGGGTAGTGGCCATCACAAGCAAATTTGTAATGGTGCAGTCAAAGAATGAGGAGGGAAATACCAGCAAAATCTGGTATTTCTAAGCTCAGTTTTCACACTCAAAGATCAGCGGAACTTTGTGTGAAAAGGATCAATTTAATGATTTACATTTAGTGCATGCTTTGAATATGTTTTAAAAAGCCAGGATTTTTAGTAAAATAGTAAAACATAAGAAGAGAAGTAAAGTTATAATTCTTTGTGGAACTCTATCACAGAGAAATAGTTGAATGGAATACATTGATCAATAGTGACTGAATTGTTATATTTCAGATAATCTTTATTGGAAAACGTGAAATATTTATACAGTATGTAGTTCGTCAAGAAATGAAGTAATACATGGATTTAGGTGCTAGAGATGAATATGAAGCAAAGAAAAAAATACTCTTTACAAGGGACATATGTTAATAGAGAGTAAAGCATGAACTTATTGGGATTGATGACACAAATAAAAGAAGAAGGAAGAAACAAGTTGAAGAAATAAGTTGATGATAATAATTTGACATGTTATTTCACGTCCAGGAGAGAATCTCTAACATGAAGCAGCTTGATCAACTTGAAGACCAGATGCTGGAATGCTTAGCCTCTGACAACAGGCTCCTCAACGATCTAGCTACTACAAAGAAACTAGCAGACATGAAGAAGCATTACGATGAAACAGTTGAGAGGTAAGACTAGCAAGATCAAAGTCTGTAACATAAAGGGAAAGAAAGTAGGTTCAGACTGTAGGATGTTTATACCAAACTCGTATAAAGAAATGTATAAAGAATCATTGTATAGTGAAAGGAGCATACAGACTAGAAAACATCATGGTATGAAAAAAACTGATTTTGAAGAGATCAACTGACGTGACAACTGGCCACTCATCAGCGTGCACTCTAGTTGTTATATGATTTTCATTCCATACAACGTTCAGTACAACGTACAACCGGACCCTTATTCTTTATCAACTTTTCGTTTGAAACGATACTGAAACATACATTTTGTTAAACGTTTCTTTATATGGTGTTCAGATAAGAAAAATTTAATGACATCATATAAATATATGTTTCTAGTATAGCTATGCAATGGAGTCAGAACACAGGGTCAGTATTTGATGTTGTCAAGGCCCTGAAAGATTTATTGATTTAGGTAAAGGGTATTGGCACGGTACAACAAAAATACTTGATCATACGTGTTGTTCTAGATTTACAGATTGAAAAGTTTTTACTTTGCTTTTGTCAATATTAATGTTTTGATATTGATCCTCCTGCAGTCAAGAACGTGTTCAGATCTCAGAGAATGCCATTCACAATGCGAGGGAGGGCTACCGTTCTATCGCCCGTAGAGGAGCAGTCTGCTTTGACGTCTCTCGAGGGATGTCAGAGGTCAACTTCATCTATCAGACGTCATGGCAACAGTTCTTAGAGACCTTTGACATCTCCATCAAGCATTCAGAAAGGTGAGAATACATCTTAATAGTCCCACATATAGCATTTAATGTAAAAAGTCTAAAATTAAGCAAAATTATTCAGAAGGTTACAGCAGTTAAGTAGGTCTCTGGGCAAATGACCCCCAACATTACGCATAACCTTCTTGCACATCATTTTTCAAGTTGAATAACTAGAATTTAACTGTAAAACATGTTGCAGAAAGCAATTTGAAGAAAAAGATCTGTTGAATTTCTATTCCTATGCTTTGTAGATGAAATAGTATGCTTTCATTAGTGATTGCATGAGTCAAAGTTACATGTATGTTAAATTGCATGAATCACTCTTCCTTATAATCAATCTTTATAACTTCATGTAATAATGTTTACCAATGAAAGCTATTCCATGTTATGCATGATTTATTTAATTCTTTTCATAATGTATTTGCTCTTCTGTTTAATTATGACACTGTTTCTCCTACCATAGTACCATTCTACTTTATAGGTAATCTACAATTGTATAACTATTATGTAAAATAGCGTCAAAATACAAACTGTATATTTATAAAATCTAACATCCTTTATCTGATAGGCATTATTTATTACATGTGTAAAGTTTCCCAATTAATTCAATGTACTGAATACATGCATGTTCTACTTTATCATAAGCATGAGAAGTTTGAAAGTGCAGGGGCTATACATTCCTGATGAACTACCTCATACAGTCATATGCACATGTACAGGAATGGCAAACATTTAGTCTTAGTTTCTTATATGTTTGCATATAAGATATTCTTTTCTCTTTTTCAAATTTTCATATCTGATATGTCTACTTCATGTTCTTTCTCTTTTAATTTTACTTGTATAAGTTCTTTATACTTGCATATATTTTTTGCATTTGATTCACACTCTTTTAATTTCTGTTCTGCATTCATTTGACTGTTACTTGCATGAATAATCATTTTAATCAATCTTTCAATCCTCCTCTTTGCTTGTTCATGGCCACAGATCGTAAGTTTCTCTTTTTTTCTAATATGCTCTCCTTTATTCTTTTAAAATCACTCACTTTCATTTAACCATAACATGCTTGAAGTTTTGCACACTAGAAGAATGACGAAAAAAAGGTCACCCCACCTGTATCTAATGAAAATAAATTACTCTTGCTGTCTGCACAAATTGTACATGCATGTATTTAAAGAGAATTATGAAAATTTAGTCTGTCTAATTTCATCCTTCTTAATATTTCTTTTGATTAATAGGAAGATGTATAATATTTACTTGAAGACTAATACATGTAGATGTATATTGCCATATTAGGCACAAATCAAGCAAATTTTGCAAGTACATGAATATTTATTTCTTTGAATTCTAACATAAATCTTTTACGAATAATATTCTGATTAGTAGTAAAATTAAATCATCAATGCACTTTCAAAACTCATCACTGACATCAATTACACATATTATATGCATATAATGTTACCTTCATTGTAAAAATACCAGCATTTAATGATTGCTTCAATGTAATGTGTTCACTAAAACATCATTTAAAGTAATAACGAAATAACTCTAAATAATATATCGTCAATGTTAAGTAAACAGTTGGACATTAAATGTGTTTCTACCATGGGTGGTAATGTTCAAATCATTGGTTAATTTTGTGCACAAAGCTGGCAGCGTACACATACAGTTTTGGGAGGCACATGTGCAAGCACCATTGATAAGTGTTTAGTCCACACAATTTTAATTTGTTATTACAATTGACATACTTTCCACTATAAAGAATTACATAGTTTTCAGTATACTGCCCCATTATTCAAACCTCATCTATACAAATTTAATTGAATTGATGCTCAGTGAAGTTGCCCTCCTTAAGTGAAAGTGATGTGCAGGTTTGCCGGTATTTTTCTTAAGTGATGGGTGAATTTCACAAAAGTCATTTTCTATCTGTGCCTGTGTGCATTTTCTGGCCCTACTCAAAAGTGTTTTCATACTTTTGGTACAGAAACAATGAAGTACAAATGAAGATATTAAAATAAGTTATTATATGAAATTGAAAAGTTGTTTACTGTGAAAAGTTGTGCTGTGAATACATTTGTCGGAATTCCTTTAGTGGACTTTTCTCTGAACAATTTCAGTAATTGTCAGTTTAAACTGTCTGCCTGTATATGCACAGGTGGTGGGGATGAACAAAATAAAGTAAGGTCTTGAAGTGAGAGTGTTTTACATCTTTTTATTTTATTTTAATTCTTTGAAATTACTCCCTTGTTGGTAAAAGGTTCATTATGAGCTGTTCTGGCCTCTTACAAAAGAAGATTGTGTGTTTAATGGTCAAAGGTCTGGATCTAAATCGTGTATGATCGTGACAGTGCTGCTCATTTTATGTTTAATCATTCTCTTGCTGAAATGAATGAATATATGTTTACCTACAGTAAATCAGCCCTGTATAATGTAGTTCTATTTAATATTAGGCAATGTGAAGAGGGTCAATTTAAAGCTGTCAGTCCAATGAACAAAAATAATATCTCTATTTTGAAAACAAGCTTTAATATTATAATCACGCATATACAGTACTAATGGATCAAAATCATATTAGAGAGTAGTGAATGTTTGACATATGAAATCACTAAATCTATGCAAATCTCAAATTGGCAGTTTGGTCAGTGGATTGTGACATAGTCGCAGATAACTCTCCTGTTTGTCGTGTTCAGAAATATTATTGATTTCTAAATTGTTCTCCTAAGTGCCTTGACCCTTGTGGCACTACTTAAACTATATTACATATAGGTCCTCTTAAAAAAAGACCCTCCTGAGTTATACATTTTGAAATATTAACATTTTAGTAATTTTGTGTGTTGAAACAAATGGGAAAGTTGTCCAGCACTTCCAAAGATTCAAAAGTTTCTTATTTTTTGTCAGATTTTGTTCAAACTTTCACCAGTCTGCTTCTCAGATTTGTCTGCTTTCATATACATGTACTTATCACAAAAGTTGGACTGTCCTTTATAGTCAGCTCATTGCAGCATCAATATACAGTACATACTGTAAAAGAAATGTAACAAATAGTGATATTTGTTGTAAGTGGCTAATAGGTGGTCTTTCTCATTTGAGAATCACTTTGATAATGGACTGAAAGCCGTGTGCTACTTGAAGCACAGTGTTGAAAGTTATTGCCTTTTTGCTTGTACCTCAATGATTGAGTCTTTATTAAACCTTTGTGTTTAAATACATAAACACTTGCAAGCTGCATCCTGAGTAAGTTGATAAATCTTGCAACCAAGTATTATTAATTTCCATCCAACGGAATTCTATTTTGTCTCCTTCAGAGCTGCAGTCAAGGCTGTCGTTGAGCGGTTGACATACAATGCCTTCCAGGCTACAGCTCGCTCTCTGCTGGAGAGAGACAGACATATCTACTCTGTCTTTCTAGCTATGGAGGTATGTTTAATAGAAAATTAATTAATTTCTACAAGAATCACACATTAATACACAAATGATGCATGCGAATGAGTTTATTACATGATCTATCCGCACTTGAGTGGAGGCCGTATGCAGTATACAGTATGAGTACCATAGATGCATAAACAGCCTCAACAAGAGTAGCTAGATCTTGTAATTACAAATGAAAACATGCATCATTTGTTTTATACAATGAAACTCCTAGATCCTTGAAATTTGATGTAGAAAATAAGAACAGATAAAGCACTCTTACCTCTCTATTCACACATCAATATGCATTGGGTACTGTATCCTGGGATGGTACTGGATACTATTGCACACTTTTTCTTGAAAATAGTGGGATAGTCTCAGTAAATGAATCACATGTGATCACATTTGACCAATCATTTGATTAGGATATAGGAGTGAGTTATATAATTTTGTATTCATTATAGCTTGTATCTGTTTTGATATATATCTTCAAATCATTATGACTTGAAGTTCTGTTGAATAAACTTGTATGAAAACAATGAAGTTGGAGCTTGCAGATACCCAAGATATGTGACGTATTTAAGTCATTTCAAGGTAAAAGATGGGAATTAAGATTTGCATGAAATATGTAATAACTTAAAGTAAATATTCATTATAACGGTAGTTACGTCATATATAAATGATAAAATTGTGAACATTATAAACTCCAATCATTTGTAGACCTGCTCCAAATTTCAAAGAAAATAAAATCTCGTCATGCAATATTGGTTGAGAATGTAGCAATGGTACTTTAAACCAAAATGATATCATTTAATTTCCAGCTAATAATGCATTGCATATTAACTTGATGAGGTATTCATGTACATGTATTGGAACCGAGTTAATTTCTACAATCATCATACTGCATGTTTGGCAACAGCCCCAGTTATGACATTGCTAGGACTGAAGAAGCTTGCAGCACAGCAAGTGCAAACTTACCAACCCGGTAATTTGTCTACTGATTTTGAGGAAAGAACTAATTTTCAAGTTACAATGTGATCTGTCTTGCATTACAGGTGGAAGATTCAATTGGTAACGTGGGATACGGTGAGAGGGAGTATGTGATCTCCCCTCAGCTTGGCTCTGCTACTATGAGTGGTCTGGGTTTGTCTGCTTCATCAGATCACAGGGTGTGTCAGATCAGGAAACCGTTCGATTGGATGCTGGATGATCAGTTCCATTCCTTACAGGTGAATATTATCAATCATTCATTCACCCTATATACATGCAGTCAAACCTGCTTTAGTGACCACCTGTCTACAAAGACCACCTGTCTACAGGGACCACATTTTTTGTTTCCTTGAAAATGGTTTCTCATTGAAACATGTACTAAAGGAACCTGTCTACAAAGACCACCTGTCATGAAGATCACTTTTTGTGTTTCCCTTGGGCGGTCGCTAATATAGACAGGTTTGACTGTATAGTTATTGCAAATATGTTTTTATACAACCCCTGTATGAAACAAATCTATTCCGTCATCAATAACTTAGAAAATGAAACTTTAGGAAATTTTCTGTACAGAGCAAATTGGAGAGGAGCTCGCATGATCGTCAGTGTTGCCAATTTGTGTTGCAATATTGAAAATTTCAAAAATTCATAACTCTCCTATTTTTATTTGATATTGCTCAAACTTTCACGAAATTGTTTCTCTCATTTTTCTGCTTATGATAAAAACCAAGTTATTATCAAGGGGGACTTCCCCTTTAATGGCACTCAATAGATGACGTTGCTGAAGAGCATGTAATCTATGATTTTACTACTGACAATCGGGTCTCGTGTATTGTTTGCGTCTTGATTTTATAGAGACTACCATCCACACATTTCATCCTTACCAAAGCTACTCCCTCATTCAAGTAACCAGGAATAGAATTCAGGTTTTGAGTGAGCTAGCTTACTTGGGTTTACTTATTTACTTACTCACTTTGGTGTAGAGACGTAAAGCTGTGGCTGATTTGCCCCTCTTCACGTCTGGTAGTCTCTGGTATGGTGGTCTTTCCAGTGCCTCTCTAGAGTAGATGTGAACATGTTTTTGACATTTTGGACATCTCCTAATCATGCAAAGATTTATGCAAGGAAGAAAAAGAAAGAGTTTTCCACATCGGGATATATAATAATTGAATTACAGATTCCGATTACAATGCTAACTCTGTTCCATTCTCTTGTTACCCTCCCCCTCAGTCTCTTGCCATCAATTTCGAGTGGTTCCAGGACATGTTTGAGAGGATGCCTAAGGATGGTCGAGAGACTCAGTGGCGTACCTTAGGAGAGCATGAGAACCCTGAGCTTCATCCGTTACCGGAGAAGATGGATGATCAGTACAATCCCATGCAGAGGCTGATGGTCATACGAGCGTTCAGACCTGATAGGATCATGCAAGCTTCTACAGTGTTTGTAGGCAAATCACTTGGCAAGAAGTAAGTAGTGGTCATAGCTAAGGTATGCCAAGTGGCAATAGCCATAGGACAAGCTACTAGCATAGCATATTAAGTACCAATCCCATATGAAAATTAGTCTGTCCTTTCGTCATATTTTGGATTTGAATCCAATTAGCAAATAAAGGTGTAAAATGACACATGTAATTCCAGATAAATATGAATACATATGCTTGATCAAAAATCTGTTATTGTCTTTTCCTTCAAGTATGTTATGTACATGTATTCATTGTACTTTTTGTTTAACAAACCAATTATTTACTTTTATTTGAAGTGTCTGATCTTGTGCTACCCTAACTGGAAGCATGAAAAGATGTACAACAATGTGCTCTAGAGGTTGTCATTGTAGTCTAAAGTAGATGTGTAGCTTGTATGTGTGTCATCATTGCAGAGTCATGCATTGGCCCGTGTTCTACTCATTCTGTTAAACTCGTCGCTTGATCAAAGTTTTACAATGGGGTAACCCAGACCTTGTCAAACCTTTCATAAACTCAACTTTACTTCTGGTCTCAGTTTCATAAAAAAATTGTTGTCAATAACAGATCAAATAACCAATCAAATGCCACGATTTCAATAGCTTATAACAGGTATTGTAACTTATTCTTGATAACAAGTTTTTTTATGAAACAAGGCCCTGGTTTAATCTTAGTGTTGTTTTTAAAGTTTGGTAGAATGTTGGCCATTCAGTTCAAGATATTAGGTGTTTCAAATGTCATTGGTCAATGTAGGAAGTTAACCAATTAACTTTGGTCTAATTGTATTATCTTCCTAAATGTTGTAGAGTAATGTCCTATTAAAATACTCTTGGTCAAGTTGTATGCAATGTAGGAAACATAATACAGTTAGATATGTTCTTTTAGCGTTCTCTTGTGTAGGTGTAGTGGTTCATTTACTTGACTCTCGATCCAAGGGTTGAAGGTTCAAATCCCAGCCTGGCACCAACGTCCTGTGGCAAGACATTTGCCACTCTCCAATCAGGTGTCAAATGAGTACCCGGAGAGATTCAAAAGTCACTGTAGTTTGCTCGGCATTGTGAGTGTCTGTAAAATGGTGCCTAGCTGGAATGCTCCCTAGAGAATGGAGAATGTGCATACAATGTGTGTGGGCAAGCTTGAATCCGATGATCAGGGTTTAAATATTTCTGTATAGCGCTTTATAGAGACATCGTCAATGTACATGTAATAATCGCTAAATATACCCAGAATATTATTATTTTCATCATTGTCCTAAAATCTTCCGTATCCTACAGGTATACTAATGATGTAGCCATTGATCCCAACGTTATCCTGAGACAGACCTCTCCTGTCATCCCTGTTCTGCTTCTCTACACCCGGGAGGGGGATGTGGCAGAGAAGATCTTCCACGAGTTCTCAGCCAAGAAACAGGTCCAAGGCACCGTTGTCAACCTCAGCAATGCTGAACACAATGAGGAAAGACGGGCTAGGAAAGCAGTACAGCACGCAATGCAAGAAGTAAGAAATCATTTAAAGTTGGCATCATTCAGCACAACAACAAAAATACCCCTAAATATAATTTTCTTAGTTGGGGCGAAAATGTTGACCACAAAAATGAAAGATGGAGCTTCATTTTCCATGTCATCCCGTCCAGTCTATACATATATAAACATAAATAAACATAACATATAGAAGAACAAAGAGCAACACCAACAATTTGTTTTAATAGGCTGGAGGACTTGTTAAAGTGTTTATGTTTGGTCAAAAATATATGATGGAAAGAAGTCCCCCCCTATTATGAAAAATGCAGATATTAACAGACAATCTTGATATTCTCTACAGGGTACATGGGTGATGCTGAAGAGTGCTCACAATGCTACCCATCTACTGAACTCATTAGAGACCCTACTCCAAGAGAATGATAACAAACAGGGTGGGGAAAGCCCCTTCAGAGTGTGGATCTCAGCACAGGTCAGCAAGAGTATACCAGTCAGACTCCTGCAGTATGGTGTCAAGGTTGTTATTGATACACCCAAGGTAAGGAGAACATGGATGAGGTTGTCATGGTGATGATGATGATGATGAGGAGGAGGAAGAGCATGATGATGATGTTGATGATGATGGAGATGATGGTGATGATGATGATAATGATGGTGACGATTTTGGTGATGATGATGATGAAATGAAGACATAATGGATGCTATAAGCATTTATCTAAAGCCATTTAACTTGTTGAATGGAGATGATGATGATGATAATGAGATGATGATCTTTACGGCAACTATGATGTTGTTTCTGCTGCTGCTGATTTATGATAATGGTAATGATGATGATGTGAATTGAAAAATGATGATGAAGGTGATGATGGTGGTGATGATGATGATGAGGATGATGATGTTGTTGAAGGTGGCGTGATGATGGTAATGATGATGATTTTATATCACATACCTGCCCTATGCAAATGACAGAATGTGAGATATTGAGGATGAGTACAGTGTATTTATGTATTATGTGATATTATTCAACAAAATATTAATACAAGCACCTTGAGTATATCATTGGTGTCAACAAGTATTACTACCACTACTAGCATGACCCCTTCCATCTTGTTGCCTTTCCTCTTCTCAGATTGTCAAAGAATCTCTCTTGCGAGCAGTCAGCTCCTTTGAACCAGAACAGCTCAAGGCTAGTTCCCGGTCTGAATGGGTCCCTCTACTTCATAACATTGCCATGGTTCATGCCACCGTCAGACTACGAGGGCGCTATGGCCTCGCTGGATGGAATTACCCAGAGGTCATGGATTTCTCCCATAATGAGCTTAGTGTGAGTACCTTTATTTTATCTTTACGCATTGCATGTTCAACACATTTAAGCACATTTGATGATGAGCAAGTTCAGTGATTGGCATAAAACATGCTGCTATAAGTTCACAATATTTCTGTAAATTATTTGCTGAAGCTACAGCCTGACTTACAAACACACAAAACTTCTGTTTCATCAACTTCCTGAACAGAAACCTTAATGCTTAAAGATAAAAATGCCTGCAATTTCCTCTGCTTACTGCAATATTAAAGGATATAGATTACATAAATGTACAGTCAAACCTGTCGATAAAGGCCACCCTAGGGAAACAGAAAAAGTGGCCACTATAGACAGGTGGCCTTTATAGAGAGGTGGCGGCTAAGACAGGTTTTGACTGTACATGTATATCAACCATAAGTCTAGACAAATTTTTTTTATAATTTATAATTTTGATTTCTTATCTTCTATGCAGGAGGCATTCAACATTGCCAGGATGGTGTTCAGTGACAGTCCATCAGAGAATGAGTCTCTGAAGGGTATCTCCTGGATGGGGCTGCGATACATCTTAACTGAGATCATCTACGGTAGCTACATCAACGATGACTACGACAGAACGAATCTATCGGCCATGGTGGATTATTGGATAGGACCCAATGCAACCAAGAGGGAGTTTGAAGCTACCAAGTGTATGTCTGCTACTTGAATTTGTTACACAAGTTTAGAAATTCCCTCTTACGTAATATTGAATAAACATATGTTGGAGAGCCCTATGTCTTTAACTTGAAATTGACAAGCATTTTCTATTTTATTCCTGTAATACATGTAGTTACTCTGATATAAATCCTCATACTCCAAAGAGTAAGTGTGCCAACAAGTTGTCATAATTCAAGCAAGAACAATGTTATATTCAGGAGTAAAGGCGGCCAAGTCATTTTGACTTTGCAAAACAAAGGTTGCCATGTCTACGCACCCATTTATTTTACACACAGTTTGGAATTTTTAATGTGAAAGATAGCATTTGAAGCTTGTGAATAAAATTAGATCTAAATTATACTTTCTCAATAGTTTTTATTCAATTTTGGAAGAATATTTATCGCTATGGTAGATATGTAGATTTTGTATTTGTTGAGTGTTTTGTTTGATTAGAATTGGGCAGTTATGTACAGTACGTGTATATGCAGACATGGGCACTCCAGCCCTTTATTATACCCCCAAGTAATTATTTATTTAATGTTTAGTTCTTGCAATCTTTGTATCAACAGACTCAGGAGAACATGTACATGCAATTCAATACTGGGTCATATTGCTCTTATCAATTTAGGTTTCTAAAAAATGGCCAACTAAACAGAGATCTGTATTGCTTCTTTATGTGTTATAAATGCATTTGTTATCCTCTTCTTCTCCTATGTATACTGCAGTGAAATTCCGCATCCCGCCAGCTTTCTTCAGCAACTTTGTGAGAGTTAGCTCTCTGACTCAATCCATAGAAGCCTTGCCAAACCATTTTCTTGATGTCCCTGAGGCTTGTGGTATGCATACATCGTATGAGGTAATGATCACTATTCTGATTTTTACACAATGCATGCTTGAATTGGCAACATCTCATCATAGATTTCTTAACTTGTTTTTCAGCTCATATCTCAGATTCTATCCTTTATCATACACATTTTTTTCTCTCTTAAATGTAGCATCAGTTATGTACAAAACTTCATTGTTAGACATTTTTGGCATAAATTGTTGACAACCCTGTAATTGTTGAGGAAGGCAAAAAAATCTTCTAAATAGGCTTTCGTGTTTGAAGTGGATTTTTTTGTTTGTTAATATCATGTAGACCATTTTGAGTAAAACTTTGTTTGTGAAAATATATATATGCAGCATAAGTAAAGATCTTTTATGCCGTAGTTTTCTTCATCTCTACAAATAATTGATGCTACAGCGGATCTTATTTCATTGTACAATCCTTAGTGCAGACCCCCTGTACGTTGTACAAGTATATCAAAGAACTGTTATAAGTTCTTATACATTTAATATATTATACATTTTAGTATCGTCTAAAATACATGTAGTTGGCATCATATTGGACTCTTTCAGCATTTAGAATTTCCTGTAGACACTATTATATAATCTGACATACGTTTATACAAAACAGAGTTTCTCATTGCCTTCCATTTATATTTTTTCTATAACCAAGAGTGATTATTGCTGTGCTGAAGACTGGGTGCAACCATGTTTTATTGAAAGATCTTGGCATATCCTGGATGAATTCATATTGAAATTTTCTTGTACCGGTATACATCATCACAAAGTGAAACCATTTTGAAAGGGGTAGATGATGTACGTGCTTTTTGTTAAAGTATTCATTTACATTGCAGGTACTTGTATAGTGAAAGAAAGTGATTTTTTTTTTTTTTAATACATAATTTTGCACCTGTTTTCTCCCCATCTCATCGCCCATTATTCCACAGACCGGTGCAGAAGACCAGTTATTCGTTACTATTGATAAGATACATGAGGTGATTTCCTGGCAAATTTGGGAAAAAGAGAATAAATAGATTCTCAAATCCAAACTACTACCTCTAATGTACTAAATGTGGTGTATAGTACGTAGATAGTCGACGGTGATGTAAAACATGGTCTCTTTCCTCACAAAGCCTTGCATGCATTACTGTATAAAAACAATGATTGTATGGCCAAGTTTATATTCTCATTTCTCGTTCATCTCCTCCCTGCATTTTTCCAAAAAAGCACAGGGGAGAAAATGCAGTAATCATTTATGTAATGTTGAATGGCCTTGAGTGGGATTCAAGGTATATCCCACGAGCTGAAGAGTGTATTTCATGAGTTGGCACGACGAGTAAAATATTCTCAAAGCGAGTGTGATATACTTTTGTATCCCTCTTCAGGTTATCAATATTAATTTTATTTGTATGAAACCTGGTACCTCAATTTTCACCATCATGAAAATTACATCCTTAGATTTTTGTGTTAACTTTCACATTTGACATTGATACAAGACATGATTCGTCTTTGGATATGCATTTTGTAAGGGTTGCATGCATACATCAAATAGCCTTTCTGTATTTAAATGTGTATTCACTTTAAAGGTAAAGACCAGTTTTGGAAACGCCCCTCTCTCAAAAAATGAAATGGAAGCTCTCATTACCAATCATGTGAAAGAATGTGATTTGACTAATACGTGATGATACAAATTTTGCCGGGAAACCGCCTACTAATTGATATATTTGGTAAATTAGTATATCTATTGGAACCAAATAGATATCGCGCACGTGGTCGCGTAGTCCCATATACATCTTTCTGTGTACAGTCTTGTAACTTTACCAAGACCGGGCCAAATTTCTTATCATTTTGATGATTCCAGAACCTTGCAGTACACACCAATACTTATATGCTAGATGATCAACCTTTTCTGATCGATTTCACAACGTTTCTTTCACAATGCAATCGCATGACCATAACTGGTCTTTATCTTTAATGCGTTTGTGCACCCCAAATCATATTAAGATATTGAAACGATATTGCATGGTCATCCAGATACTTTTCACAAACTATGAGATATTGTTTTATAGTTACACAGTATCTGGGGAGATAAGTTGATAAGATAAGATAAGATGATTTAATTTTACTTGTGGTCTCTAAAACCTTCATACAAATGATAATCTTTGATACTGCATTGAACTTTAATAAAGCTAGAGGTGGAATTCCTCTATACAAATTCTTGGGATCAAGCATGACCATCAGTTAACATAGAAGTCATTTTGAAAAGAATATGAAACATTCAAAATATATCAAATAGTGAAACCCCATTTTGTTTCCATGGGTGCATGAATGAGAAATGAGGAACATTTTCTTTGGCCTTTACAGTTTATATTTTCTGGTATATTGTGAATAATTGTGCTTCTTTGTAGAAATAATTTTCTTGTTTTTATTACAGCATTTTTTTTTTCCAGACTAAATGTTGATAAAATGTATACCCAGCTTTAGCATGCACTTTCAATATATATTGGATTATATTGCAATATAATAGTCAAACCTAGGCTTATGCACATTTGTACAGAGACTATTTATCTAACCTGCATGCAATTATCACTGTATGCATGATGCATGAGCAATGTTGCATGACCTTTATTGTTGTATTCAGTCAAACAAAACTTCTTTCAGCTGTTAAAAGAAAATCTGTCCTTTAATTTTCCATGATTTTCCCTCTTTACATTTCAATCTAACATTCTTAATAGGACGAATGGCGTATTGTGGTAAGCAAAATTGAGTGCTGAAAATGTGACATAACATGGCTGCAGTTTGCGGAGTGGTTGTCTTTAAATATTGCTAAACCAGTCTTAATTTGTGTACATGTATATGTCATGATTACAGTACATAACAACATTTTTATGAACTAATATGATTAACTGTTATTATCAGGCATTTGTTGCTTTGATATATATGGAAATATATTATCTGTGACTAATCCGTGATATTGTTTATGATGTTGTGCAGTTATTATTTTATTTTATTGCAACATATTTAGTGTTTTGTACAATAACAAGTTTTTTTATACTCACATTTGAATCGGACATTAACAAGGGAGTGGCATTATGAGAATAGAAATAGAACTAACTTGTAATTGATAATGAACTGTATTTGCCAGTTATCTTCTTAATATTTGATTTGGGGGTGGGGGGGGGGGCAAAGGCTTGGAGGCATAAAGGGTGAAGCCTCTTTAAAAGTCACACATAAACGCCTCTTGAGATATTGAATGCAGATGTTAATACATCAGGATGAAAAATAATCTTATGTTTAGATATTGGTGTTGTATTTAATGACTTCTATATTTGCAAGATGCCTGTGGTCTCCTGAAAGATCTGTCCTGTAGTAAAATATTTGGTTTGCATTATTTTTAACTGAATTATACTAAATCCTGTTTTGCCTAAGATGGCTGGAAATCAAGTGCAAAAGGTAAGAATGTCTGATGTTAAATCTGGGAAAGAAAACAGTTTGACTTGTGGATTTCCAATCTTTACTATCTATCATCTCTCATTATTTCTCTCTCTGTTATCCTTTTCAACAAAGTCTTTCCAAATTTTGTGGTTTAGCTCAATAACTTTTGATTCTGAGCAATAAAATTATACCGATGCATGAGTAGAAAGGGTAAATTTCTACACTCATTGTGTTCAATTCTGTTATAGATATGACCATACTGCGTTTGATGCTTGGAATTTAAAAAAGAAAAATAAGCTTTCAAATCTTAAAATAGGCAACACATTGAGTAGTTAGAAATCAATGTGTTTCAATCAAAATTGGCCATGTTTCCAACTTTTTGACAAGAGTATTACTTATGAGTTGTGTATAACATTTTCAGAGACATGACGTTTTAATAGAACAATTTGAAATTTAAAAAGAAATGTGTTGTTGCCAATTTGAAGAACAGCATGTGACCAATTTCAATCCCTGTCCTAAAAGGGTTCTTGGTGAATGAATCACTTCCAATCTTTCATTGTTTCAAAGTTTTGTTTTCATCTTCTCAATTCTATCTCTTTTAATTTTTTTGTTTACCTCATTTTATATTTTTCCTTTTTATATTCAGGCCTTTTCTTCTCTTTATACTGTACCTCTCTCTCTCTCTCTCTCTCTCTCTACACATAGGAATTAGCTCTTTCTTCTGAATATTTATATATTATTTTTACTTTTTTTCTTTTAATGTTCTTTACTCCATTCCCAGTACTATTTTCTTCTTCTGTTTGCATCTTTCTCTATACTTGTTTTACTTTACCCTTTTCTAATTACTTCTTTCTGACTGAATATGTCATTGTATATCGTTCTCTTTATCTTTGTTTAATCAACTCTTTCCCCCTCTGCCTCTTCCCCTTTTCCTCTTTATTTCAACTTCTATCTCTGCTGCTACCTATGGGGTGTACTCCTTTTCTTTCTCCTCTCTCCTATCTATTTTCTATCTCTCAATTCCCCTCTTTCTCTCTCTCTCTCTCTCTCTCTCTCTCTCTTGTTTGTTTCCTCTTTGAGAAATTAAATATTGATAATCATTTATTGGTATCTTGTCACAATTCTGCTGTAAACTTTGGCTGTGGGAACTCAGCACTGGTTTCCTTTTGTGGGAGCTTAGCCCTTGTCTACTGTTGCATTTTGGGGTACTTTGCCTTTCTGGTGTTCTTTATGATTTTACTTGAAGTGTGTTACATTGTTTTGTTGATTATTAAAATGGAATCTGTGTATTGAGCCTGTCAGTTCTGTATTGTCCCCATTGTTACACTGTCTGAGGTAGACTGATTTGTAAGTGTCTGTATTTGGTCAAACTCTAGGTAGCATGGACTCGGTCTTCTAATGCACTCTTGGAATTCTCTGGAATCTTGGTATGGACAGGAAGATTGTATTGAAGTGATTGCTGAGGCACGAACAATAGCCATATGCTCTGGCTGTGTGTATGCAACTCTATGTTCATGTGCATATATCTTTTAGCTCTCCTTCATATCTTTTTTTCTTTTCTTCCTGACTGATTCATCCCATTTTGCACTCATTGCAATGGAATCTTATGGTATCTTTGGGAATTAGATTGCTGTGTATGGTCAGAAAGTTCCCTTTCTACATGAAAATTGAAATATATGTGTCATAATTTGTGATAAAAAAAGATCAAGATTCATCTCAATTTTTTCATAATTCTCCAGTCATAAAATTAATCTGCAATTGCAACAATTGTGCATCCAGTATTAACTACAGGGGTGTACATGGTAACTGTGTACCCATGTTGTATAAATTTAATCTTTGATTTGATAAATCATAATGTGTGATAGACCTCTTCCAATGGCATTAGAGGGAATGAAAAAGAAATTACAGACAGCATTGTATCATGGCGAACATGAATGATGTGTCAAAAAGTTCTCTGTTGTACTTCATCGTTACAATCTGTAAGAGTTTGATTCTATTATAAAGCTTTTTAAAACTATGCTTGAGATATCTTAATTAAACCTATTAGAAAGTCATTAAAAAATAGATACATTTTTAAGTACAGTATGTCTGTTAATTTAATAAATTAATCACATCAAATATTCTTGACAACGATACTTGGAATTAACAGAATTAGTCATTATTATCTACGGTATTCATTTTTCATTTATTTATCTATATTTGCCATGTATGGCATTTTTATCAAAAAACAATACAATATATCAGAGTTTGGCAGCAATAGACGTAAGTATTATTAGCTGCAAGTATCTTTAATGTTTAAATTCATGTATTTGGTGTAGAGCTTGTATGTATGTGCTTGGATCAGTCTTGTGAACACTAATGATCAGTATGTTGGCAGGCTAGTACCCCTCTGTGATCGATTCTATCTCTATCTCTCTGTCTTGTAAACTTCCTTGATCCAATGTTTCTCACGGTTGATCCAGCTGTGCCACTCTCTCCTAAACCTTCCACAGGAAGTATATGAACCCCAGTATGCATTGACTATTAATGATTTTGGTTTGAACTGTGGGTACAGTCTTCAGGTTTACACCATGTCTTTCTTTTAAAGCCCGTCTGCACTAGTTTGGCCAGGAGGGATTAGACCTCCCAGCCTGGTCACTGACAGGTGATTATCTCATCAACTCAGCTCTCAATTACCATAAAAGAAGGATCATGGGAATTAATGGGCACTGCTTAGGCAGTGTTTTCTATATAGGGGAGCAAGTAGCTACAAGTAGTGCAGTGGGGCTTTAAAGGGATAAGTGCCCTGAAAAGGGCTGGTGAGCTCCGCTAAGATATCTTTGGTTCTCAGGAAGACAGTCTGAGCATAGTAATAAAAATGTCGAGAACCAAGAGCTCTTTGCGGAGCCCACCAGCTGTTCTTCTTTCGTTTGAAAGAATTACAGGGTGTAATCGTGAAAACTTTACCTACAATTCAGTATCTGTCCCATGAAAGGTATTGCTGATACTTCACTCAAAATTTGGGTTGTTGTCTTTGATGGGATTATTGGTACTTTGAGCTTCATACTTTACTCTTCATGCCATGTTCTTAGATGGGTTCTTTAAGCCCTCTCTTTGCCTGTTAGATATCTTGTTACTATGTGCAGTTGGATATTCTGGTGACTTTTTGTACTTCAATGTGTCGTGTTCTGATCGGTTTCTGTGGGCTGCATTTAAATTTTACCAAGCTTTTTTTCGGTTCTAATGTGTTTCAGTCAATGACAGTCAATTTTGTACTTTCGTAGAGTCAGAGATAGATGTTCATGTCTTTGTAAAGTTGTACATTCAATAACTCGGGCAAAAATCTTTTGAAAATGTGTGTTATACTCGAATCAGATCATACTCAGTGTGTTAAGAAATCTTAATGGGAAAACAAGTAATTTACAATCATTATGGGAAGTGAGTGTATTTGGGAATCAATTTCACAACACATCAGAGGCGATGATTCATGTCATTTTGGAGGTAAAAACATACATAATTATTACAGAGAATTACTTTGTCTCAACTGTGTTAATATGTTCACATCTACTAAAGATTTGTGAGGCTTGTACATGTAATAATACTTTTGGGTTACAGAAAATATCGGCGAATCAGAAGATATCATTATTCTACAGCTCCAAATTATGTAAATGTAGCTAAAACTTTTTTTTTTTGGGGGTGGTTACAAGTAATACATTACTGCAAAATTTATGTCTACTCAAGATAGGTAAGGCATAAAATAATTTGTTTTTAAGTTTCAATCATTTAAAAGAGGAGCTATACTAACATCCTTTTTAAGGGAAAGATGTACTGTATGAATATAGTCTAGATTGCAATTTCTATTAAAAGTAAATGAACATTAATCAAGTTCATGTATTCAAGTAAATGAAGGTTACTCAAAATATTGACAGTGTGATTTGATACATGTGTCTTCCCTGTAGTGTAGTAGTAGTACTGCAGTGGTTTATATAGGGTTCAAGAACATGCATATAGTGAAGTACAGTATATTTGTATTTTCTTATATGGTTGTATGGACGTATGATAGGTTGACAACTACTCATAAGCTAGTGTATATATGTTAAAGCTAATCTTGAGCTCTGATATGGAAATCATATTATGAGAGAAAATTGCTTTGATATATTCTGGATTGTAAATCCTGCAGTAGATTGGTTGTTTGAACCAGTGAAATAAAAACAACTTCACAAAAACTTACTGGGCATCATTTTTGCCACTGCATTTATATGCCTTTGTATGTGGATGTATTGTCCTGTACGAATGTAGGAAACTGACAGAAATGTCAATATTATATGTTTTGCTGTGAACTTCAAGCATTTAGAGCCTCTAAAGGAGATACTAATTCCCGCGTTTCACAATACATGCGCCACCAACGTTCGTACCATGAGAGGCACCCGCGAGTCGACAACAATTTTTTTAATCCGGTGGAATTGCGACTAAGGCTATGTCTTGGCTCCTCATATCGCTGATAGTATCGATTTCACGAGATGTCTAGCTAGTAAGCTCTTCGCGAAACGGTTTAGGAAGAACAGAGACATCTCCGTAGTTGGCGGATAAAGTTATGACTGTCTTGTCGTTGGTTTCGAGAAACAGGCCCCTGATTTGTCTAGAAAGTTGTCGACCCATCTCCCAAAATTACCGCGCTAGAGTGACTATCGCAACTGAACCGAATGAGGCGCAAGGATTGTGAAACGCGAGAATTAATCAAGTATGAATTCTTGACAGACAGCTGGAGAGAGGATGGAAGGCGGCGATGAACAAAGAGATGCATATTATATATATCTAACAGTGTGAAATTCATTGGGATAACACATGCACTAATGCACAACTTTCATAACCTTTCATACATGCAGACTTTACTAATTTACTAACATTTTACATTGGTAATCAAGTATAAAGCTCAGTGTGAATGAAGTGATTTGGTATTTTATTATTTTGATTAATTCAATATTTACCACAAAAAACTTGTTGATATTAATATTGTCTTTAATATATATTAATTGAAATACTTGGCAAAATAAAAGTCTTGCTTTTTATTACAAATAATATTTTTGCTTGAAAATGGCTGTATTGTAAAACAATTGAATAAAAATAAGCAATTGCTATCAGCTCAAAGATGCACTATGAATTATTTAAATTGATTGATTTGCTAAATAAAACTAATGTTACTCACTTAGGGCATATTTGTATGTGACGTGGAATATAATGCGATTGTATTTAATATTAATTCATGGTACTGCTGAATGCTGGTTTGTATTTTGTCACAGAAAATCCTCCATTTTCATATTTCATCTTTTTGTATATTACCCACCTGTCTATATAGACTGTTTTAGGAGATGACCAGTATGTCTTCACAAGACTCAATCAAGTCCTAGATGCGATGCCGTCCACTCGGACCCTGAGTCATGTCCTACAACCCAGACCAGCCACACCTTTCCATGGTGAGTACATTGTAGTTTGTCTGCTTAGAGCCATAAGAGAGTTAAAAGGCAGTCCAACCCTTGTGATCTTTTCATTTGTATGAAAGCAGGAAACATAAGCGAAACAGAATGGCAAAATTTTGAAATAAATCAGACCAAAAATAAGAAAGTTATGAGTGTTTGAAATATGACATCACAAAGTTTAATCGAATCGCAAATTGGCAGTTCAGTCACTGGATTGTGACGTATTCATGGACAACTTTCCAATTTGCTGTGTACAAATACATGTATATCATAAATTTGTGTTTTTATCCTATGCACCTTGTCTCTCAGGGCACGTCTTAAAATATTGGAGGTAGGATAATATTATTTAAGGTTCTCTAATAATGGACTGCCATTGAATGAATGATATTAAAGTAGTAAGTACTTTTCCTGCATTCAAACACCTCTCTCTTGTCTCTACTCCTACCCTGAAGGTCCTTCTGTTGCATCGGTAAATGGTACCGCCCTTCAGCCCAACGTGGCTGACATGGGAGTCTATGCCAGTGCTAGCCATTCGCTCATCAAGAGCAAGCGAGAAACAGAGATCTGGGAGATATGTCATAACATAGTCAGCAAAATCCCCAAAGGATGGAACCGGGTAAGTACCCTTGAAATGATTTCAAGGTTGCTTGGAGTAAAAGACTAAGGGTGGTACTGTGCAATATGTCAATTACAACACGTGACTTTTATGAAAATAAAAAATTATCAAAATGGTTCTTTTGGTATCACTACCAGCAGGCAGTAATCATGTCATGAGACTTCATTTTTGTCTCGCCTGCGTAGCAAAAAGCGAGACATAGGCGCCGCTTTTCCGGTGGCGGCGGCGTCATCATCAGGTTAAGTTTTTGAATTGTTAATATAATTTTGAAAGTATAAGGTCCTATTAAATGAAACTTGGACTAAAGGGTTATCAAGTATCCCCAATCATGTGAGGAAAATTTCAGGTCACAAAGTCAAGGTCAAAGGTCATTTCAGGTCAACAAACTTAGACTATGTTGTGGCATCATCATCAAAAACTTAACCTGAGGTTAAGTTTTTGAATTTGTAATATAATTTTGAAAGTATAAGTTCTTATTCAATGAAACTTAGACTAAAGGGTTATCAAGTATCCCCAATCATGTGAGTAGAATTTCAGCCCACTAGGTCAAGGTCAAAGGTCATTTCAGGTCAACAAACTTAACTATGTTGTGGCATCAGGCTAAGATTTTTTAATTGTTATCATAATTTTGAAAGTATACATTCCTATTCCATGAAACTTGAACATAAGGGTTATCAAGTATCACCAATCATGTTATTAGTCTTTTAGGTGACAAAGTAAAGGTCAAATGTCATTTCAGGTCTGGAAACTTAGACTTTGTTGTGGCATCAACATCAAGATTTTGAAATTTTAGCATAATTTCAAAAGTGTTTGTTCAAATTCCATGAAACTTGTACCCAAGGGCTATCAAGTATCACAAATCATGTGACACAAATTCCAGGTCACAAAGTCAAGGTCAAAGGTCATTTTAGGTCAGTAGACTTGGATTATGTTCTCAAAATTTAATATGAGAATTAATAAATAAATTGTTGTTATTTGTTCATATTTCATGAAAGTAAATATTCGAATCATTCAGTACTTTCCCATGAATATTCTAATAGTAATTTTAGTATTCGATCCCAGGCCTAGTATGTACATGATCAGTTACAGCTAGGTGACAATATTGATGTTTCGATAATATATATTGGAGTATATCTCATAATAATGTTCTCATTATGCTAATGAGACGTGATGTGATGTAGATGGGCTCTACCTTCCAATTGTTTTTACACAAAAGCTGAAAAATCCTCTTTTCTTAAAAAGTTATTAGATAACTTTATTTGTAAATTACTGACAAGCATTGAAACATTTATAGTCTTAACCATACACTAAATCTCATTATATTGTATTCTTATGATACAGTAAATAATTATTCTGATGATTCATAATCAATATTCACTTCAAAATGCTTATTATATTCAGAGGATTTCATTTTCGGGGGTCTGCAAATGGGCCACCCTGCCTATAAAAATAATGTCCCAACCTCAATTTTTCATCATATCGAATTGCGTAATGCCGAATTGCGTAATGCAGGCGAGACCGCCGAGAGCGTTTCACTTGTTGGATAATGATAATGATAATAATAGTAATGTTTATTTATAGCTCTTAACACTAATGTTACAATGTGCTGTACTAGTACATGTACTACCTTGGCATTAGCTGAATGGCCCTGACAACCTCTGTGGGAAAAAAAAGTTTTTATTGCAATTAATAAATTCATGAAATATTGCATGTTGGACATTTCATTATACATTATACATTATAAAGTATTGTTAAAAACATTTTTTTTTGTTCCACAGGATTACATCACAGAGCGTGTTCGTAAGATTGGTGGGGATACTCCTTTCAATCGCTTTGTTCTGAGAGAGATTGACTTGATGATCAAACTCATAGCTGATCTCAAAGCTACATTCCATGTGAGTATGAAAACAGTCCTTCATCATTTAAGGGAATACTTGAGAAGAAAGCAATAGATTTATGAAAAAAACCTTGAGAGAAAGACGATTTAGAATTTTCAGCTAGAAGCCTTGTCTACACAGTCTTTCTTTCATGGTTGTTTTCATTATTCATTGCTTTCTTTTCAATGTAAGTTTGATGTTTATGAAGATTTACCTTGAGTCAAATCTCATGTCAGTTCTTTAGCAAAGATTTGTTGTATCCTGTGATAAAGGAGTCCAGTTTTAGAAGAGAAGAGTTTCCCCCTTTGAATTTCATATTTAAGTTATTAGGTTGTGTAAGTGAGCTATACATGTAGATGAAGGGGGACCAACTGTTAAATTTCAAGAAATTAAAAATAATCATGATCATTGATATGTAGAGTGATAGAATGCCTGTCTGTAGACAAGTTGTCATGTGTCCGACAGAAGGGCGCAAACACTAATACTTGCCTAATCTCTAAACTCTTTAGTTTTGATAGACTATCGCTTTTAACAATTTAGACCATTCGTTGACTGAAGTGTATGCGAAACTCTTGTTTGCTCAGCATTGTAAGCATCTGTGAAATGGAGCGTGGCAGGAAAGCTCCCCAGAGAGTGGAGAATGTGCATACGTTGTGTGCAGGATAGCCTGAATTTAATGACTGGGGTAATAATATCTCTGTAAAGTGCTTTATAGAGACATTGTAGACGTATGAAGGGCTATATAAAACCAAAATATTGTTATCATTATTATTATCCTGTAGAAGCTGTACTGATATGCAAACTTATTCTGAAATCCTCTGTCCCTACAGAAACTGAAACACCTCTGTGAGAATCCAAACGAGACGTTTGGTGATCAGATGTCAGAACGACTGCTAGACATCGCAGATGATCTCTTCCATCATCGGATACCTTCCACCTGGGCCCAGTTGTGTGGTGACTCCGCCCCACCTCCTAACTGGACCCTAGCTCAATGGATGTCAGACTTGAGTCATCGATGCCAACACCTAGAGAGGATCATCGTACAGGTAATACTTTAGGGCTCTCATATGTTCTTTACGTATAAGGCGTCTATAGATTGCTAGGAAATATGAAGGCTTTAAATAAGTCTTCCTCATTTTTTAGTCATTTAAGTGATGCTTGATGGAAAACATACATCTGCACCCAAATACAATACCAGTACTTGTCAGGATGAATATTTCTTGGCAGCGTTACAATGATAGTTAGCGCTTGTGGAAAAATCAGCATATCCCAAAGGCAGAAATTTTGGGCAAATTTTTGAGTGGTCCATACTCACGAAAGTGTCGCGCCGTAGCATAATTTGATTGCAACATTCAATTTTTGTAATTCAGAGAAGTTTCTTGCCTAAACAGTATTGTTGTCTTAGCAATGGGGAAAATTGTTTGGTCATGAAAGTTTCCAAGAAATCCATCAAAAAAATGTGTATATTTATAACAAATTGTATTTATTATGAACAAATGAAAATAAATAAAAATTCACTTTGATAGGAGTACATGACTAAAATAATAATATAATGCATGTCTCATTGTATCATATCATAATTGGTTCCAAGCATCGATCCAATGTAAAATGTCTAGGTGTCAGAATAAGATCTTATGTGAGGCAGCAAAATTATTGAACCTACTTCTATATTTGTTGTTTCTATCTCTTTCAGGGTAAGGACAAGTTCCCAGCGTACTGGCTTGGAGCATTCTTCCATCCCAGAGCTCTACTAGCCCTACTCAAACAGGATGCCATCAGGGCGTATGGACATAACATCTCACAATCAGAACCTGTAGTCTTTCAGACGGAGATCACAGCTAGGGACAAAGACCATGTAAGTCATTTGAACTTTTTTTTCTTCATACTTTTGACATTTGCACTCAATTATCTTTGTGAATTGTACTATTGATTCTATGATTTAGATTTTTGTTATCTTTTGTTTGTAAAATATTATTGAGAAATATTTGATATGTTTGATTCTTATCAAACATTTATTTGTAGTCTTGTATTGTGTGTGTTGGTGGGGGTGGGCGGGGGGCTGGTCAGTCTACTTAGTCGCAGGGGTTGACCATTGACCTGTTGTCTTCCAGACAGAAATTATAGGGAGGGATGAAGATGATACACATGCAGTTCCTTGACTGCTTTTTAAGCTATAGTCTTCTCTATAATATGTGGATTGGTTCTTGGTTGCGGAGATGGGGGGCATTAAATAAGTGGTCAATCTACTTAGTCACAGTTTGAACCCATATGTATGTATTCTAATAATTCAGTTACATGTAGATGCAACCCTAGGTCTGAGAACACTTTTAACAAAAAGAAAACATAGACCTCAGACCAGCTTAATTTGTTAAACCCGTTTTGGACAAAGCTGAAACACGGCACCGGGTTTAGATTTTAGTAGAAATATAGGCCTTAGTCTTCCACACAGAAATCAAATCAAGCAAAGATTATGTCAGTTCTGTAGCTGTAGTCTGCTCTGAAATCTGTGTTTCGGTTGTTTGAGGAGGGGGGTGGTTAGTCAACTCAGACAGGGTAACAAGTTGCGTTTTTTGTTTCTTTGTGCTACCAACTACAGGTTCGTGATCCCCCTCAGGAGGGTATGTTTGTTTACGGTGTGTACGTATGGGGATGCTCCTGGGAGAAGACAACGGGTGAGCTCCAGGACTCTCCTCCCCGCCACGGTGCCACCCTGCTACCAATCATCCACATCACTACCATGCCTTATAGTGAGAAGCCTGCATACAATGAGCAGCGTACCAGTGAGATGTATCTGTGTCCTGTCTACCCTACCAGGATCTGTGCTAGGTCACCGGTGTTCCTCCTGGACGTCAAGCATGATAATGTCTCTGCATCCAAGTGGGCGTTACGAGGCTTAGCAGCCACCATCAGGCCTTACTAACACAGGTTGTTAGGTGAAGTACAGGGTTCACTCTGCATAAGTAAAATCTGTTGGGACCGCAAAAAAATGTTCGACTTATGGAAAATTCGACTTAGGAAGTGAAGATAAGACTTGGTTAAAAAATTGATTCAACTGAGGGAAAATTTAACTTGTGCGACTTAGAGTTATGCAGAGTTAACTGTACTGTTGATTATTCTTTGAAATTAAGGAACCTTTCAACATACATACACGTATCGTAGGGCTTGGCAATGACAGGTGCCCAGGACACATTGGTGCGCAAGATCTAAGTCCGGACCCCACTGAATATTGAAATCCTTTACTTAGGGCTCATGCATACAGACTATATAAAGTTTAATCTGGACCCCCTTTCAAAACAAGTTAATGTAGAGTCATGTGTGTTGTTATAAGTGGGAAACTGTAATTAATTGCAACACAATGGTACATGTATGTACTCCCCAGATTTGAGAGAGACCAGGGTCCTAGCTGTCTTTAATATAAAGAGCATGATATCAGTCACAGAACTGTTAATAAAGAGATTTGATTTTGTAAGTTGTGATTGTTTACAATAAATGTGGAACAATCACAACAATCACAATTCTTTTACAAGATAGGACCCTAGTTGCAAAACTTCAAATGCTCGTTAATGTTCTATGCTGCTTTCATAATCACCTTTCAGTTTCCAGTACAACTTGGATATCCAAAATGAGTTGAGGTCCATGCCTCTTAAATGTATTATTTCTAGGACTATCTTTATACAACCTGTCAAAATATCTGTAAATGATTTAAACTGGAGTATAGAGTGCCTACATTCTACATCAAGAAGAGTACCATTACTGTTCAGGGTGCTCTGGAGCAGTTTAAGTATTCTTAAAATTTACACTCAGGAACTTTTTTGATGTTCCTTCGATGCGAATAGTTTTAGCTAGATCCTTGAGTGTCATTGTTTATTTGTATACTATTATAAGTACGATACGCCGCCATGACACTCCCCGTCCAGCCGGCCAGCACCGGTCGATTCCATTCAGCAGAGGGGCCGAGCCAGCGGCCTGCTGATTGGTCGAGCACCGTGTGCGTCGACCATTAGGCCATTTGCATAATTAGCCGAACCAGCGGCCTACTGATTGGTCGAGCACCGTGTGCGTCGACCATTAGGCCATTTGCATAATCAGCCGAACCAGTGGCCTACTGATTGGTCGAGCACCGTGTGTGTCGGCCAATAGGCCTTGTGCGTTATTGTTCCGATTATCGATCGAATTATAGACCGTCGCGCCCGGTCCTCCCGTAGAGTATAAAGCACCCTTGCTTACATTAGTTTTTATCACCTGACGAAGTGTTGCAGCGGCGCACGAAATGTCGAGATCTTTTAGATTCCTTATTGACCACATTGCGAGACAAACGAATATCACTAGCGATATTATTTTCGATAAGTAAAACCTTGTTCAGATATACATGTATGCAGCGGTTTAAACAAAAAATGATGATATAAAGTTAATACGTTTATCACATTTCTGTATCTTATACCACAGAGCTCAGTGGTCTCGTAATCCGGTGACACGGGTTCGAAACCAAGACGATGCGCTAGTCCCCTTTGGTGAGGCATTAATACTCATTATCAGGTCCCTCGGAGAGGACCTAAAGCCGTCGGTCCTCTGGTTGCTTACTAACAAGCATTTAATTATGCTTTCTTAACAGTCAGATAAAAAAAAATAATAACCACCAATATACATGTTTAAAAAACCGCTACATTTTTTGTGTGCGCGCCGAGGTTTACTGCATCATATCTGGACAAGCATTAACACAAGATATTTACATTGTGAATGGTACCGTTTCAAAAGAAATCAGAGACAAATTCATATGCAGGCACTTAGCTTTGCACAGAACATCATTTCTTTTGGAAATAATGTATGCAGATACAAAGAATATATGCAAATAGCTCTATCAAATCTGAATACATAAATGAATAAGATGATGTTTTAGTTAAAGATTATTTATTTATAATTTAGATTACACTTTTCATTTACAATGGACTTACAGAAATATAATGTATTATAAGTTTGATATGTAAATATACATGTAAAGTTTGAAGAGGGATATATATATGATGTGACATTTTAATTTATCAGGATTTGTGGTATTCTGTTGTTTTTTTTTTTGCAGTGATGTACATGTTTTTATGTAAGATATTGACTGTATAAATATATACATGTATATGTGCTTTATGAAATGTCGAAATGTGAATTTTGCTAATTTGTGCACCTGTATCATATGTGAGATGTTTGTACATTATTGTACTTTTTAAACCAACAGATGAGATACATACTACACTGTATAGACTTTCAAATTGAACAAAATTATGCTTTATGGAAACTTCCACTATATCTGATATTTGTATTCATGCCTTCCATGCACAGGAAACAAAGTATTCTCTACTTCCGTCCACCACTTCTAGAATTGTTTTTCAAATAAAGTTTTGTGATGCTTTCTCAAAAATCTTTCAGTTGTCATTAATTTTGTTTGAGTCATAAGTTGCCTTCACTTTAGGGGCATGTAGCTTAGGGTTATGTAGAGACACTAAAAAGTGCATCCTGAACACAAAATGCATAATTGTAGAAAAAAAATCATTATCTTGTGGCATAGTGGTAGACGATATGTTTATGACATGGGCGTGTAATGTAAGTTTAATTTACCTCCACTGTGTACATCATAAACTTTAAGAGGCTAAATGATATCAAACTGTCTGGGAGACAAACTTGCCATTTTCACAACAAATTCTTGAATTTCATTTTCTTAAATTCTTTGGGGGCAATCAAGTGTCTTGATCAATTTCATAGCATGTGGGGACATTCTTTAATTTTTGTCTCACCTGCGTAGGAAAAGCGTGACATAGGCGCCGCTTTTCCGGTGACGTTGGCGGCGTCAACATCAAAAACTTAACCAAGGTTAAGTTTTTGAATTTTTAATAATTTTGAAAGTATAAGTTCTTATTCAATGAAACTAGGACTAAAGGGTTATCAAGTATCCCCAATCATGTGAGAAGAATTGCAGGTCACAAAGTCAAGGTCAAATGTCATTTCAGGTCAACAAACTTGGATTAGTTGTGGCATCATCAAAAACTTAACCTGAGGTTAAGATTTTGAATTTTTATCATAATTTTGAACTTGAACATAAGGGTTTTCAAGTATCACCAATCATTTGATTAGTCTTTAAGGTGACAAAGTCAAGGTCAAATGTCGTTTCAGGTCTGCAAACTTAGACTTTGTTGTGGCATCAACTTCAAAATGTTGAATTTTTAGCATATAATTTCAAAAGTGTTTGTTCAAATTCCATGAAACTTGTACCCAAGGGTTATCATGCAAGTATCACAAATCATATGACACAAAGTCAAGGTCAAAGGTCATTTTAGGTCAGTAGGACTTGGATTATGTTTTTCACAACTATATGAGAATTAATAAATCGATTTTTTTTTTATTTGTTTTTATTTGTTCATATTTCATGAAAGTTATCAATCTTGGTACAAATAATAGTAAATAATTTCTCTGATGATTCTTAGTCAATATTCGCTTCAAAATGCTGATTATATTCAGAGGATTTCATTTTGGGGGTCTGCTAATGGGCCACCCTGCCTATAAATAATGTCCCGACCTCAATTTTTCATCATATCGAATTGCGTAATGCAGGTGAGACCGCCGAGAGCGTTACCCTTGTTTGATTTATTTTATATTTTTTTGCCAATTTGTTTTTCTTCATTAATTTTAATTACCAAATATGAAATAAATCACTATAACATGTTGGCATATATGCAGGACATGATTTGTAATCATTTTGAACAAACTTACAAAAAGTGAATGTACAACATGACTTGGATCATAAGGAACTAAAAATTACATTACAAAAAAGTTTTCCTAATGTACAAGAGATTGCATAATTTGATTTTCTTTTAATTACCAAACACTTGAACAAAATTTCAACTTTCAATTAAATCAATATCACCCAACATTTATTTCTTTTGTAATGTGGATGCATCTTTTCATTTCTCTATTACCAATATTCCACTCGATACATGTAGGCAGGGCTCCGTTACATGTATCCTGTTGTTTAGTTGTCTGATTGAGGGGTGTTATTATCGGGGTACATATACATTTAGGAGTGCAGTCCGTGAGAGCGACTGGGGTAGTTGTATCTGGGAGGGGGGTTGTTGCTAGGTGCCATGGAGTCGTTCCCGACCTCATGGACGAACCGTCCTCTCCATGCTACTGCCCCCTGCACATCTCTCTTAATGACTCTAAAGGGAAACCTCTAAGCGAAAATATACAATTTTTAGACATTGGTATATACCCCTACATCGTGATTACATAATCAGGGATGATTTCAATGTTTGTTTCTCTCTTCGCCTATGGTCCAAGATACTGTTTATTTAAGCATCATACTTGTACTTTGCAGTTGGGTGTGATGGTATGAATATTTATTTGCGAGCGAGCGTGCAAACATCTTGAAATTTGTGAGGTCGCATTGCAAAAAATTACATCTTATGTCGAAGAGGAAAAAATATTCCTGATGGGGTTTTAAGCACAATATAATTATGAAAACTGAAAAAGATCTTTAATACGAAATATAAGTATATCAACATTAAATACGAGCGAGCTTAGCGAACCAGATTTGGGTGAAATTAAAGAAAAAGTTGCTTTTAATCGCTTTAAATTAGGAGCACATTTCATGGGGAAAGAAAAAGGGGGCACATATCCAAAGGAAAAAGGACACTTATCAGAAAAGAAAAAGAGCACATTTCAAAGTTAAAAGGGGAATTGCGAGAGGTGAAAATGGGGCACTCCTCGCAATTAATAAGGGGCACTCACCAGAGCTAGATGAAAAAGGCACTTATGACAACGGAAAAGGAGCACTAATTACAAAGGAAAAAAGGGCAATTATCAGAAGGAAAATGACATTAATTGGAAAGGATAAGGGGGCACGTGTAAAACACGGGCCACTTTTCAGAGATGAAAAGAGGCACTTATTACAGAGTTAAAGGGGGACCTCTCAAATTTGAATAAGGGCATTCATCGGAGATGAAAAGGGGCACTTATGAGAATGAAGATAATAATGATAATAATAATATTGATATTTATATAGCGCCGGTATCCGCCAGGCTCTGGCGCTGTACATATTACAATCACGAACATATCACTTTCTTAACTAAAATAAAGGTAAACTAAAACAACACAAAATATTACGCCACAATTATAATTGTCATAATCAAATAGCACTGTTTAGAAAGAGATGGGTTTTAGAGCAACTTTGAAGTCAAGGGGGGCTGTTAAGCTACTCATACTAAGTGGTAGCTTATTCCAAAGGGACGGACCAGAATGAGAAAAGGCTCTATCCTCCCAGGAACTGCGCGCCTTAGGGACAACTAAGGAGGATTGAGATGAACGAAGATGTCTTGTATAGGCTTATAATTAACAATCAACTTCATATTGTAGGAAGGAGCAGAGTCATACAAGGAATGGAAAACTAGCAACAACCACTTAAAAATGATTCGGTCACATACCGGGAGCCAGTGAAGAGTTTTGAGAATGGGGGTGATGTGAGTTCTACGAGAAGAAAGTGTGACAAAACGTGCAGCAGTTTTTTGCAGTTTCTGGAGTCGGTTTCAGGGAGCAGATAGAGAATAGAATTACACAAATCTAAGTGTGATGAAATAAGAGCATGTACAAGTTTCTCTGTGGTTGAACGACTTAAGTATTTCCTAATAAAACCTAGATTTCTCAGTTGATATCTGACTGACTTACAAATACTAGACACATGAGTTGACAATGACATAGAAGAGTTTAAAATGATACCAAGGTTACGACAATACGAGGAAGGGCTGACTACAGAATCTGATATGGATATATTAAACGACTGTATCTTAGCAAGATTTGATTTCGAACCAAATCAAATTAGTTCAGTTTTACTGTCATTCAGTTTGAGTGAATTTGAGTTCATCCAAGTGTGCACATCTTTGACGCAATCTTCGAGTAGTTTGATAGTCCGACTTGCGTTATTTTGATTGGGAGGGAACGATGCATAGATCTGGATGTCATCTGCATAGCAGTGATACTTGACATCATGCTGCTGTAAAACTTGCTTGAGCCGAGTGCTGTACACGGAGAACAGCATGCAACGGTCCTCCGACTGACCCCTGCGCGACACCACACATGAGCTTGACAGGATCAGATCTTTCATGATTTACACATACCGATTGCTACCGTTCATCCAAATAGGACATGAACCATTCAAGAGGGCATACAAAGGAAAAGAGGCGTTTGTCAAAATATAAGGGACACCTCTCAGATTTGAAAAGAGGCAATTATAAGAGGGAATGGGCACTTATCAGATATGGTAATGGGCACTTCTTGTACCTGAGAAGGGGCACTCACCTGAGATGAATAGGGGTACTTGTGTGAATTGAAAGGGGCACTTATTACAAAGGGAAATGGACAAATGGGTATCTATGAGATTTTAATAGAGGCATCTATCAAAGGTGGCAGAAGTGGCATTTATGAGAAGGGGAAGTGGCTCTTATTAAAAAAGGAAAGGAGCATTTATCAGAAGGAAAAAGGGCACTTATTAGAAAGAATAAGGAGGCATGTGTCAAAATAAAAAGGTTCACTTATCAGAGGTGAGAATTGGCACTTATTACAAAAGAAAAGGGCATTTGTTAAAGTAAAATGAGCAGCTCTCAGATTTGAATAGGGGCAATTATCATAGCTGAAGGTGCGCTTAATTATCAGAGGTGGTTAAGAGCCACTTATAAGAATGTGGAACGGACAATTACTAGAAGTAGAAAGGGGCACTTATCTGAAGTAAAACGGGGCACTTTTCCTATGTGGGGGAAACTGTGTCCCTGCCCCCTGCCCCGGCTCCACCGCCTCTGGGTTTTAGGCATTTAATTACGGTCAAATGAGCATATTTTGATATCTTATTTGTGACGCTGGCATATCACTATATTTTTTTCTAATGACGTAAATCATGGTCTGAAGCAAAATTTCATTTAAATGAGACAATTGCTAAAGATTAGAAAACTTAACGTTAACCCTTTATTTATATGACCACTTTTTATAGGTGAAAAATAAATTTCTGTTAAAAATATAGTACAAGCGAGCTAGTACCGTATCATCTTTTCCTCTCACATATCCTTATGAAGTTTGTGGCAGATTTGTTTTGTAGAGCAATACATACACTGTTGGTCATAAAGGTGGAATAATTTTGTTTTACCCCAATTTATGGAATGATTTTGACAATGATTTATTCCTAATAGATCTAGATAATAGTATACATTCTCAGATTTTATTGAATAATAATTTGCGAGTGTTTGTTTTGCGTGACTGCTAAAGCATGTGTATGATACTAATGCTTATCAACTAGGGGACCTACGTCCTTAAAGCCCAAGTCCACTCCAAAAATAACTTACTTTCAATAGAACCAGAAAAATCAGACAAACCAATCAAAAAAAGTTTGAGCAAAATCGGATAACTAATAAGAAAGTTATGAATTTTTAATGACATGAAAAACTTTGAAAATCACTACACAAATTGGCAACTCACTCATGAGTCTGTGACGTATATGGTCCTCACTATCCACTAATTATTTTCTTTATATTGATAATATAAATTTCCTATTTTCACCCTAAGAATCTTATTTCTTCACATCAGCATCCAAGTTAGATTGTAAGTAATATGTTTTTGTGTGGATGCACAAATAAAGAGTAAATTTTGTCCAGTTAAATCATGAAAAATTGAATTTTGATAAACTATTTATATAAATATCAATAATTATGAAATACAATATTCAGAAAATAGTATCAATTCTTCAAAATTCATAAAAGTTTTTGGGAAATGTCATGCACGCAATATGATACAAATCATATAACCTGGGCAAAGGCATGGGGAATCAAGTTTTGGGGGATAAAAAGGGAAATTAATGGGATTAAACTATATAAAGCAATTGATAAGTTGTGATGACATGACGTCACAAACTGATAACCATCTTGGCAATTTGTGTTGTGATTCTCATTGTTCCATAGTTTTACATACTTTTTCAAAAATTCATAACTTTCTTATTAGTTATCCGATTTTGCTCAAACTTATTTTGATTTGTTTGTCTGATTTGTTTTCATTTCATTTTTTGGAGTGGACTTGTACTTTAAGTCATAACTGACAGTAATGAGGATTAATGCCTCAAAAAAGGGCACTAATATAGCACATCGACACGGTTACGAGGTCATTGCTTTGCCACTGAATCATGATTGTATACACAACGGGGGCTAGGGTGGGGGGGGGCAGTGCCCACAAACAAATTATTCCACCTTTATGACCAACAGTGTATATAGGAAAGGATCGCGATGAGTTGCGTTTTTCCGTCCCGGACTCACCCAAAAACCAAATCTCACGCACAAATATTGCAAAAGCGTCCCGTATGACGCAACAAAAATTCCCAGGGTTGGTTTCCGGAAGCTGGAGAAGAATCATTTTCAAATCATAGGACCCCTATAGGCCTACTGATTATAATTTCAATGATTTGCACATCTATCCAATCTGTCCATCTGGTGTAACAGTAACGACCCACCTATGACACTAATAAACGATGTGCATGAGACTAATAATTTTGTTCTGTATATTTTGCATATAATTATGCGCAGATTGAAAAAGAAAAATATCAAAATCAAAATTTTTGACTGACAGTTCGTCTTTTGCGCACCTGAATGGAATGTTTTTAGCCAGATTCTGGCTATAAAAGTGTGTAATTTTCTGAACAAATTAGGCTTTTACGATCGCTTTTACGGAACTGATTTTATGAATCCATAAACTGCCGACATGCTAGACGATGCCTCCGTGTTTTTGCTTTTTGATTTGCTATTTTTGCTTAATTAGGCTCGCTAAATCACGCTTTTAGGTAAATGTGGTCTCACATTTCAGCAGAAAAATAAAATCTTTTTGCCGGGGCATTGGTTGGTTTCTTTCTATTTCTCTTTAACATTCTTTGAGTAAAAACAAGGGGGCTCCAGCTCCCCGAACCCCGCCGTAGCGCGGGTCCTGATCATGATTTTTGAAATTATTTTTCTATATTTTTCATTCTAATCAAAAGTACAGGCCAACAATTCGTTTCATAGGCAATGAAAAATCTATTATATGGTACATTGTTATACAGCATTAAACATAAAGACAAGCAAAGCTTATATAATAATAGGCTTCAGCAGAGCTGTTATAAACGGTGTAACACAAGATATAATACATGTACAAGAGCATTTTAGCCAAGTAAGTTCAGGATTCTATAAACCAAATCGTAATGAAGTTAGCATGTGTCACGAATGAATCAAATATCCACGATCTTTTACCTCTTTTCTGAAATAACTACCACCATAGTTTTAATATCTTTAAGAACAAGGCGATCTAGCGATCTAATCTTAATCGTGGATACAAATCGAAACATTTTGACAGCATTAATATAAATCTGAATATGTAACTTTCAAATGCTTTCACTATTTAAGTTACGTTTCACAAATTACAATCAACACATTATTACTTATGAGTACATCGCGACATTGGCATGAAAGTGATGTAATAACGTGAAGTTCTACATATACAGCTGGGGTACAGTGTGAGAACTGGGGTGCCCATAATCACAGTCTAATTACATTTAAGACGACAGTAGCGTTTCAAGAAATATGGAGGGATCACGTACTCTATATGCTGGATATATATACGCTAAATATTCACTACACAATACTTATATGTTTTAATATACAAAATATATTACAAAATAGGTGAATTATCAAGGTGGGTTGGCCTGCGACGGTCTTTTAAAGTGATGATGATAGTGGCACGGAACAGAGGCTGCGACATGGCGTAGCTAGAGTTCAGGAGTTTCTTCCTGTACTGTCTTTAGCCTTTTAAAGTTACGTTTCACAAATTAAAATCTATACAAAAACAAGTCGTTCACACTATTACCGATGAGTAGATCGCGACATCGGCATGAAAGTGATGTATATATATATATATATATATATATATATATATATATATATATATAATATATATTATAATAACAACGTAAAATTCTACACGCAGAGTGTGGGTGAGAGACATGCGGTGCCCATTTTCATCACAGTCCAACATTGAAGACGACAGTAGTGTTCAAGAAATTGCTCAACTAGAACATTAAACGGGCAGGAATATGGAGGGACCAGTCTATATGATGGAAATTTTAAATATTGCACTACATATACCATTAATATGTTGTAATATACAAAATAGATTACACAATAGGTGAATAGTTATTATCAAGGCTAGTTGGCCTACGACGGTCTTTTGCAGGAGAACATTCTGATGATAGTGGCACGGAACAGAGGCTGCGACATGGCGTAGGATATAGGGTTCAGAAGGCTATTCCCGTACTTCAGATTGCCGAAGAAAATGAAAGCTTCATTTGACAGACCAGGTACGATAAGTCGAGGTTCGATACTGTAGATTGAACTGATTACGCTAATCGGAATCCATGTCGTAACGAAAGCGATGACGATGAGGAGGAGAGTACGAGTCGCCTTCCTCATTTCAGCCGTCGATTCCACGCGACGTGACGTCGATGTCTGAGTTGTCAGGAGGAGAGACAGACCACCGGGACCAAGAAAGAGAGAAATAGACCAAAAGAGAAAGAAAGAAAATCATGAACACATTAGATGATAGGAACATAATTATACTGCGAAAAATATAAATGCTATAAAACCAATTCATGCATTTAGAGTGATATTTGATCTTCCAATGGAATCTATTCAAACTTTAAACTATTCAAAACAAGACACCAAAGGCAAACAACTACGTAACCTTTAGACGTTCGTTTAGCGCCAATTGCATATTACTTTCGTAGTCACATGGGAGAGCCAGGGAAATTACCCCTCCATGATTGATTATTAAGAGATTTTGTGAGAACATTCAGTCAGAAAACAGCCTATCGTTCGGTGTAATCATTAGGCCTTAGAAATGCTCTTAATTAATCATGGTCGCAAAGACAACTTAAGAGAAATTTGAGCACCCTATTATACAACAATCGTGTTCAGATTTGTACGTTAACAGTTTTAATGATATTCTCATGTTGGGATGTAGGTGACGGACAAGGTTACTGAAGTCTTTGCTATCGTGTTATAAGAGGAAAATTCTGTAGATTACGTACCGATATTTCTTGGCCAATATTTCCGATCTTGGTCTCATTACGTGATGGAGATGATGATACCGTGGTGTCATCTCTGCTCCCTGTCTCTGTAATGTCATTAAATGAACCTGTATGCGATGACGACGAAACGCTTACACCCGTCATCTCAGTATCCTTGGCGCTGGGTAGGTGGAGGTCCGTGAAATTGGTCGACTTCTTGTTGTTCCGTCTTCCAACCGTCTTCCGAATCTTGATGAAGATTCTGACGTAGAGAACGGCGATAATGGCCAAAGGCAAGAAGAACGTGGCCGCACTTTGAATCATATTCGTCAACGGACTGAAAAGGTACCGCTGAGTACAGTGGAGTCCGTTGTCGTGATCGACGACGAACTCCCACACGGTGATGTACCCTATCCAAAACGATAGTCCGATCACCCATGGTAGAGAGTTGATGATGATAGCCTTGCGCTTTGATCGAGAGATATAGTGGTTGATGGGATCATAGACCGCTTGATGTCGATCGGCGCAGATCACAACCACGTTGATGTTAGAAGCATTGACGATTCCGTTGAAGATCCCACTTATGACCTTACAGGCATTTTGAGAAAACGGATACCGGTTGATGTACGAGTGCTCTATGACAGTTCCCAGTCCAATTCCAACCAGTAGATCCAGTATGGTGAGATTTATGATGAAGTAATTATTGTAGGTACGGAGACGTTTTCTACTAAGAATGCGCCAAGACTGATGATGTTGGCAAGTACAATGAGTGCGAAAAAGACAGCGGGGAAGATGAGACTCCTCAGACTAAGTGGAGTTGTTCCAAAGGGATCCACAGAATGATTAGAGACATTCATGTATTCACTTGCATTCTGGATAGCAGTCCAAAACATGTCCGTTGAGTAGGACTGCGTGCTATTAGAAATATTGGCCATGATCAATGTAGCACCAGACACAGATTTGTATGTAAATACTTCTCATAACGAAAAGCAGAAGGTTATATGCAGTCATATTCAGATGCTTTTTTCCTTAACGAATCAGAAGCGAGACGTAAAATTAAACTGTAGTCCTATTTTGTTTCAAGCGTGTCAACTACAATGGATAATAACTTTTTAATAAACCTAAGATCGTCCTTGTCCTGTCACAGCTGCGGAAGGTTAACTTGTAACAGCGATTACAGAAATGAAATTGGCAACCATTACGTATTCAAATTTTACAATCATTTCCAAAGGCCACAAAATCCAGTGCGAAAATCAGTTTCTAAAAATAGATGTTATCTACAGCGACATATTAAACGAACTCAACCTACAAATGTTTTAGTCCTTGAAGCATATTCGTGTGTTCATATCAAATTGTATTATTTGACAGGAAATTTTTTTTATTTTGATTATCGATTCAATGTTCTTTAAAAGGTGACAATATCGTCTTCTCATCTTATTGAAATTTCGTTCGCTCATGGCACTATATTTCAAGAAAATTCATTGAAGAAAAACATATAACAGAGGAAAACTTGTAATGGCTTTTAATCTGAATACCTCAGGGAAATGTCAATCAAGAACAAGTGTACTTTGAGAAGTCCTTTTTAAATCATACTTAGCATCTTTGATGGTAACCCGATATTTGTTGCCATTGTGACTTTTTGAAACACGATTCCTCTTTCCGCATATATTACAAGGAAGTGTAGAGAGGAAATAAAAGAAGATAGAGAGAGGGAGAGATATATATTAGAGAAAGGAAATAAAAGAAGTCGTAGCGAGAGCAAGAGATGTAGAGGGGAAATGAAAGGAGAAGGTAATAGAGTGAGACGTAGAGAGGTAACAAAGGAAGGTCGTAGATAGAGAGGGGGGATGCAGAGAGGAAATAAAGAAGATAGAGGAGGAGAGAGATATTGAGTGGAAATAACAGAAGATAGCGAGCGAGAGGGAGAGAGATATATGTAGAGAGGAAATAGGGAAAGAGAGCGAGAGGAAAAGAGATGTAGAGCGGAAATAAAAGGAGCAGATAGAGAGAGATTGAAAAAAGGAGAAGAAAAAGAGATATATAAATACATATATTATAGGAGATCGGAGAGGAGAGAGAGAGATGTAGAGAGGAAATAAAAGGAGATGATAGAGAGAGAGAGAGATGTAGAGAGGAAATAAAAGAAGATAGAGAGAGATATACCGTGGAAATAGAAGAAGATAGCGAGCGAGAGGGAGAGAGATATATGTAGAGAGGAAATAGGGAAAGAGATCGAGAGGAAAAGAGATGTAGAGCGGAAATAAAAGGAGAAGATAAAGAGAGATTGAAAATAAAAGGAGAAGAAAGAGATATATAAATATATATATAGGAGATCGGAGAGAGAAAGATGTAGAGAGGAAATAAAAGGAGATGATAGAGAGAGAGAGTGAGAGAGATATGTAGAGAGGAAATAAAAGAAGATAGAGAGAGGGAGAGAGATATTTTATAGAGAGGAAATAAAAAAAGGTCGTAGCGAGAGAAAGACATGTAGAGGGAAAATAAAAGGAGACGATAATAGAGTGAGACGTAGAGAGGTAATAAAAGAAGGTCGTAGATAGAGAGGGGATGTCGAGAGGAAATAAAGAAGAGAGAAGAGGAGAGAGATATTGAGTGGAAATAACAGAAGATAGCGAGCGAGAGGGACAGAGAGATATGTAAAGAGGAAATGGGGAAAGAGAGCCAGAGGGAGAGAGATGTAGAGCGGAAATAAAAGGAGAAGATAGAGAGAGATTGAAAATAAAAGGAGAAGAGAGATATAAATATATATATATAAATATATAATTATATAGGAGATCGGAGAGAGAGAGAGATATATATAGAGAGGAAATAAAAGGAGATGATAGAGAGAGAGAGAGAGAGATGTAGAGAGGCAATAAAAGAAGATAGAGAGAGAGATATAGCGTGGAAATAAAAAAAAAAGAGAGAGAGAGAGAGGGGGAGAGAGAGAGGGCGAGAGAGAGTGAGAGAAGAATGTAGAGAGGAAATAAAAGAAGATAGAGAGAGGGAGAGATATATATTAGAGAGAGGAAATAAAAGAAGTCGTAGCGAGAGAAAGAGATGTAGAGGGGAAATGAAAGGAGAAGGTAATAGAGTGAGACGTAGAGAGGTAACAAAAGAAGGTCGTAGATAGAGAGGGGGGATGCAGAGAGGAAATAAAGAAGATAGAAGAGGAGAGAGATATTGAGTGGAAATAACAGAAGATAGCGAGCGAGAGGGAGAGAGATATATGTAGAGAGGAAATAGGGAAAGAGAGCGAGAGGAAAAGAGATGTAGAGCGGAAATTAAAGGAGCAGATAGAGATTGAAAAAAAAGGAGAAGAAAAAGAGATATATAAATACATATATTATAGGAGATCGGAGAGGGAGAGAGAGAGATGTAGAGAGGAAATAAAAGGAGATGATAGAGAGAGAGAGAGAGATGTAGAGAGGAAATAAAAGAAGATAGAGAGAGATTTACCGTAGAAATAGAAGAAGATAGCGAGCGAGAGGGAGAGAGATATATGTAGAGAGGAAATAGGGAAAGAGAGCGAGAGGAAAAGAGATGTAGAGCGGAAATAAAAGGAGCAGATAGAGAGAGATTGAAAAAAAAGGAGAAAAAAAAGAGATATATAAATACATATATTATAGGAGATCGGAGAGAGAAAGATGTAGAGAGGAAATAAAAGAAGATAGAGAGAGGGAGAGAGATATTTTATAGAGAGGAAATAAAAGAAGATAGAGAGAGGGAGAGAGATATTTTATAGAGAGGAAATAAAAAAGGTCGTAGCGAGAGAAAGACATGTAGAGGGGAAATAAAAGGAGAAGATAATAGAGCGAGAGGGAGAGAGATATATGTAGAGAGGAAATAGGGAAAGAGAGCGAGAGGAAAAGAGATGTAGAGCGGAAATAAAAGGAGCAGATAGAGAGAGATTGAAAAAGGAGAAGAAAAGAGATATATAAATACATATATTATAGGAGATCGGAGAGGGAGAGAGAGAGATGTAGAGAGGAAATAAAAGGAGATGATAGAGAGAGAGAGAGATGTAGAGAGGAAATAAAAGAAGATAGAGAGAGATTTACCGTAGAAATAGAAGAAGATAGCGAGCGAGAGGGAGAGAGATATATGTAGAGAGGAAATAGGGAAAGAGAGCGAGAGGAAAAGAGATGTAGAGCGGAAATAAAAGGAGCAGATAGAGAGAGATTGAAAAAAAAGGAGAAAAAAAAGATATATAAATACATATATTATAGGAGATCGGAGAGGGAGAGAGAGAGATGTAGAGAGGAAATAAAAGGAGATGATAGAGAGAGAGAGAGATGTAGAGAGGAAATAAAAGAAGATAGAGAGAGATATACAGTGGAAATAGAAGAAGATAGCGAGCGAGAGGAGAGAGATATATGTAGAGAGGAAATAGGGAAAGAGATCGAGAGGAAAAGAGATGTAGAGCGGAAATAAAAGGAGAAGATAAAGAGAGATTGAAAATAAAAGGAGAAGAAAGAGATATATAAATATATATATAGGAGATCGGAGAGAGAAAGATGTAGAGAGGAAATAAAAGAAGATAGAGAGAGGGAGAGAGATATTTTATAGAGAGGAAATAAAAAAGGTCGTAGCGAGAGAAAGACATGTAGAGGGGAAATAAAAGGAGAAGATAATAGAGCGAGAGGGAGAGAGATATATGTAGAGAGGAAATAGGGAAAGAGAGCGAGAGGAAAAGAGATGTAGAGCGGAAATAAAAGGAGCAGATAGAGAGAGATTGAAAAAAAAGGAGAAGAAAAAGAGATATATAAATACATATATTATAGGAGATCGGAGAGGGAGAGAGAGAGATGTAGAGAGGAAATAAAAGGAGATGATAGAGAGAGAGAGAGATGTAGAGAGGAAATAAAAGAAGATAGAGAGAGATATACCGTGGAAATAGAAGAAGATAGCGAGCGAGAGGGAGAGAGATATATGTAGAGAGGAAATAGGGAAAGAGATCGAGAGGAAAAGAGATGTAGAGCGGAAATAAAAGGAGAAGATAAAGAGAGATTGAAAATAAAAGGAGAAGAAAGAGATATATAAATATATATATAGGAGATCGGAGAGAGAAAGATGTAGAGAGGAAATAAAAGGAGATGATAGAGAGAGAGTGAGAGAGATATGTAGAGAGGAAATAAAAGAAGATAGAGAGAGGGAGAGAGATATTTTATAGAGAGGAAATAAAAAAGGTCGTAGCGAGAGAAAGACATGTAGAGGGGAAATAAAAGGAGAAGATAATAGAGTGAGACGTAGAGAGGTAATAAAAGAAGGTCGTAGATAGAGAGGGGGATGTAGAGAGGAAATAAAGAAGATAGAAGAGGAGAGAGATGTAGAGCGGAAATAAAAGGAGAAGATAGAGAGAGATTGAAAATAAAAGGAGAAGAGAGATATATAAATATATATATATATATAGGAGATCGGAGAGAGAGATGTAGAGAGGAAATAAAAGGAGATGATAGAGAAAGAGAGAGATGTAGAGAGGACATAAAAGAAGATAGAGAGATATATAGCGTGGAAATAAAGAAAATATAGAGAGAGAGGGGGAGTGAGAGAGGGCGAGAGAGAGTGAGAGAAAAATGTAGAGAGGAAATAAAAGAAGATGAAGAGAGGGAGAGAGATATATTATAGAGAGGAAATAAAAGAAGGTCGTGGCGAGAGAAAGAGATGTAGAGGGGAAATAAAAGGAGAAGATAATAGAGTGAGACGTAGAGAGGTAATAAAAGAAGGTCGTGGATAGAGAGGGGGGATGTAGAGAGGAAATAAAGAAGATAGAAGAGGAGAGAGATGTAGAGCGGAAATAAAAGGAGAAGATAGAGAGAGATTGAAAATAAAAGGAGAAGAAAGAGATATATAGATATATATATATATAGGAGATTGGAGAGAGAGAGAGATATATATGGAGAGGAAATAAAAGGAGATGATAGAGAGAGAGAGAGAGAGAGAGATGTAGAGAGGACATAAAAGAAGATAGAGAGAGATATAGCGTGGAAATAAAAGAAAATATAGAGAGAGAGGGGGGAGTTAGAGAGGGCGAGAGAGAGTGAGAGAAAAATGTAGAGAGGAAATAAAAGAAGGTCGTGGCAAGAGAAAGAGATGTAGAGGGGAAATAAAAGGAGAAGATAATAGAGTGAGAAGTAGAGAGGTAATAAAAGAAGGTCGTAGATAGAGAGAGGGGGGATGTAGAGAGGAAATAAAGATAATCAAAAATTATTTTATTTCAGAAGTCAAATAAATTGAGAACCTTGTTAATCTATACAACTGATCATTAGATAGATAGTTTTCGCATACAATAATTAAAAAATCTATATCCAAGTAGCAGCTTCACATAGTTTTGCTTTTTGCCTTCAGTAATAATTTGATATGTGCCTTTCAACATTCAATTCCTATTTTCATGAAATTTGTATTATTTCAAGCCAAATAAACGATGGATGACCACTACTTTTGTGCACCTCCTTAATCTCCTTTTCGTAAAATGCTACTTATCTCTGAATCAATGATTTTGGACAAAAATAGCTAAAACTTTAACAATTATTTATCCCAATTCGTTCAAAATTGGCAGGAATATCGAGTCCTCCCATAAATGAAACATTAAAAAGGAACATACAAATGAAATAATGACTTTGTCATTATTCATTCGTTTTCACTCAAACTTATATTAATCTGATTCTCTGATTTTCTGCTTTCCTTCAAATCAACTTGATGTAAAGGTTGCCTTGCCCTTCAACATGCTGTATATTATAAATTTGACATTTGTTTTATGAGTGTTATCAATGTTTTAATTTTGTCTTGTCTTTTCTTTGTTGTTGTTGCAGATCCCCCCAGCCAGGACCGTCTGAAATCTTCCTGAAGAGTCCGCATTCCGCATGCAACATAGCTTCCCATCTGGATGACATGTCACAGATTATACAGATGAGGTCTCCACAGAAATCGGTATTCTTCATGATTGTTGACGGCGGACCAGACTTCAATGTGAATCATATCACTAATATGTTCTACTACTCGAGGTTTTTTAAGGATGCCGATCTGGACGCTCTTGTCACCACGTCGTACTGTCCCGGGGACTCTGCCTTGAACCCCATCGAACATCTCTGGGCACCTTGTACTCATGCGTTATCTTCGGTATACCTGCGTTCGACTTTGGAAGGAGAAGTAGTTCCCCCATGTGCACAATCAAGACTGTCTACTCAAGACAAACTATTGAAGGAACATATGGTTTTCGACGCAGCAACCTCAGCAATCAGGGACGTCCACTGGAGTCATCTCACATTTAATGGAAGTGATGTGAATGTGCATTGTGTACCAAGCGGATATGTTCCCGAATGTGGCAAGGACTATGATGACGTTAAGCGGGTCCTCGGCGGATCGGCAAAGGCGCTGAAAGAAAGCGACTTCAGAGACAACTTCGACTTCTGTATGCAGCACATCGACAGACGCATTGGAACGATCATTTTCACAAAGTGCAAGAGAGAACAATGTATGTACTGTACAAGGAAGCCTCCTCGAGTTTCAGCCGAGCTACTAGACTGTTTGCGTGCTTTCCCATCTCCACAGCCAAGTTCTACGCACCCTGGACATTTCATGACATTTCGAGAATCGTTGTTGGTACCTCGTGCTCCTCCCTGTGAACACCTACCACTGTTTAGAGAGAAGGGTCTTGGCAGGTGCGGTTTTCCAGAGTGCTCGTATGTATTCAACAGTCAGAAGGACGTAACTGACCACCGTCGTAAGTTTCATCGATAGATACATGTACATATGAACTCCTACAACCACTCATGAAAATAACGATTCTCCAGGCATTCTATCTGATGTGTATCGCAAATATTTTACATTTAGCATATTAACATTTAGCATATTAACGAACATGTTGATGTCCTATTTCTTCTTTAACACTATTTGAGAATTTATTTAGATTTTCGGCTTGGAAGAAAGGTATATGCTGACTTATTTCATTGAATTATTAAAGTTATAATACTAAGACATGTTATCTGGGGGGCATTTCATCAACATTTGTCCACCGACAACTGTCGGCGCCGACTAAATTTGACCAATCAGAGGCCTGGAAAATAGTCGGTGACAATAAAATTGTCGGTGAAAATGATATTAGTCGGTGAAAACCACCGACTAATTGTTTCATGAAACGCCCCCCTGAAAATGCATATAAACCGAGACAAAAATAGCTCCAACCTTGATAGTCAATGCATGATTTGGTGGCTCATTTCCATGGGCTTGCATAGGGTAAAATGAATTAAAAGTTGAATTACACAATTTACTTGATTGTTTCACACATAATATAACAGAATTTCCAGGGTCATATCATGGATAGCAATTTGAATATAAATGTACATGATGATGACGTAATATCAATGGGTGGTATTCTCATAAGTTAAGCCGGGACTAAGTCCAGACTAAACAATAATTTTAGTTCACACTTCTATGGAATGCTAGATTTCATCTTCCTCCTTCAATATTCATGATAAAGATAATCTACCAAAGACTTTAATAAAAAATAGGTTCATACTTATATTATCTTTTTCTTTCCATTTCATTGCAAAATTAATATTTTGGACACTTTTCATTGCAGGATTAAAATAATCTGTACAGGGTAAATGAGTTGGCAACAGGCACTCCATAAAAGTGTGAACTAGTTAAGCCAGGCTTAACTTAGTACGCGCTATCGGAATACCACCCAATGGATTTAAGTTCAATTGATAATAGATGCAAGTAATTTACATGTACATGTATGTTTGCTATAATAATGTGTAAATGAGCATGTATGAATTGTATAAATATAATCGACAAGAGTTATATATTTCGTTCATAATACTATTAAAGGTTGCTAAAATGAAAATAATGAATTTTGAATAATCATTTTCTCCTTTCTTGTGTATGGATGTGTGGTGCGAGGCAAAAAGTGAATCAAATAATCTAGCAAAAAGTAGAAAATTAATTCAATTTTGCACAGATTTTAGTGTTCTTTTTAGTGTAGTGCAGCAGTGAATGTTGGAAAATGTTTTGGATTGATTATTTGGTTTGCGCCCAGAAGTGGCAAGTGACCCACGAAAAATTAAAAAAATACGTTGCTTACATACATAAGGCTTAGACTTTATACTTGGATTTTTATTTGGATAATTTTTGCCCCCTAAGTTTCAAATCAATTTTGCGCCCCCTCAATAAAATATAAATTTTCCGTCCTCCATAGTTTCAGATTAATTTTCGCCCCCTAAGTTTCAGATCAATTCTGCGCCCCCTCAATAAAATATACATTTTCCGCCCCTAAGTTTCAGATCAATTCTGCGCCCCCTCAATAAAATATACATTTTCCGCCCCCTAAGTTTCAGATCGAATTTGCGCCCCCTCAATACAATATACATTTTCCGCCCCCTAAGTTTCAGATTAATTATGCGCCCTCTCGATAAAATATGAATTTTCTGCCCCCTAAGTTTCAGATTAATTATGCGCCCTCTCGATAAAATATGAATTTTCTGCCCCCTAAGTTTCAAATCAATTCTGCGCCCCCTCAATAAAATATACATTTTCCGCCCCTAAGTTTCAGATCAATTCTGCGCCCCCTCAATAAAATATACATTTTCCGCCCCCTAAGTTTCAGATTGATTATGCGCCCACTGATAAAATATGAATTTTCCGCCCCCTAAGTTTCAGATTAATTATGCGCCCTCTCGATAAAATATGAATTTTCCGCCCCCTAAGTTTCAGATTAATTATGCGCCCTCTCGATAAAATATGAATTTTCCGCCCCCTAAGTTTCAAATCAATTTTGCGCCCCCTCAATAAAATATAAATTATCCGTCCCCTTAGTTTCAGATTAATTTTCGCCCCTAAGTTTCAAATCAATTTTGCGCCCTCAATAAAATATACATTTTCCGCCTCCTAAGTTTCAGATCAGTTTTGCGCCCGCTCAATAAAATATACATTTTCCACCCTCTAAGTTTCAAATCAATTTTCCGACCCCTCAATAAAATATAAATTTTCCGCCCCTAAGTTTCAGATCTATTTTGCGCCCCCTCAATAAAATATACGTTTTCCACCCCCTAAGTTTCAGATTAATTATGCGCCCTCTCGATAAAATATGAATTTTCCGCCCCCTAAGTTTCAAATCAATTTTGCGCCCCCTCAATTAAATATACATTTTCCGCCCCTAAGTTTCAGATTGATTATGCGCCCACTCGATAAAATATGAATTTTCCGCCCCCTAAGTTTCAGATTGATTATGCGCCCACTCGATAAAATATGAATTTTCCGCCCCCTAAGTTTCAGATTAATTATGCGCCCTCTCGATAAAATATGAATTTTCCGCCCCCTAAGTTTCAGATTAATTATGCGCCCTCTCGATAAAATATGAATTTTCCGCCCCCTAAGTTTCAAATCAATTTTGCGCCCCCTCAATAAAATATAAATTATCCGCCCCCCCTTAGTTTCAGATTAATTTTCGCCCCCTAAGTTTCAAATCAATTTTGCGCCCCCTCAATAAAATATACATTTTCCGCCTCCTAAGTTTCAGATCAGTTTTGCGCCCGCTCAATAAAATATACATTTTCCACCCTCTAAGTTTCAAATCAATTTTCCGACCCTCAATAAAATATAAATTTTCCGCCCCTAAGTTTCAGATCTATTTTGCGCCCCTCAATAAAATATACGTTTTCCACCCCCTAAGTTTCAGATTAATTATGCGCCCTCTCGATAAAATATGAATTTTCCGCCCCTAAGTTTCAAATCAATTTTGCGCCCCCTCAATTAAATATACATTTTCCGCCCCTAAGTTTCAGATCAATTTTGCGCCCGCCCAATAAAATATACATTTTCCACCCTCTAAGTTTCAAATCAATTTTCCGACCCCTCAATAAAATATACATTCCACCCCGTAAGTTTCAGAATAATTACGCGCCCTCTCGATAAAATATGAATTTTGCGCCCCCTAAGTTTCAAATCAATTTTGCGCCCCTCAAAAAATATAAATTTTCCGTCCCCCTTAGTTTCAGATTAATTGTCGCCCCCTAAGTTTCAGATCAATTTTGCACCCCCTCAATTAAATATACATTTTCCGCCCCTAAGTTTCAGATCAATATTACGCCCCCTCAATAAAATATAAATGTTCCGCCCCTAAGTTTCAGATCAAATTTGCGCCCCCTCAATAAAATATAAATTTTCCGTCCCCCTTAGTTTCAGATTAATGTTCGCCCCTAAGTTTCAGATCAATTTTGCGCCCCCGCAATAAAATATAAATGTTCCGCCCCTAAGTTTCAGATCAATTTTGCGCCCCTCAATAAAATATACATTTTCCACCCCCTAAGTTTCAGATTGCACCTTCTCGATAAAATATGAATTTCCGCCCCCTCAATAAAATATAAATTTTCCGCCCCTAAGTTTCAGATCAATGTTGTGCCCCTCAATAAAATATCATACAATCGGATCGGTTTATGAAATCTCTAAAACCTCTAAAATGACAATTGCGATTTCGAAACCCTTCTCCGTATTACTCATATTTGTTCGGAACAAATGCGATCATGCACCGCCATAATTCTTATCAATTGATATAAAGTTCTTAAGGAAATTTCGCCTAGAAAGCTAGAAACATGATAAATGGGACCGCTGATATAATGGTAATCATTGCAACTCGCAGATGCTTATTAAAATGCAATATATGCCTGTGCCGACTGCGTGCGGAGCGCAATATTAGGATTTTTAAAGACTCATGCGGTAAGCTACGCATGTTCGGTGCGTGCAGCATGCTCAGACTTTCTTGCGTACGCAGGCGGCATGGGGTAATCAGTTGATAGAGTGAAGCTAGCCGGATGCGTGCGGCATAAAAGATTAAGGCATGCCATTGGCGTGCAACCCATGCCCCGGGCGTGCAGCATGCTAAGACATTTTTGACGCCACGCCTAACAATGAGACTTCGGTAAAAAGCTCATTACAAGCTTATTGATGCTTGATGTATTGACAACGTGTCGTGTCGTTACTACGGCATTAGTATCGCTCTCGTGGGGCTAAGATTGCATACATTCTTTTTAGTCAAAGAGTTTTCTTTTCATTTCGCCTGCTGGTTGATTATTACAATTTCTCTCCGTAAAACATGCTAACTATGAATAAATATTAAAATTACTACGTTTCACTTGTAACGCATTCTATCAGAGAACTAGATACCATTATAGAGAGTTAACGACGATCGTATCGAGAAGCAGCCTCTTTGTCAAAGGATATATTGTATTTATGAAGGTTATTTGATCTCCTGCATGCAGAAAAAGCGCCATGACCTGACTTACAAGACTGATCTACCATCCTTTGGGGAAAAAAATTATTATTGCAAGTGTTATCATATCAAAATGGATGGTCACTTTTACCTAGTCTGCAAGCACAGACCCTAATTTGACACTTTATCAAAAAATCATTGTGCCTTGAGAGAAGCCTAGCCCAGCTACCTACTGGTTGTGTCAGGAGCAGATATATACATGGCCTATGGTAGTCTTATAGTGCAGACTCTCTTTTACGACTGACCGGGGTTTGTGCCTGCAAACTAACTTTTACCCTCCCTTATGATATGGTCCTCTTTCATTACACTTACTTAAATGATAATTATGTAGATACACATTGAGAACTGGAAAGAAAGAAGAAGAAGAAGAAGAATATCATTAATAATAATAATAATAATAATAATAATAATACGACAAATTTATATAGCGCTTGTGACATAAACGTTTCAAAGCGCTGTACACAGGGAGGTAATAGAGAAGGAGTGGAATCAATTAAGCCGCTCTCCTAATCTCCTTTGACCCCATAAATGCTCCAAATGTTGGGTGGTGAGATAAAAGAGCGCATGAAATATCAGGTTTTAGAATTCCTACATCAGAAACTGGTATCTCAGCAAATGTTCGCTGTCCCTTTCAATGATTTCGCATCAATTGTTGAATGTGTAATGAGTAGAACAAGCGAACACAAACTTGTGTAATTTCATCCCTTTTCCAACTGCAATAATACCTAAAACACGCGAAAACACGCATTAGCAAAGTTAAAGTTATCGAAGATTGTAATTCATGGATTGAATGACGGGACATTAAAACATGCGAAAATAAGCGCATTGTCCTAAAATATTGAATTTTTGTCAAGATCTAATTTTTCTTTTACCAACTTACCATACCAATTTACGAGCTCCATATCTTAATGATGTGGTTTTTACCTCTGAAACCTCTGAACCCATTATTCACATATTAAAGACATTTTCCTTACTGTTATGTGTGTGTGTGTGATTGGGTTTTTACAGACGTGTATCAATCAGATATGATTATTTACGTCTGGGGACCGACCTTTAACGTCACCATCCGAAAGACGTGACTCAGTTTCGAACCTGCGTCCTCGGCTGAATCAGTTTGTAACTTCCACTGTTAGCTGGATTACAGGCGCACGCCACAACGCCTAGTTGTATTAGCGCTGCGAATATTACATTGATCTTGATATCCTTTCGGGTTTTGGTTACTCAGATTTTGTATTTGTTTATTTACTATGGCTAATTTAGATCACCACTTACCTTTTGAGTCTGTAAGCGACGATGACCTTTTTGATTTATTAAGACCCATTCAAGCTAATGATCGATCCTTTGTTAATTTTTCAGGAACCTTAAAGAAATTGTTGTTGAAAATATAAATTCATCATCCGAAGAGTTAAATTTGAATTTTGATCACGAGGATCCAGCACAACATTCTTTTACAAGCGTATAACAAATGCACAATTTTATAATATTATTGAAGATATTAATAGTGAAACATTCTCTTTATTGCTTTTAAATATACGAAGTTTAAATAAACATTTTGATGAATTGCAATCATTTTAGACAACCCTTCCAATAAACAGTTTTCTTTAATTAGACGAACAAAAACTTGGTTATCCCATGATTCTAAATTACCCTTTTTTAATCGATAAACGTGATTTCGTCTTTAGAAATAGGCCAAGAAGAGTCGGCGGTGGTGTTGCTTTATTGTGCGTAAAACCTTTCAATTATGTTGTGCGTGATAATATTTCAATAATCAATAATGTCTTTGAAACTCTTTTTATTGAAATTATGAATCCTGGAGGTAAAAACATAATGGTTGGAGTAATTTATCAACCCCCTTATTTAAACCCAAGATAATTTTTGATGCAGTTATCCGACTTATTGCGAGGTCCAGCGTTTCTAAATCAAAATTGTTTTTAATGGAGAACTTAAATACAAATTTATTAAATCATGAACATGATAATGTGTCACAAGAGTTTCTTAAAGCCCGTCTGCACTAGTTTGGTCAGGAGGGATTAGACCACCCAGCGTGGTCACTGACATGTGGTTATCTCATCAACTCAGCTCTCAATTAACATAAAAAAGAGGATCATGGGGGACCGACGGGCACCGCTTAGGCATTGTTTTTCTATATAGAGGGAGCAAGTAGCTACAAGTAGTGCAGTGGGGCTTTAAGACTCTCCTTTCTACCTCTTGTTTACCCCTTATTTCTAAGCCCACTCGCGTAACAAACTCCTCTGCCTCCCTGCTAAGGTCATTCCTTTGTTTAAAAATTGTGATATTTCTTTATTGTCCTCTTTCCCGACAATTTTAGATAGATAATTTATATTCGGACAGTATCATTTTTTTTAAATATATTTTTTCTAATCTCCAATTTGGTTTAGGGAAAAACATAATACTGTACACGCATTACTGTCTTTTGTTGAAAAGGTAGCTCATCATGCCATCGACAAATCTTTTTCTGATTGTTGGCATTTTCTTGGACTTCTCCAAGGCCTTCAACACGATTAACCACGATATTTTATTTCATAAACTTTCATATTATGGTGTACGTGGGATGGCCTTGGAGTGGTTCAGGAGCTACAATGTATCTTTCACTATATAAAGCAGTATGTACTTTTAAATGACAACTCTTCAGCTCTTCGTACTAAAAATTGTGGTGTTCCACAAGGTAGCACACTAGGCTACTCTTAACTATTTTATATATTAATGACTTTTGTCGATCATCTGATATTTTGTCTTTCGTACTTTTTGCTGATGGCACAATTTTGTTTCTCACAATGACTCTCATAGGTTAGTAGGAATATTTAATATTGAAATTTGTAATATTTTATTGTGGATTAGAGCGAACAAATTATCAATGAATCTCCAGAAAATGAAGTATATTTTGTTTAGTTAATCTATAGATTGGTTGCCAGCTAAAATAGTTTTGGAAAATACCCCAGTGGAGTGAGTTTCATTTATTAAATTTGCGGGTGTAACGGTTGATAAAAACCTTTCTTGGAAATATCACATCGACAATATTTGTAAAATTATTTCCCGAAATATTGGTATTATTAATAAAGTAAAGATATATCTTACTTTTAATTCATTATTCATGCTTTATAGTTCGTTTATACTACCATACTTGAATTATGGTCTCTTAGATAAAGTGTTGTTATTACAAAATAATATTATTCGGATTATTTGTAATTCCTCCTTTCGCTCCCCACAGACTCTTTATTTTTTGTTGAAAATAAGATACTACAGGTAAAATACTGTTGTTTTTGTCAATTAGTTCAATTTATGTATAATTATAATAATAGTATGTTGCCATATGTTTTTAAAGATTTTTTTAGAATAGCTCAGTCCATAATTACCCAACAAGACATTCGGGGAGAATTTCATTAATAACCTCACTTGCGGACCCTCTTAGCTCAAAATACATTTATATATGAAGGCCCAAAAGTATGGAATTCTTTATGTAATGAAGTGAAACATGCTCCATCGATTAATATTTTGAAGAAAACAAATTGAAATTGTTTTTATTACAATCTTATAAACATCATTGAATTATATCGCCCATTTTTTTCCCCGTCCTCACGTATTTCTTTCTTTCTTTTTAAAATTGTTTCTTCTGTTTATTTTGTTTATTTTTTAAACAAGGTCATTTTCTACTCGCTGACTCAAAAATGAAATTTGATATATTGTATTGTGCCCTCTCATCATTCTCATGCATACCTCCTTTCTAATGCGAAAATCTCCTTACTCATCTTCTTCTCAGCCCCACATGCAGCTCATCATTTTTGTATTATTTTCTGTACCCCCGATATCTCACTTCTTTTTTTTGGAGGGGGCATTGTCTACTTTTTGTATTGTGACAGTGTTCTCCTTTCTTTGTCAAGTAAAGTACTCTTTTGTCCCGTTTTCGTCTCTGCTGCCTGTTGGCATCCCCCTTTTTCCTATTTCCAGTTCCTCTTTGTAGTTAAGAATTTGTTAACTTCATTACTCATCATCCCTTATTATTATTTGAGGGGTCCACAATTGTAAAATCATTGCTTTTTAGTGGACCCCTCTGTTTCCAATATGTATTCCTTAATGTTTGTAAATGATTATAATTGATTTGTAATGTTGTGTTGGAAACAGAAATAAAATTGAAATTGAAATTGAAATATCGTTTATATCATCAATATTATCATCGTTTAAATCATCGTCACTCTTATCTCTGATTGTATATAAATCATCTTCATTTTCATTGTCATCAACAAAATCGTCACAACAGTCTTTTTCAAAATTATTGTCGTCATTTTCACTTTCATGACCATGACTGTAAACTAATCATAGTCGAAATCAATGTCACATTCGTACTCGACATCATAGTTGTTATCTTTATATTTTTCCAACATTAACTTGGCTTACAACAGTAATCATCAGGCCCCGCAGAACGTTTTTCAAAGTTTGTGGGGGCTTAAGTATTTACGATCAGGTAGAGCGTAGCGAGCGGAGCGTATATTGGCGCGGGGTCCAGGGGTCAGAGCCCCCGGAAGCTCAGGGGTTTTAGCAGGCCAGGGGCGGCGGAGCGTCATTCAAAGTGGGGGGGGGGGGCAACAAAAAAGTGCACTTTCCGTGAAAAGGGGGCATCTACAAAGGGAAACCTCAAAGCAAAAGTTTACAATTTTTAGACATCGGTATATACCCCTACATTGTGGTTACATTATGAGGGATGATTTCAATGTCTGTTTCTCTTTTTACATGGTCCAAGAAGCATCACACATTTACTTTGCAGTTGGGTGAAAAAGGGGCACCTACAAAGGGAAACCTCAAAGCGAAAGTTTACAGTTTTTAGACATCGGTATATACTCCTACATTGTGGTTACATTATGAGGGATGATTTCAATGTCTGTTTCTCTCTTTACATGGTCCAAGAAGCATCACACATTTACTTTGCAGTTGGGTGAAAAAGGGGCACCTACAAAGGGAAACCTCAAAGCGAAAGTTTACAGTTTTTAGACATCGGTATATACCCCTACATTGTGGTTACATTATGAGGGATGATTTCAATGTCTGTTTCTCTCTTTACATGGTCCAAGAAGCATCACACATGTACTTTGCAGTTGGGTGTGATAGTATGAATTTTCATTTGCGAGCGAGCGAAGCGAGCAAGCAAACATTTTGAGATTTGTGAGGTCTCAGTGCAAAAAATATAAATTTTATAAAGAGTGAAAAAAAATCTTAGCATGAAAGACTGAAAAGATCTTTAATAAGAAACATAATCATACCAACTTTAATTACGAGCGAGCTTAGCGAGCAACATTTGGGTGAAATTAAATAAAAAGTCGCTTTAAATTAGGAGCTTTTATGGGGAGAGGTTTAGGGGGCACATATCCAAATGAAAAAGGATACTTATAAGAAAAGAAAAAGAGCACATGTCAAAGTAAAAAGGGGAATTGCCAGAGGTGAAAATGTGGCATTCTTCGCAATTAATAAGGGGCACTCACCAGAGATGACAAAGGCACTTATGACAACGGAAAAGGGGCACTTATTACAAAGGAAAAAAGGGAGATTGTCAGAAGGAAAATGGCACTAATTAGAAAGGATAAGGGGCACGTAAAGAAACTTATCAGAGGTGAAAAGGGGCACTTATTACAGAGTTAAAGGGGGACCTCTCAATTAAAAAAGGGCACTCATCGGAGATGAAAAGGGGCACTTACAAGAATGAAAAGAGGGCATACAAAGGAAAAGAGACGTTTGTCAAAATATAAGGGACACCTCTCAGATTTGAAAAGAGGCAATTATAAGAGGTGAAGGGGCACTTATCAGAGATGGTAAGGGGCACTCACCTGAGATGAATAGGGGCACTTATTACGAAGGAAAATATGCACTTGTCGAATGAAAATGGGCATTTTTTTCTTCCTCAAAACCCCCTTGAGAAAAAAAAAAAAAAAAAAAACATTTTTTAATTTTAATTTTGTTTTTTTGTAGCCGGGGCATTTTTATTTTTTTATTTAAAAAAAGGTAAAATTAACGTTACAATCTTTTTTTTTAAACCTGTTTTTTGGTCAGGATCCGCGCCTGGATGTAGGTCATCAAGCACTGATCCGTTTGTTCTCGTGGCTTTCCATATCGGATCCTTAGCTTTATAAGGGATAGTTGGTCTTTCTTCTTTACATATCTCTCTCTCTCTCTTTCTTGCCTTTTCCTGTCTATATGTATACATACATATACATGTAATTCTATCTTTTGTCTCTCTCTCTCTCTCTTTCTCTTTCTCCCCTGTCTTGTCATCCATTCTTGTTTGTTCTACCCGACTCCTAAGAAAGCATGTGTATGCTTTTAAGCAACTGACGGCTTTAAAGATACTATGTCCCTTTTGCAGCCAACATCAAATTCTGTAGAACTTTGCAGGAATTATGAATATGTCATGTATGTCCTTGAGGGACTTGATAATTACAGATCAATGCCTTAACACAGGTCAATAACAAACTAGCTTTCCCCACGTTCAGACTATCATAATTCATCGTATAGCTTTACAAGAACTGTACTCGATCATTTTATAAACCACAAGAGATCTTAAAGGTAGTGTATCCCATTTGCATCCAACAGCAAATTTTGCAGAAATTATGAATATGTCACGTTTGTCCTATCTGTGAAATTTAACGTTAGCAGTGTCCTTTCATTCAAATTATGCAAGGAAACCTGTTTACTTTCTAGACTTCACTGTCAGACACTATTGAGTGACTGACTGACTTTTTTTTCTTCTTTGGTAATAACATACATGAAATTAGCTGTAAAGGGTACATGAGCATTTGTCTTCATCAATCAATAACCCACTTCTTGTAATGGCCAAAATTAAACTGATTGAATCTTTGCGCAGCACAAAACGTACGACCATTCGGTACAATGGTCTGAAAATAAGACTATTACTTACTGTATTGGTATCACTTAAGTCGATTCGACAACTAATAGTCGTTATTTTCCCACATTTTCAAGCCCCCCCCCCTTTTTTTAAAGAGAAGTTCTAAATTAGTATTATCTTTCAAATGCCATTGGAATTTAACATTTTCATCTTTTTGGCCTGCCTGCAAATGGGACATAGTACCTTTAAATCCTTTCCAAAGGACTTGGTAAGGCGGATTAATGCCTCACTAAAGGGCACTAGTTCATTGACTTGCTATCGAACCTGGGACCTCCCGGTTACGAGCCCACTGCTCTACCACTGAGCCATTGCGCCTCCTCAATCAGTGTTCAGTCCTACATTTATACTCCTTTTCTTTCTTTCTCTTTATCTCTTTTTCCTGTCTATATGTATTGTGTATTGTATTTATTAAACTTCATTGATGTACATCAGTAATCTGTTTATAAACAAATAAATCATATAAATCAATTTACAATGCAATGTAACAAGTCAATATTCTGTTTGTAGACGTATATATCATATAAATCAATTTACAATGCAGTGTAGAAAAACAGAAGGAAAATTATATACAGCAGAAAAACTCTTTTTTTCTTCTTGTAATAACATGACACATATACATGTATACATGCACATAATATTGATATGTACCTCTATCTCTTTCTCTCCAGTCCTGTGACCCACTCTTACATTCTCTCTTCCTCTAGACAGTATTCACATGTATCTCCTTTCACTTATTATTACAGGAATTAATATGAACGTAAAGTAAACAAATACAAGAAAAATTCAACTTCTTGAAAGACGATGTCAATAATATATATCCCTTCCATTTAATATTTTATCACCTCTCTCTTTACAATACACAATACATATATATGAACTTTTATATTGTAGAACCATTTCCCATCCAGATTTTCATATATATAAATATATATAAAAACAGAACGCATAACACAAAACAATCAACATGCAAGAAGGCACAGTAAAAAGGGATCCACGTCACAGATAAACCACATACAATGAATACAACTACAAAGCTATTAGGAAAGCACTGGAGAAATATTGCTGTGCAAAGGTTACGAAAGTGGAAGAGAAAAACAAAACAGATTTTTTAAAACTCTACCATACAACACATGAAGTTCACAACACATAAAGTTCCATGCTCACACAATATCTGGTTTTCTGTTAAAATGATGTAAATAATAGTGCACATTTTTCTTGAGGAGACTTTTGTTCAATGCTATTATAGTTAGTTACTGTTATTTATGACTCTGTGCACAAACATACCATAGTGGTGTACTTAAGGTTATCCCATACATTTATCAGTCAAAATAAGCACTATGAAAAACTTGTAAAATGTTCATAAAATCCAGTAAAAATACACAAGAGAATACAGATTGAGAAATCCAACCAATATTTGTATTGCTTCCTTCCTCTAGTAAAACATGCCTTGATTTAAATACAAGTAGCTACACATACCCCAATTCCAAATTTACATGAATATTCTGATACAGTTCATTATCTGAAATCGCATGATAGTAAAAAACGTCAACAATTTAAAAACCAAAAGATCATCTCTACTGTCTTTGCATTCCATTTAAAAGTACTGTCAAATCTGTCTTAGCAGCCACCTCTCTATAGTGGCCACCTCTATTGCCTCCTTCAAGGAAGGAATGTGTGTTGTAAAACCTGTCTAGAAAAACCACCTGTCCGCAGTGGCCAGTTCTCATTGGATGGCCCTAATAGGCAGGTTTGACTGTATGTAAATATACTGCTCCAAGAACCTGCATAACACTGATCACATCGCTATTCTAGTTATAAGATTATAGTGTCATGCAAATCAAGAGTATTAGTAGGTATCCTGAAATTTCACATTGCACATTTTGAAGACTTTCATGGAATTCCTCCCACTGAAAAAAATCAGTCTTTAAAAAAAAATTATCAACAATTCTATGTATACATGATGAAATTAATAGTTTTCTGGTAAAAAAGACCTGTAGAATATGCTTTTTACATAGAATGGTTTCATGGGCACTAGATGGAGACACAATAATAAGTATACTCATTAAATGCCATCACCCTGAAAACTATCAATACAAATTGGTTCCCTCCTTATGGGTTAGAGATGCATAGAAGAAATTCCTATTACAGATAAATAAGGAATACCAGTTCAACTGAAATTAATTTCCATGTTTTTTGTAGCAAATTCTTCTTTTCTGCCTGATCTATAATCATTATGCAACCTTATCTGATTTGCAATGAGTGAGAGAGTGAGAGAGAGAGAGAGAGAGAGAAAAACAAAATGTCCTTTGTTGATGTCATCCAGGTTTGTAAGTAGCTATCTTTTTTTTCTCCTATTAAAACTTTATATCAATATCAAAGGGTGAATACAATTTCCAATCTTAAAAATAAACATTACTGTCAAATTGGCAACATCACAACATTAAAGGAAAGTGAATCAATATTCTGGACTACATGATTTTATGCAAGACAAAAATACCTTGATTTAAGGATACCATGGTTCAAATCATGAAAAAGTACCCCAAATTAGTTTTATTGTTGATCCGTAGCACCCCTCCCTTTTTTATTTTGCATAGGTTGACGTACCTGTCCCGTCTAAGAAGGTATACAAATATACTTTAAATTCTAGAATTTCAAAAGTCAATGAACTAGAGAGATACTTAATGCCACTATGTGAACAGTATACATGTGACGATGAGTTGTTTAATTCAATTTACCTTTATAGCAAGTGGTACAAAAAGGGGGAAAAACACAAACAAAACAGAGAGATTATCAATCTATCAAAATACATGGCCATACAGTTTGCTTTTTCTACGTAGAATTAACGGTTTTACAAATAAATATAATTATCACAAAAGTGACTATTTTAAAACAGCTTTGATTATAAAATCAGGCATATTCTATAAGATACAGTTGTATATGCAGCATAATTTATCATTAATATCACTTGATTCTTATACCTAAGGGGAAGTTTCAAGATTTAGAATTTAAGATTAATTATGAATGAAAAAAGATTATGATCATCAAATATGCACATGATTACCTGTAATAATATATTTACAAAGACAGGCCAAGCATATCATTCAAGTCGCAAGTACTGTATAATTATCTTCCTATGGTATAGAACCGGTTGAATATTTTTAAAATTGTGTGAAATATTAACTGATCAAATTGCCAATACTCACGAGATCAGTCAAACTCCAAAATAGGAAGTAAAATGCAGTTGGCAGTGTAATCCTTGTTATGCTTATTGATATACATGTGTTCATTTGCTACATGTACGTGAGCTGACATTCAAGAATAATGCATTGGCACAAGCAACTAAAATGAACACAAAACACCAAAATAAAGATGATAAGCATAGATGGAAGACTTTTGCAATGTTCTTAAAAGGGAACAAACATTTTGAAAAATATATGTAAGAGATAATAAACACACATTTCCTTTCCTTTCACGTACATTTACACATAGGATCTACACAAAATACCACATGTATTGAGCAGTTTACGAGCATTTCCTCAGTAATAAACCTACAAATATTATTATATTTATATTCAAGAGAGTTGTTTGCAAGGTACAATGTAAATATATTATCTTTTTTACCCTTAAAATCCCGTTTTTTCTACCATTGACCCCAATGTTATATATGAGTACGGTACAAGACTTAACAACAAAATTTCATTTGAATGGCAATGAGGTTTCATCCAGGTTTGAAAAAACTTTGAATATCTGAGAAAATGTCACAGTTTATAAGACTATTAAAGAGGGATGTAATAAATAAATAAATATGTAAAAAGTGAATAAATATACAACGAATGATATTTACATGTTCATGCAAATATGGATATATTGAGTACCATGTCATATTACCCATGAAAGTAAACATGCAACACCCTAATAATGTTTACATTTAGTTTGAGAAAAAAAAAATATTATGGCACAATGAGGCAAATCCTGTATAGCAAAGAATTTTGTTTATCAAAACATATTTCAGAAAAATGCCTTGGGATTATCTACTTTTATATATTTTATATGAAATAATTAAAAAGGACCAGCTTCCAATTATAGCGGACGTTACTGCTTGATTGATCAAGTCATCGGACGTTACTGCTTGATTGATCAAACTAATCACGCTAAAATTAAGACTTTTCCAGATCAAATCGCTTCAATACAGAATAAACAAACATCTAATTTACAAAATTCCGAAAATACAGGACGATAGTTCGATTCATTTTTTAATGTATATGTTGACCTCGTTCACTCTCAAAGCTTTCTGATTAAGGAAAGTAATTGGATAAGCTACTTCAGCTGTCCATACCAATGTGTAAAAATCCCCATATGTTTGGCTGTATGCAGGTAAAAACCACACACAATTATGAATATGTGGGATAACTACATGTATATCATTACATCTGAATACACTGTGCCCTGAAATGCCCTGGATAAAATACAATACAATCTTTTCTGTAAATGTGTATCCGACTAGCATTGATATAGCACTTGTGGTATACACTGAAAACACCTCCAGGAGATAGACAGACTCACTTTCCCTCTTCATAATTGAGGAGACCATCGTATCATATACCCATGTATTCATAGTCATCTGGTCAATCATCTACTATCAATTCCCATTTTCATGCATAGTATAGGACAAGGAATGACGATAAACATGTGCATCTAGTTGGAATGCATTTTAAAATGTTCTTCACCAACATCCACATGGCTTTCATCACCACTATCAGGATGATATGGCATTGATTGGTCTCCTATGTCCTCTTGCTCCAAGAATGAGAGATCTATATCAACAACGACGACTACCGGTACCATGTTGACAACTACCACTATGACGATAATGGCTTCTCTTCTGTGTCTTTTTATCTGTGTCGACTGCAGTTCCAAGACCACCAACGACCCTCGATCACTACAATGACGATGGCAATAACTAAGACTATGACAAGGATGATGTCGCAAGGAGGATGTTGCCATGGTGATTTTGCTTTTATGTCTTTTTATCTTTGTCGAATGAAGCTCTGAGCGTGAGACATGCTTCCACCCACTGATTGTGATTGCGTAGCATCTCTTCCCACAGTTGAATCTCGATCCCCGTAGAATCCTGCCACTCGACACCTCGACCATACGACTTACCTAAAGGGGAGCAGAATAAGAAATAAACAATCATAACAGTTCATCGAACGTGTGTATGTATGATGTGTATAAATAAAGCAGTTTTAGTAAGCTTTGTTTCTACCTTTAATAAACCTAATCACCTAATTGGTAGAAATACTGACAATTGAGAAGTAATGCTTTATCAAGTCTTCTTTATCGTATTTCATTATGGAGATGTCGCATTCTTACAGCATTGTCAAGGTGTTATATTTCATGGCACTCCAAATGCAAGCATTAAAGGTTGATACCCCAAAAAAAGGAGTAAAAAGAGGAAAAAGAAAAAAAGATGAACACAAATTATTCAGAAACATCAAATTAACAACATATGCTACAAAAAAGAGACAACAAAGAAAGAACGGAGAGAAAGGTGATCTTACCAGTGCCTGAGCCAAGCCTTACTCCTCCTAGCAATGAAGAAGATCCAATCTCGCTGTCCCAGATGCCGACCTCTAGCGCCCTCTCCTTGAGAATGTCCTGAGTAACGTTAGGAAACTCCAGACTCTGCTCATAGGATGGGTTCAGGGTGTTACGCATTGTAGAGGTCTTCTTCTTACCAGTTTTACTTCGGTCTGGTTCTAAGTACCTACACAAACAAATCAACAACATTTACTTGTTTTGAATGTATAGATCTATCACCTTTTATTACAGTGTATCAATCACCCCAAAAGTAGTTTGGTCCATATGTTAGGGGTTCCATGTTGCTATACTAAATCGGGTGGGGGGGGGAGGGGTATGTGGGGGCCGGGAGTTATGTTACTGTTTATTTTTCTTATCCATTGGCCCATAGAATGCAAGGTAAATATTTTAAAGGTGGTTTTCATACATTCTAGCGGTACACAAATGAATTATTAATGTGATCGGTACACTTTAAGGGATTTAGCTAGGTCCAATATCATCTTGTATGTGGGGGAAGGGCACACACAATAATAATGCCAATGGCAAGATGGCCTGTTATATTTTCTTGATAGAATATGCACTGTAGATCAAAACTTGGGAGGGGAGTCACTTACATGCACCTTTGGATCCCATACTGCTATACATGTATCAAGTCCAAAGCTATGTACATGTATATAAAGCCTTCTTGAGATATGCAACAGTAAATCACAGATGTTTTTTTTATGACGCTATTGTGTAAAAGGCTTGATATTTCTGAATCTTATAACACAGAGCTCGGTGAATATTAGTAGAACCTTGGTTGTGCGCAGTTGCCCTCCGTTAAATAGTTTTTTTTTAAACGTAGCGTTTCTTTGCGGCAGTTATAACCTTGTAATATTTGAAAGAGCTTCAATGCTTGAATTAGATACTTGAACATGTACCCTTTGTAAAGTGATATATTAAAAGTGTTTTCTTTCTGAAATACATGTAATACATGTGATTGACTTATGGAACTGTATATCCTTGGTATGTACTTCAGACTGTAGCTGATCCCTCTTCCTTCCGTTCACTTTAGGAAGGAAAGAAAAGGGCAGTTTCAAAAGGACAAGGTCACAGTTTCCATGTGCAATAAATCACTGATACCAATGCCTTGTTACACAAAGCTTAGCAAATGATCATATGGTTGATTTTTGCCATTGACTGCATTGGTCCCTATGTGAAATCAATCGCAAATAGCGATCGTACAATCAATTGTTAAGCTCTGTGTTATTGGGCCCAGACTTAGTGGAAATACCAGTAACGACTGTACCAATCTGGTACACAGCACAGCAGATGTGCCTCCAAGAAATACCCCCAGTCTCTGGGAGAGTCTTTGGGTGATGGGATATTTATGATGATGACTTCTCCATATGGGGTGATTGCTGGAAAGTGTAGAGTATTACCAGGGAGATGAAAGGAAGGAGATGAATCTTTATTTTACGACATTCCAGGGGTATTAAGTAAGCTTAGTTTGCTGCAATTGATCCTCCAAACTCCTGATAAGCAGCGCTCAGACAGCCGCTCGGTACCCGGAGGCTATGAAAGTTACGCAACAATGAGTGCTCGGTTGTAAATCAGAGCGATAACGCTGGGGTTGGCAGTGCTTTCAAGTCCCATGCTCAACACTGCCGATTTTGGCATTCTTGCCATCCCTCCACTGTTTTGGGCAATACACTAACATCGATATCTACACATTCTGGCTGCGCAGTCAGTCAAGCCTGTGCATATCATATGCGCAGTGGTTGTATCCGAACGAGGTGATAAACAAAGAAGTCCTACGCTTTCGAAACGTCCAAATCCGACCAGATATAGCCAAGTTACACGTTAGGTTATGATTATTTTGGAAAATATGAAGATGAATATTGATGGACATTTATTCAACCTTGCGCTATGATGTGCATATTTTGATATATTTAGAAGGAAAGAGGAGATTGTAAACGTTATAATGATACCAGTCCCATATGCGTGTTTTGCGTGTTTTAATGTGACACGACTCTGAAGTCTGTCAAAATTCTTGAAACTTTGCATTAAATATATATATATTTATAATCAGACAACTTTTACCCCATATTGTATTAGGTTTTCCGTAGCAGGAACTCCACAGATACAGACGGTTGTTTCCCCAACTCTCAATTTCCCAATCTTTCAGGTAAAAAAACAAATTTCCTGCCGGGCTTTTGGACTGAATCTCAGGAGCACAAACAGTCGCCATTTTTCATCCCTACGCTGAGCGAAGGCACATGCGCAGTCACTCCTCGCCTGTCACTTGCTTCAAAGAAATTTACGAGAGCTCGCGCTCGAGCGGCAGTAACTCGGATTAGTTGGGATTAGTTAGGAAAACATTCTGCAGTGTCGGCGCTAAGGATGGGTTCAAAGGAATACATCAACATTCACCTCCTTCCTTTCATCTCCCTGGTATTACATAAGACATGTTGGTTGTAAAAGTGAAGGCCACTACCTCCCGGTGATGGATAAACTAGATCTGTTATCAGGTGCATATACCCAAATGTGTCAAATTTCCCATAAGAACCCATGCTTAAGTGTCTTTACAAGCTAGGTTAGACTTACACTTTGACGTAGGGGTTGACAACAGCCCCAATTTTGGGAGGTGTGAGGTTCTTAGCTTCCTTGATGTGAATCTTGAGACAGCCTCCAATCTGCTTAGACGATGGACCTTTCTTCTTGCGCCGTAATGAGGACTTGGACCCACTGGTTCCGTTCTTGTTCTCTTCGAGCAGGGTTTCAAACATGAGGGCTAAGACTATGTCTCCCTTGTAGGAGATGGGCTTGGTCTCGTTAGGTGCAACCTGTGAGGGATATGGAAGGAATACATTGAAATTGATCAAGAAAACAAGGCAACTGCTTGTCTAAAGGATTTTTTTTCTTGTACTCCACATTAAATGTAAACCTTCGATAATTGACTTATTGATGCATAGAGGAGGGTATTTTTAGTATACTGCTCTGTTGATTTAGCTAGCATTACTAAGATTTCTACAAGCTAATTTAGCTTCCAAAAGCAAGGAAGGGAAGTAGGTACACAACATAAACGGATCTGGTAAAAAACATACTCATGATGCTGCTATACGTTCAAAAGTTTTACTTAATGGAGAGAGAAAAGAAAAGCCACATGTATACTAACTATTCTTGTTACTATTAAGGCACAACCCTATAATAATACAAGGACAACCAAACATTACACTTGTTCTCACCCTTGTCTTGAGTTGATGCCACTTGACCGGATAGCTTGTCAGGTCCAGACCATCTAGGGTAGCAGAACCTCTCCTAGGAACATGTTGTGTCCGAAGCGATCATAGTGCCAGATAGCCACGCTGAGGGTCCTCGTCTCTAGCTCACTCTGGGCGATGGGATACTTCAGATTTTCACTGTAGTTAGGATTGATTGTGCCTTTCTTGGTCCTGGTCTTACGTTTGCTGTTCTTGGACTTGTCTGGCAAGAGATAGGTCTTGATGTACCTACAAAAAAATATAAGATTACCATATCAGATAACAATCGGTGCTCAGCAGTGGCAGATACAGTGCTGATCGATTCTAATGTTACAGACATGAAATTCAGATTATTTTTGGTTATTTGAAATAGTTTTATTATTATTACCCTGGCTGCATGTAGTTTGACTACGTACCTTAAGTTGCATAAGCATTTAAGGAAACTCTTCCTACCATGTACCCATTTACCTCACCTGGGTTGAGAATGGCAAATGTCTATTAATATCCTGCAAAAGGACATTAGTGCTGCGACAGGGATTTGAACCCCAGACCTTGTGCTTCAAAGTCCATGGACCTTTCCACTACAACTAAAAGAATTGCCTGAGAATATACCGGTAAATAAACTTACGGATCTGACTTGTTCTTCTTAGCATCGATGGGGACCAGGTCCCGGCAGCCACCAATTTTGACCTCAAAGACATTGGTCTTGAAGTTATAACCCAGTCCAAAGCTAACATCACCTGTGATTGGGTACTTGCCATAGAACTCTTCCCCTGTGCTGTAGAGGCTGGTCAGACTAGATGAACTACCCTGCTCATACGATAGAAGGAGAAATAGAGAAATACATGAATGTCAAGAAAACATGTCTTGTCATCAAATAATAAAGAAGTTGCGATGTGACTTATAAAATCTGAAGGTTGTTTTTTTATAAAGTGAATTTATTACTGTGTACTCTACATGTATGATTTGATTTTTTTTTTAAATACCACTCAATATCAAATATCAATTTTTTGATCAGTGTTAATTATTATGAGCAGGATTCTTAATGATGTTGTGCTTCACTGAACAAATAATATTTCAGTTCTTGGAACCTCTAGTTTGTAGTCCCTATCACTAGCCATTCTCCTCTCTCCTCCCCTTCCTTTCTCTTTGAATTTCACATTTTTCAATAAAATACCATCACATCTCTGTAAAACTGAAGAAATTACCACTTTCTAACAAGAAACAATTACAAAATCTTTCTATTTCATAAGTGCAGAAATTAACACAATTATCCCTACGCGTTCATTATGCAATGTTCTATAATGGTTTATCTTTCTATGAAGTTATTTCAAGTTTAAATACGAATAGATGTACATGTACTGTATGTTTATATGGTTGCTCCCTCTAACAAATTACATCTCCAAACAGTTCCAGCTCTGCAAATCACTGTACATCAGGAGCCATATTCCTACAAGCTTCTAAGATCTAATTGCCAAATAGTACGTACTAAGCCTTCGTAGTTTATTGTTAAACTACATGTAGTTAAGTAAAGTGCAACGTAGAACATTCATGTAAATAGCAGATTAGATGAAGTGTTTAAAACTAATCTTAAAATGTATCTTTTTAATTCAGCATAAAATTGATTGTTCTGCCTTTTTTGTTTGTTCTATCTTACTTCTGTTCCTTTGTTTATAATACAGATGTTTTTTGTTCCACGAGTGCGCTTTTGGCATTTGATTTCAAGTGGATTTGACTTACAAATGTCATGTATTATTACTATCAATATATTAAATCGTTGCACGGGTGGCAGAAGGGCGTTAGCGCGCGAGCGACTAGAAAACTTCTTTTCGAATTATTTGCATTTAAAGGTTTGTTTTATATTTAAACTGTTTTCCATCCCGAGAATTGGTTTAAAATTTAAAAGACTAATAGAAATGTTATATTAGAACACGGCCACAAATTTTTTTTCGGAAATAATTCAGTTTTATAAAAGTTTGAGGCGATTTAGTGCTAACGCCCTTCTGCTTTGCGTTTCATTTTTGACCTGAAATTTGAGCTAACGCCCTTCTGCCACCCAGGCGACGAAATGATGTATATGTCAGTGTTCTGATTGTTAAACTGATTCAGTGTACAACGACTATTACGATTCATTTTATACTAAACTTTATCAGATACCTGAATGTGCATGTATGTTAGTCTATTTACGTAACAAACTTTGCACATAAAACACCCCACTTACATGCAGTTAATTTATGTAATCTGCTTTAGAAAGCCATAAGGGCAGAGCTCTTTGTATAAAGTATACAATATCATGCCCTTCTACCTCCTGACAATCAAAATATTATATTTCACAAGAACGACATAAAACACAGAGACAACTTCAAAATGTCCGTCCACTCAAGAACCCTTAAACTGAGACACAAGTTCCTCACAAAAAAAACAAGTAGATAATGACAGGACCAACAACATAATGTACACATAGACATATATGCTTATAGTACTAATTAGCCTAATTAGCCTACAGATAAATAAAAAGTCTACTACTCATTCCAATTGCCATGTTATCATGCACTCCATGGATTTTTTAATTTAAAAACCTACCTGTTGTACGTAACCCTGATATCTCTTAATAGAAGCAAAAAAAAAAAATGGGTGACACAAGTCAGTAAACGTTGGAGTTTAATATGATGTAAAAAAAAGATTAACATTTTAAATGTTTTACGATCGTTACATAAAGTGGCAACTGCATAATTAGATTGCATTCAAGATTTAAACTTGATATGTTTCGATGGAAAAATTGTTTCAATTTCTATTTCTCTCTGTAGAAAGTGTTTGTTATTTTCAGCCTGGGACTGAAATATGTTATTGGACAAATTTTCTTTTACACCCTACTCTCACTGACATGCTTCCAATATTTTGTCTGCAATAATCAACTTGGTACAAGTGCGGACTTTGACTATAAGGCTTGTATCCAGTATTGCATTAGGCTATGTATTATGTACAAACAAAAAATATTGTAAAATATTGTAATTGACAGGGCCTATATTTGAAAGCTAACTCACTAAGTCCTAGAATACAAAACAACAAAGAGATTTAAAAAAATGACACCAAGAAACAACAACAATCAGGTTCATGAGCATTAGTAGGGGTGCTATGAAAATCACTAGCAAAATCTATATGCTGATTGGAATAACTCCTTAAGGTGCAATGTCATTTCATTAGAAAAAATGCTTCATAATACACATCAGGCTTTAAACTTGAACTTATCCCAGTGTTACTGATTAGAACAAAAAACAAATAAAAACAAATAAAAAAGGATTAGTTGGAAATTAATTCGAAATTTAAAGATTTAAAACAAGTGCCACAACAAATTTACAAGAATATGATTGTATACCTTAGGCTTAAGATGGGATCTTCTCCTTTCTATTGTCTGATAAGAGGGAGGGTAAAATTATGAAGTTGATGTCACCTTTTAAAATATTTATTCCTGGAGGCAGTTGGCAAAAGTTATGAAAAATTGGTACAAATCTACAAGCATTTTTTATGTGGCCGGCTTTTCAAAGTTTGCTTTGAAATAGCCTTGATATAACAATCCTGTTTGGCGGCATACTCTCCAATCTCCAATCTACATACCTGTCTGCCCCCCTCACCCGTAAAAAAAATATTAAAAAATGAGTGAGCAACATGGTGGTTATCACTATTAAAACAAAACATACGCATATGGAAATTTGAAATTGTAATTAACATGTTGATTGATGAAGAGCAAGGTGATGTTTAAAGTTTTTGGTACAATTTTAACTGAATTTACAATATCCCCTTCCAATCCATTCAAGAGGTTGATACTTGATAGGAGTAAAATCTTTATGATTTCCAAACAGGCACACATGAAGTCAGGCTCTGCATCTCAATACACCGCTTTACTAACATATTCAAATTTTAAGCATACTTTGACACAAAGGTTGTTCTTGACAACCTGAAAGCTTGCCCAAAGCTTGCCCCACATATCAACAAGTAATGTATGCAGACTAGATTCCAAGTATTGAAGTTCGTTCATTTATATCAGGTTCATGGAATAACTTGTCACTACATGTAGGTCCCCAGGAAAAGAACATCCATATATTTGAATATAGTAAACCGGTCATTTGCTTATGTTACATGTAGGATAAGCTATGTACATGGAACTGCAATTGATGGAGATGCACTGACATTAAAAATATGATATTTGTCAGAAAATACAATTTAAGTAAACTATGTGTGATGAAGCATTTTCACATGGCAGAACATTTTTACAAGTGAATGATGATGATGATGACCTGAAATGGAAGTGTTCAATTAATGATTGATACGTGGTATTGTGAGATGATGGCAGGAATTAGTGGATGGTCACATGAGCCATCATTTTAGATTGTAATGATGTCTTTACAGTGGCACTTCTGTACTAGTGCTAACCCCTACCTTATGCAGCATATTTTTCTTTGATAATCTCCTTTCTACTGGAGAGTTGACACTGCTCGTTGATGATCGAGATGTGAACTTTTGTAATGAGTCTGTCTTCCCTACAGATTTGAATTCTTCATTGAGCGATGACACTGTCGTCCTTTCGTCTCCTTCAGGAACTCTTGGTGCTCGTGGGGGTTCCCTTTCAATGTCAACCTCAATGAATGGAGATAAAGGAGCTGCAGGTTGGTCTAAGGGTGGACCTACTTGTACATCAGGGACTGTTCCAAGCTCTTCTTTGGTAGGAGCTCTGCCTGCATGTCCATTAGAGGTTCCTTTGGCAAGACCTTGATCTGCATTCTCTGCACCTGAGCTTGTAACAAGTTGACCATTGCGATAGGTCACCCATTGTCCTGTGTTGGGGTCCTGAAGCAAATAGGAGGCGATGAGGATCACGGAAGAAGAGCATTGGTGAAGATCAGAGGTGGTGTTCCAGTGTGATAAAGAGATAGGATGGGATCAAATCTTGAGAAGCAGTGGAGGATGGTGGAAGCTAGAGTCTGGTTAGTGATTCTCTAAAGTGTCCTGAAGAACAAAGACTGGCCAAAGACACAGGTGTGTGATGAATGGCTACAATCTCTAGTGCTTCCTGACGACCCAAGTGTTAGGTGCAGATGGTGCTACAATGGTATTAGTGCATATTACATTCATATGGTGCAGCAATATTAACTTAATTATCTACTGAGATACATGTAAACATACGCAATATGGTAGTACAGTCAAACCTGTCCATAGCGACCGCCCAAGGGAAACACAAAACGTGGTCTTTAGAGACAGGTGGTCTTTGTAGACAGGTTCCTTTTGTACATGTTTCAATGAGAAACCATTTTCAAGGGAAACAACAAATGTGGTCTTTGTAGACAGGTGGTCTTTGTAGACAGGTGGTCACTAAAGCAGGTTTGACTGTACATGTACATGACTTCAATGGGGTGGGGTGGGTGAGGTTGAGGGCGAGGTCGTATTATGTGGCTTGAATGGGATTGGGGGTGGGTGAGGTTGAGGGCAAGGTCGTATTATGTGGCTTGAATGGGATTGGGGGTGGGTGAGGGTGAGGGTGAGGGCGAGGGTGGCTGGGTGGGTGTGGGTTAGGTTACACAGTTATATGAACTCATGTTTGTGTATTAGTTTTCAAGCTTTAATTTTAATAAAAGATTAAAAAAACCTGGCATCTATTCACAATACTTAAATAAGGTGTATTTTTTTAACAATAGAGCCTGCCTGTACATGGGGGACTGTAAGGTGTTAACAAGAGGCAAATAAGCAGGTCCATAAACAACCATTTCCTAAAATTCACTTCTTTGTTTAGGGAAAAACAAGTTCCTTCTGTGTTATTTAGTAATGAAGGTAGAGACCCAACCAATTTCTTATAAATACACCATATAAATACAACAAATCATAATCATAATATCAATGTCATGTATAGATTGAAGAATAATATTAGGATCTAGAGATAAAGTCTACGCTACAGAGAGCCTTACTACCAAAATTAGGGTAGAGTACATAATACTGAAATTGATATTAATTGGGTATATACATGTAAATCCAAGTAGGATTACACTTTGAGACCTACCAATTATCAACAAATATGGCTTTGGTATTCAGCAAGCACATCTTCAAATGCCACTTCACTTCCCTATCAGCATGGTCTGTGCAGGGCCCTGTCTTATAAAGAGCTGCGATTGGTCCAAATCAATCGCAAGTTTGCAGTCCCCTATCTCGTATAGTTGTGATTGATATCAATCGCAAATAAGTTGCGATTAATAACAACTCTCTATAGGAAGGGGCCCTGGCCTTTGCCATCTAAACCATTTCAAGTATACTGGCACTAAAATAATTGTAAGTCTTCTACATGATAGTTAAATTCGCTAATCCTACTGGCTTACTTTAATTTACTTATTTAGGTAACTTTTGACAACGATCTATGTATACTAACGTGCTGGTTTAATGGCTATTCCTACCTACTGATGGTCGAGATGATGTTCTTCAAAAAGAGAAAAATGACATACCAACATTCCCGTGACATAGAACCCACGAGTAGTCTGCTGATCGTACACTACATTCACCTTGACACAAGAATCAACAAAAGATTTGCCAGACGCACAGTTCACGGAAATTTAAAGACAATTTTAAAAGTGAGAAATCAGTGAGAAGTCAATAACAAAACAACAACAATAACAACTGCATGAAAAATCTACAGTAAATCATCTACAGTATAACATGTAACCTTCAAAAGTATGTTTAGATTACTGTACAAGTAATGAGTTTCTATTTCTAAATGAATGATAATTGGGTGCACTGTATGATCACTTTAGTTTTTTGTAAATGTGTAATAAAAAAATATCCAATATAATGCCTTTCTGGAGCTAGAAGGGCATTAACTCATATACTTTTTAACACAGAGTTAAGGCCCTTCTGAACAGACGAGATGTTAACACCTATCTCAGTCATGTATGGGTGTCTTGCATGTCAGTCCGTCAAAGAATTTCATTCAAAATGTTATTGTGTATAAATCATTGAGTGGTCAAGCTCCTAGTTACATAACAGAATTACTTCAACTCAAAGTCCAGTCACACAGTCGTAGCCTGCGCAGTTCCAGAGATAAAGTATATTGTTCCAGATTCCCCATGGCAATTTTGTATAATTTAGTAAAAAAGGAGCTCTGAACCAGCGCAGCTGAATACATTTTGTATAAAAGCTGCGCTATATAAATTTATTATTATTATTATTATATTATGCACTTTTATGTCTTTTAGAAGATTTTTTTTTTTTTTTTTTTTGGGGCTTTGCTCTTTGGTTAAGCCTTTTCCGTGGTCCTTAAACATGAATTTGACTTTCTGTTTGAGTAACATTGTGCTTGTTTCTGATGGGTAGACATTGTACCCTTTACTACTTCATGCCCAGTTATACAAATATTGGTTTAAAACTTCAATAATGATTCATGCTGGTTACTTGTTAGAAACCAATGTTCGCAATGTATGTAGTCTAAAAACATATTAGAAGAATTTTAAGTTCCAAGAACTTGCTGTCTTCTCAAAGAGGTAGACAAACTAAATCTATATTATCAAGGAAATTTATTTTGGAGAAACTTCTTGATTTTCATTATCAATCAACCACAAGGAGTAACAGTATAGACTATTCAGAGTCAGGCATGGATATATTACCAAGGCAATAATCGTATCCAGGATTCAGGTAAGAATTTGAGCTGTGGTAATGTTGTGTACAGTAATAATACTAGAAATAATATTGGGATCTTGTATAGCACTCAATGTGTCATACTTTACACTCCTGGTGCTCCACTGTTCTTACATTTTATTATTATGCACGGCTGCTATTACATTTCAAGGAAATATTGCCTAGGGGATTCCGTTTACTTCACCTGTATGGAGAGTGGCAAGTGTTTGGCCATGACAGGAACCCTGTACCCTGTGCTTCATAGTCCAGGGACTTATCCACTATACCACAACACCTCCATCATTTCTTTAGCAGGAGTAACATTATTCAGACACCAGAACAACATTTCTCATTTACTAACCTCCCTACATGTAGTTCTATGCAACCCTCCTTTCCTAGATGATCTAACCAGACCTACATGTTGGAGAGTAATCTTCCCTCGTTTCTCCCTATCAGAAACAAAATCCTCCTCTTCAAGGCTTCTACATGGTTCCCTGACAAGACATAGTTCCTCCGAGCACTTTCCTGCCCCTCCTCCTGAGAAAGACTCAATCTCTGCCATCTCTCTTACAACAGGAAGGTGTTGTGCTGGATGGAGCTGTGTTTCATGCCTCAGAAGGATTGTCCATTTCTTCGTCATCGGTTCCACTTGGTCTTGTTTGGCATATTCACCTTGAGGTTCATCGTGAAATTCCTCGGCTTGGTAGACAATTCTCACAGGGGTCTGTTCTGGAAGGGATGTCTCCTTTTCATAGAACCTTCTGTCAGCTTCTTGAATACTGTCCAGTGTGGTCTCAGCCACCTTTCTTACTTCCTGTAGAGAATCTGGTGGAACCACTATCTCATCAACTTTGAGTGCTAGAAGGGACTCCAAAAAAATTCCTTGATTTGATAGAGGTGCTATCCTGGATTGTGTACTACTTTCTTTACCAAGAAAGAGCATCTTGGCATCACCAGATTGGTGGAAATCTTTCTCATCCATCTGGTTTAGAGTAGCTGGAGATTTTATATGTTCCTCATGGATCCCTCTTTCAGATTCTAAAATGCTTATCATTGTGTCCTCAGCCACCTTGTTGCCTTCAACTAAAGCATTTGCTGGAAGCACTATCTCTTCAACCTCTAGTTCTGAAAGGGGCCCTATTGACATTTTCTCATCTTGATCGCGAGGCTTGTATAGAGGAAGTCTAACGCTGTCCTCTTCGAAATGAGCAACCTCTTTCTTCTTATGTGAGACCCTTTTATAATGCAATCCATCAGATCTCTCTTCATGTTTCTGATCCTTTACCTGCCTAATCGACATGTCCTCTTTGCTCCCTTTGACCTTGAGATATGTATCACTGCTCTCCATTTGTCTAACTTCATCTTCTCCTTTGCTTTCATCTTCTCTGTTATCTTCATTTGGAGAAAGGGTTGAAGCATCACCTGGGTTAACTGCATGTTTCATTAGTATGCTCTGTTCTTCACCTAGATCTTGAAAGGTTTTAGGCTTTTCTCCATTCATCTGCAGAGATTCTTCAGGAGGCACGGGTCGAAGTGCACAATATTCATCAGCTACATCCCTGGTATATTCTAATCTCTCAGACTGCTCTGGATCTGGTATAGACATCTCCTCTTCACACAAAGATCTTTCAGACTCTGAGATGCTGGTCATCATATCTTCAACCGTTTGTCTTACTTCGATTAAAGGATCTTCTGGATGCATCATTTCATTACGCTTTCGTGCTAGCAGAGGGACCATTTCCGAACTTAATTCCAATGCTTCCTCTACAGGCATTTCTTGAGCTTTGATTGCACCCAGTATTGTGCATTCACCATCAGGAAACCCTATGGATTTTGATTCTTCATCAACTTTGTCCTGCTCGGCATATGATCTCTGTGCAGGATCAACATCTATGGCATGAACTTCATCATGCTGGTGTAGTAACTTTGGGAGTATCAGAGATTCTACTGGTCCTTCAATTACCATAACCTGGGGTTCTGAAGGATTAACCATGACAGCCTTCCCACTGCTGACTCCTTTTCCAGTTTGCTTCAGTTCAACCTTCCTGGTTGGTGGTTCTTTCTCTTGGACATTATCTGTTTTCTCAGTATTGTGTTCTTCTCCTGGACCCTTGGTACCACGCTCTGATTCCACTTTCGGTGGACCATACTCGCAGATATCAAACTGTGTCACTCTGAGATCTCCATTCTTGCCAGGCTCCTGCACAGAGGCAAACCAGCAAACACTGTCTTGAGAACATTCTTTATGAATGTTGTCCATGCAACATTCTTGATGAATCCAATGATGTACAGTGAAGTGGGTATGGGATGAAGAGTTCCTTTGCCAATCATGCAATCCATGAGAACAACAAGCAAATGCCCTCCCACTGAAATTACATACACATTCATAGTTGCCACAATGCCATGCCTTCACATGCAGATACAATAAGATATTCTTCAGTGTCATATTGGAAAGAATAGAGATGGTCCAAAGAGTGCCAACCAAAGCCGACAGACTATTTGATCTGATCAACATATTTCATCAACAATTCAGGGATCAACTTAGGCAAAAATATAAATTAAAGCACAAATGATGTACTAATACCTAGTTATAAAACCCTGTAATACACAATTTTTAATTAGATACATACAAAGGAATGCAAAGTTGAAGCTTACCAGTTTGTGTTGAAATGAGCGAACAAGATGAATTATGATCATCTTTTTTTTCTTGTTTGCGTCATCTTCCATAGTGGTTTTGTTTATGAGATATTCAATAGAAATACTTAAAGTCACATGCTCATCTACAAGATAACACTATGCAAATTAAGTGGATACAAATGATTGCCGTTTTTTATTGTTCAGATTGAAACAAACTGAAATGCCAAGCATTATCTAGAGCGCTTTAGTACAGTTTCAAAGCAATACCTTGCATAATTCTTGACTTAATTTCAACTCTCTGATGAGCCCGGCCCCTGTGAGGTCCGTCATGATCTTGATCGTGGCTGTGGATGGTTGAAGTTGTCCAGGTGACTTGCTCGTAGAAGCAGAAGCTCCCTCTTCCAGACTGCTGTCAAATGCCACTGGCACATTAGGGTCTGCCGCTGGGGATATTTCTGGCTGCATGGCTGATACTGCGACTTGAGGAGATTCCTGTGCTTCTTGCAGAGAATCTGTCTTGTCTGAACCCAACATCTCTTCCTGCAATTGTCGCTTAGCTCCTATGAGCACCTGCTGAACAATTCCAGATGCAGTTGCCAAAAGTAAACCTTCCTCAGTTTCACGGAGTGCCAGATTTTCCAACTCACTTCTTTCAATGTTGGGCCAAATGGAAGGAGACATCATGCCGTCCATAGTATCCTCTTCATGAGAGATGACCTGCTGTTTCTGATCAACAGCCATTTCCTTCAAGGAATCACAAGGATCATTCTCAATTACTGCATTTGTCGTGATGACATAAGCCTCCACCATTTCATCTTGAGATTCTTCAGGACCTGACTGGTCAACTTCACAGAAGGCGAAAGAGCTCTTCCCAATTTCCAACTCTCCTTCCTCTACATTAGATCCCTTCTCATTAATAGGAAGTTGTGAAAATTCAGGGTTCCGGGTGGAAAACTCCACAGTTTGGTGGATTTCTTCATCATTCTAGGATATGGGGAGATAGAGGAAAATACACAAAAGCCGGTTGCTTTGGTCTATTCTATCCAAAATAGGAATTGTTTTATCTGAATCTTCTTAAATGTAGCTTAAAACAGTATTTGGCATGACAGGTAAAGTTGAATATGTAGTTGAGGATAAGGAAAATGCCTTGCAACATTTGTGAAGCACAACAATGAATGCATGATTTTGTGTTTGAATTTTGTGGATGAGCAACCAGTTAGTGCGTACAAACCTCTCTCTAGGAACATGCCAGCAGGGATTTGTTATGCATACAAAGAGAACAAAAACGGCGAAAGCAGCAAGAAGTGGATATATGACATTTTCAAATTATCGCAATACCTTTACCAGTCCAAAGTACAGACAGTTGCCTGAAAGAAGAGAGACTGCTCATGATAAAAATGCAGATCAATTAATCCAAATTGTCTTCTTTATTCCAGCATGATGCTAAAAGGGAAGCAAAACTATATTGCTTTGGGAAATGGAAACATTTCCTTCAGGAAAAACAAGTCACTTATCATAGCAAATTCTTCATAGATGATACTCCTTTTTGGCAATGACAACAAACGTTAATATTTGACAGGAGACAATGGGGATATTCTAGGATGCCTCTGGCTAAGGGTGCGTCAATCGACACTTTTTCACCCTAGAATCACGGTTTTCAAAGACGTTTAGTTTAAAACACGGTTGCGTTCAAGCGATTTTTCGTTGGTCGTAAAAATAAACGTGTTTAAAAACACAAACATGAAACGCTGAAAAAGATGCGTTTTGTATCATGATTCTGCAGGATCACGGTCGCTAAAATTCGCTTGAATGAACGGAGATCTAAATCATGATTCTATGCGTCATTATCTATTATATATATTATCACTACCTATTTCTATTCTTCCTGGGTGGGCTTGAAATGAGTGAGTATCAGCGTTGATGGAAAATCGCTTGAACGATCTCCCGCAGTAACCGAGTTTTGTATCAGCGTTTTGAATTGTGATTCATGTTTGTGATTCTAGCTTCAAAAAATCGCTTGAACGCACCCTTAGAAGGACATTAAGTTATCTTTATACACAGAATAAGAGCCCTCTGGCTCTCAACAAATCATTTTACAAGGGGTATTTTTCCAAGGTAAGGAGGGTTGTTGTCCTAGGTCAGGGCTTCTCAAAATCCGGACCGCGGTTTGCCTCCAAACCGCAGGGCATGCCAATCCGGACTGCCCGGGACAGAGTCTCCAATTTCCATATTTTATGGAAAATACAGAATTTTGAAAGTGTCAAGAAATTTTAAAGAAAGTTAAAGACAAATCAAAAAATCTTTGGACTATTCACATAATTTCTTGCTGTTTGCTGCCTGGAGATCACTGGAGCGAAGATATTTGAAAATGAATAGCCAAAGTCCTTATTCAGTAGGGCTGTGCATAACCGTGTAATGAGGTACTCGAGTACACTCCCAGCCTTGCCCGCGAATACTCGAATACTCGGACGCCACGTTTTTTTTTGAATTTTTTTGAATTTTTTCATTTTTCATTTTTTTGTTTTTTTGCCAACACCATACTACGAACAGTACGAAGGTTCGTCTCTGAAAACCCCGCGATTTTACTTCAAGTTGCTGTTGAAAGCGCCTATTTGTGCTTTTGAATTTTTGACAAATAATTGAAACAATGTTATTTTTAAAACTAAAGATGACAGGCATATATTCCTCCCGAGTCCAAACAGAAATCCGGAGATTTGGTCCCAGTTTCTGAGTGGTGAGTTGACAGTGACACCCTGTGTATGATTGAGCTGGAAAACATTTTTACCCCTGCCGGTGCTCTTCTGGCACGGGTGACCGTCGGCCTGGACAGTGCCAGGTGATCGGGAAAAAAAAAAAAAAATGGCGGCCGAGTATTCGAGTACGAGAAATCGTACTCGAGTAGCTGTCAACAGTGCGAGTATTCGAGTATTCGACTACTCCTTTTCATCCAGATGAATTCTTTCACCTATCTTAACCAGAAGTGCGCAACTCAATAATGTGGGCATTATCCCATTGATTGTTGTGTCCAGTATATACTGATAAATGAGATGGAATGCTCAATCTGACGGCTTTTTGAGCTCTGTGAAAAGATAGATTGTTGTGTCCATCTCCCTATAGCAATTCATCTAAATAAAAACTCCATCCAAACAAAAGATCCACGTGAGAGGTATTTTGAAAGTTTAAGGAAAATTCCAGGCAATTCTGTTCTGTTTCCTTTTACAGGAAAATTTTAACGAGTGGAAGTACAGGCACTGGAGGCTCTGTTTCTTTCAAAACTATTTTTTTGGATCAGATATAAATCTAAAACAAGCCTTAATTTTCTTCAGTATGCAAGTGTAATTACTGTAAACGTAAGGAGTGGATTGTCTAAGTCTGAAACGAATTCGAGTTTGAGTCATGCCCGGCTTTCCAGCAATCAATTATACATTGTTAGTATACGACCAACCATAAGAATTTTCAGGCAAATGGCATCCCATGTTTGGAACCTTATAAGATTTCGTAGAAATCACATCTTGACCGTCAAGGAAAAAGTTTGAGAACCCCTGTCCTAGGTGGTACATGTGGATGTCCAGGGGGTAGTTGTCTAGGAACTAGTTACATCTTACATGTCAGTCTATAGAACTGAATTCATTGATTTTATTTAACAATGATAAGTATCGTTTGTTGTCTTGGTTTTCTTCCTACCAACAATACTCATTCTGATTCAGCATCATATTACCGCCCTTACATTAGGCACAGAGAGTAGCTTTGAAATAACACTCCTCAGCTCTTTAACTATTCGGGGAGAATTGTGTAATTCAACAAACAGGACACTTTTTAATAGCATCATCCATATGAATGTGAGCTGTCCTCTTAACACAAACCCAGCAAATACAGATTATTTTAGTGTGCACCTGACTAGTATGTGTGAGTATGAATGCAATTGCATGTATAAGAGAAGTTTTTTTGATAAATGTCAAAACATTTGGAAATAAACGCAGTATTCCTCATACCGATATTGAAGAGAAGTGTAGTATCATCCCAAAATTTCAGTTACTCAATTATAATACTAAATAATACCTACATGTTGTTCTGGTAGCATAAAAGGAAATTGAAATGAAGTTTATTCAGTATACTCTCACAATGTTCCACTTGCATCACCCTGTAAAGCGCCTGACACAGACAGACGCCAAACTATAAATGGGCTTAAAACATAGTCATCAACGCTTTCCTGCGAAACAGCAACATGTTCCTGATTTGAACGAATCACTTTTAACGATTCATTTCACAACCGAAAAATAATCTTTTTTACATGGTTTATTTTCTCACAAATCAACTTTTAATGACCCTCAGGATCAAAAGTGGCATTGCATTAAATATAGTACACAACTTAGAAAACAAGTAAAAGTTTGTACAAATGAAATGAATTATTACAAGTACATAATGTTGATCCATTACTAGGCATACAGTTAACAAGTAACAACTAAATTATTCATACCCTTACCAAGGTTAGTAATTGTTTAAAAGTAATTGAAAAATTCATTTGTCCTGATTCACTTTTCTTGAGAATGTGACATATTAAAGCTTACATCTAAAAGTATTCAACGAAGGCCCTAATTCAGCCAGTCCACCTTTCTTTCTTGATTAACGGAAAACACACAAATCATCAAATTTACAAGGAGTACCGGTATGAATAATTTAGTTGTTAACTGTATGTTAGGTTGTTAATTATAAATATGGGTAAAAATCATTATTGTGTTGTTTAAAGGAATCTTGAGTTCTGGTGTTGATGGATTTCAGATTTTTTTTATTTTTACACTGAATGATCATGTGGTCTCTTGCTAGACCATTTTCGTAATGTAACCAAATCAAATGCATATGTCTTTGTTAAGTGCCTCGATACGAATTATTTAATTCATCTGTTACAGATAATTGTATTTCAATACCGGTAGTCACGAATGCATATTTCATATATCACGAACTGCATATTTCAGTTGTTGCCAGGGGAGTGTTTCACAAAGACTAAGATTGACTTTAAGTTGGACTTAACTATGGCAGGCCGTTCAAGCTCACCATTTACTGGTGTTGGTCTCTCAAGGGACGGACATGTACATCATGGTCACAAATCTACAGAATTTACATTTTTTGATAATGCATTATTGAAGTAAAAAATATTATCTAAAGATCATAATTGAGAGACCAATGGTGAGAGCAACCAGTGGCATGAATGGCCTGCCATGTTTAAGTTCAACTTTAAGTTGATCTTAGTCTTTGTGAAACACCCCCCTGGTAGAACAAACATTATGGCTTGTCCTACCTAACAACACGTAATATATGCATTTTGCAGTCCGACTATTGAAATCCAATTATTAATTACAGGTGAATGAAATATTTGTATTGAGGCACTTCACAAAGATGTTTGCATTACATTTGTTACATTACGAATATGGTCTATCAAGCACAGCTCTAAGCTTTGCTTCTCAGTGAATATTATATCCAACAATATCTCCACATTTTGTTTTATTTTTTTGCTTGACTAAAGATCCTACCCACTACATAACAGACAATTCTGAATTACTTTGACAGTGAGTCTTTTAAGCTAGCATTCCAATAACAGAACTCAAGATTTGCTTTACTTAAGATAAGATAAGATATTATTGAGCGTCAGTGTTGAGTTAGCGATTACAATCTTTTCCCATCAATTAGTTGAACATATGATGTCATACAAATATCACTTCCCATGCAAACCTAGAAATGTGAGTGCATGATTAATATACATGTCGTAAAGTTCATATATTTTTAGCAGTGAGTAAAAGAAGACGAGGCAGCGGTAACTGCTCTTGAATAGTCATGATTAAATACATTATAAATACATTTTCCCAAAACCCAATAAACGCCCTCTATGAGTTGAATTAAGCATGTCAGCGAGTCCCAAGTTAGATAAGATATTACCAAGTATTAAAACAGAGGAAAGACAGACACATTTTATAAACCCAATCTACCTCAGAAGGCAAAAGCCAATGTAAAATGTCAATGGAGTGCATATGGAAAGGATAAAGGTATGTGTAGACTTGAAAATGTGTTGTGCACAATATTCATTAACACAATATTATATGAAATCAATAAACATACTTAATACTACTACAATGCAAAATATGTTTTGAAATTGAATAAATAGATCATGTAGAACTGCAGTTTGATTTTGCATCATGGTGTAGCCTTACAAATTAAATGTCGATTTGAATTTCTTCACAATTTTTTTTTTATGCATCTTCTTGAGATTGGATTAGATAATCAGTTGTTTGCAACAAAAATCTTATACTTTTTTTGTTGTTGTTGTAATTTCCGGAGCAATTGCAGAATTTGAATTCATTAGATCATACACACAAATAATAATGCAATCATTTAGCATCATCATTATCATCATCACAATCATCATTTTGAAACGCATACGACACAAATGTTATTCTTCTACCTGGGCACTATTACCTTCTACGATGGTTAATGTGTTTTTTAGGGTTTCAGATCCTCATTACATTTGCATTTCTTTTCTAAATAATTACCCCCTTTCCCTTCTCCTTGCCATAAAAAGGGTATATAATTTGAATTAACAGTTGAAAAGTATATTTAATTTCTCAAAAGCTATTTTCTTTAAAAAAAAAAATAATAATAATAATCATTTTTGTTCCCTTTGTATGGGGTTTTTCTAAGTCAAAGTCTGCAACATTTCCCCCCTCGATTTATTATATCCTCTTGTTTATTTCTTCTGTCTTAAATCAGGAAATAGGTGGATAATATAAAGAAATCTTTTACAGCTATCCTTTCAGTTTGTTTCAAGATAGAATCTGGGATAAACTACTAGTCCATTTAGGTAGCATCATCATCATTATCATCATCATCATCATCATCATCATCATCATCATCATCATCATCATCATCATCATCACCATCATCATCATCATCATCATCATCATCATCATCACCATCACTATCATCATCATCATCATCATCATTATCATCACCATCATTAAAAGAGCCAATTCATGAAAAGATACTTTCAAATATCCCTCATCTTCTAGTCTATCATAATTACAAACTGACATCCCATACACACAAGCACACACATCCGGTTCTCACCATTATTATCATCTTTATCAACTTCCCTCATCCATCACCATAGCAACCACTAACATCTCTACCACTGACAGCTAGACTTACCCTGTACATGTTAGCTTCCAGGGCCTGCCTATGCAACCTTTCTGAACCACTGTAGTATTCACCTTCACTGAACGATGAGTCACCCTGCAAAAAAAAATACATGAAATCCTTGTTCAGATATGAGGTGATACATTGCCACATTTTTTTTTACAATGATGAACATGTAATTGTTATGCGCTTCACGTTTCTGTACCTTATTAGATAGAAATCAATGAATACGCATAGGACCTTAGTTGCAAGCAGTAATTGCCATTCATTCACCTGTTATAAAATAGAGCTGTGGTTTACTGGTTCATATTTGAATGAGGCTTTAGAAAGGGAAGATTTGTCAGAGATGTCAGAGAACATCATCACAGCTTCTAATCTATGTAATCCACACAGCAGAGTAACAAGTATTTCACAAATGGCCCAAACCAGCAACTTGAATGACTCCATTAGTTATATTTCATGTGAAGGGATATTTGTTAACCTTTCCTTTTTTTTTGGGGGGGGGGATATTTTTTCTATTATCAGCACAGGAGAATTGCCCCTTTGAACCACTTATATGTATCATGGAAATGGGGGATGTAATAAAATATGGTCGAATAGTATTCTATTATCTTTACTTAAATTTGTTTATGGTGCATTTATACATGTACATGTACCAAAGGCATGACTGAAAAAGTTTTCTTTCCTATTTCTTTGCTTATATTATCCTTAAGATCTGAAGCAAGTCTTAATTCCTCCATTAATAGAGTGGTCATAACATTACGAACCAGAGCAAAATAACAGTGATTTCCTATTGAAATCTATTTATTTGGATGGTCATATCTCAGCCAATACTCAACATATTCAATTGGTTTTCGACGTTTGAACATTATTTTTTATGCTCTTTCGGAAAATGAAGTTCAAATTGAGAAATTCTAAAAATAGATGATGTCACAGCTTCGGTACTCTATAACTCACAGTATCTTGAATGGCGATGGTTGGTATAGAAGGGTGTCCAGACATACCCCTTCCACCAGACCCATTAGACCGGTAGCTCCTCTCATCTTCAGACACCTCAGAGCCATGGCGGTTTCTTCTGCTACCTGCGGGGCTGTTGGACCGTCTTGATGTGGATTTCTCATACTGGCTATAATCAGCTGAAAATCATAAACACATTTTATATTGTAAATCATGAGAATCTGACAGAGGCTGGTTGCTTTGTACAAGTATGTTACAAAAAAGTTAACCCTCACAGTGCTATAGTCGATTAACTGTTCAAATTACATTCTGGGATGACAACAAGTTTGTTTTTCTTCCTAAACTTCAGAATAGGCTCATGAATTATGAAGGTTGATGTGTTGTTAAATTAACCATGAAAACTTGTCTTTTGGTTTTTGTGCATGTTTGTTAAACTGTTTGGCACTGTAGTGGTTAATGACCTGGGGGGTGTTTCATAAAGCTGTTCGTAAAGTTACGAATGACTTTACAAATGATTTGAATATGAAGAGCCAAATGGGATGCCCAAAGTTTTTCCTGACATTTCAACAAAGTGAGACTGTATTTCCCATAATCTCAATTAAATTGTAGCCCAAAATACACTTTGCACAAAAATGTTTGTTAATAATGATAAGGTTAATCTACATCTGCACATTTCAACTGTAGCTTATGCAATTAAAAGGATTTGAGAATCCCATTTAGCTCTTCATATTCACTTCATATTCAAGTCATTTGTAAAGTGATGCGTAACTTTACGCATAGCTAAAATGAAACACCCCCCTGGTGAATATCTAGATATCGCTTGCACCCTTTAATATTCAATTTAAAAATGCAGTGATAATCCCAGAACAATTTTTTCAGAAAACATGTCTTTTGAAATCCTTCACTGCTTGATTTGCTATTTAAAAGGTTTAAAAACAGTGGTTGACCTGGATCTGGAATATATGTAGGTACCTGCATTACACAATAGGACATTGCGTCCATTGTGTCCCTCCCCTCCCCCAATGGTAAAAATGTAAGAACATTGGGGTGGGTGTGGGGAGGGGCTTGACAGGATTTTTTTTATTTCTCACCCTCCCCCAACAAAAAAGAAAATTCTGGATCTGCTATCACATACAGATCTGAACAAATAACACTCCTTCCTATTCCATCATTACACAGAAACATACTCATAACAAATTATAAGGGGAAAATTGTCATCTGGAAACAAAATTACATGATGTAACACAAAAATGTACAATTCACAATTCAAAATGAACAAGGAATCATTATTCATGATGAAAATAGGAACAATTGCAATATCTCTATCCAGATTCTACAAAATGAGTATCTAATTGTTCTCTCTCTCTTTCACACACACACTCACTCTCACTCAATCATTGCCATTCGTATTTCTAAAACAACTTTAAAACTACACATGCAAACATAAAATAACAATAATAACACATATTACACATTACGACAATCATAGTGTACCTGTCATACTAGTGGTATCGAACATGATAAGCTTGACTACAGTTTACCACTCCCTGATAGGGGTGCGGAGACTGCTCATGCAGCCCTCTTAAGGTACCAGGAGGAATCTATTTCATGCAATCTCCCAAGATGACTCCTCAAAGAGGGGTAACGCACCAGAGAAAGAGAGAGGTAGGGGGCAAGTAGCATTGGTAGGAGGTGCAGCTACCAGTGGGTGGGTAGATAGAGAGACAGGTGGATAGGCTGGATGCTGCTTCATCTAGTACTCTCATCCAATCCACGATATACAACACAGGACTAAAAGTGGCTAGGCATTTATCAACTTCACAAGTGGTCTATGTTTTGATTTTCCTCTTTCTAGAAATATGTAATCATCATAACGGATATCTCTTTATAGCAGAACATTTAGTTCCTGCTATGGGAGGATTTACTTGAGTTTCATTGAGATATAAATGCTAAAGTCAAAGCTGAGTTTGGGATAACCAATATTTCATGCTGCACAAGATACCAGTAACAATAAGCTTTGCGAAAATTACGTCTTTCATATAGAAGTTTTTTTGTTTGTTTAGGAAGATTGGAATAAGAACAACCAGGTTTATTAAAATTCATCAGGGCTTCTTTTGGGGTGACAATTTTTTTATTTGCTACACAAGATCTTGTTAACAAATAAAAATTGGAATATAAATGGTTACCATACTTTGGAATGGGAAATATATCCCTAGTTACCTTAAGTATAAATTCTGTCAATTTGTTATGTTATATATGCCATTACACTTGACATATCGTATAGGAGAATATATTATTATACACTTGAATATACACACGGACAGGCTATGCATATCCAACAATAAAATACAGAATTTGGGGACTGCAATTTGGAAATAAATAATAAATAGGACACTGAAGGTGCCCCTATTAGAGAAAACCATTGCTACATATGTGATTATTCACCCAATCAAATAATATAAACCAAATAATATCTAACTAATTATTATAAGCACCTCCAATGTGTAGTACTTGTCCTGTTTTCAAACTCATACAATGTCGTTCATACCCCCCCCCCCTTTGGAAGTAATACAATCAAGGATATCATGAGTTCAAAAAGGGTGTGTATTTCTTCTATTTATATAAACTGTAATAGCTTCAACCAAGTAATACATAGAAAACTAATCAATATTTGATAATTTGCTTTCACTAAATAAAATGCTTAGTTTAGCCTGCTAGGCTGAGTAAACTATCCCTACGCCCTTATGAAGAATGTATTTGTTCTGCAAATGCTATTCCTGCTAAGTAGCAGCTTTAAAGCTCTCTTCAATTAAAGAAACACCTACACATTTCATTCAAGGATTTACAATGGACTATCTTTAAACTGTCCCCCTGTTTAATACACCTGACTGCATCTCTATACTTCTTAAAACTGTTAAATCGGATAAAAGAAAAGCTTGCAAAACAACGTGAGGTTGGGCATGCAGTTTGAGGTGGGGCATGGGAAGGAAGAGTGTGAGTATTTAGCTGGCTTTAACTAGACCACCACCGTAATCCATTTCCCATCATGCAGTTACCTCTAATTCTAAAAAAAACAGTCAAAACAATAACCAACAAATTTCACAAAACACTCAACATGGATAGGTGCGTTCATATTGTTTAAGAAGACATATTTATTTAATTTGTATAAATGCTCCTTGTATGACTTTCAATTTGACTGGCAGAGCGGAAGTGAAAGGATGGGTATCAAACGCTCATGATGCATCAGAAAGTGGCAACGACTGAATTCATAAATGGACAAACACCAATAATTATTAAAAATGGCTGAGGTTTGAAAACTTTGATCTAACAATAAAAAGTTGTGAAGTTAGCAACACGCATTTATGAGCACACTATGAGTTAAAGTGGCGGTTACTTTTGAGCATGGACAAAAAGTGTGAACTCTTTTGGAGAAACCTGAGGTGCTTGGATGTTTGTTAGTACTATGAAAACATATCGTTATTCAATGAATTATGACATGACCTGAAAACGGATATTTTCAGTGTCCTCTTATTTGTATACATAGTGACAGCAATTCTGATTTTTAAATATTTTTACAGAGTATTTTGCAAAATTGATTGAAAATGAAAACATGACATAAATGAGCACGGAACATACTTATAATGTACTAATAAAACTTTCCACATACTCGGTAATATTTCTTTCAGTAAATTCCAAAACATTTCTACACTCTTTCTAAACTATATCGGTGGATTCAAATATCTATATAAAATGGAAGCACCAAAATCTATAATTGGAAGAAGATGTTAATAGCTCCCAACAGACCATCAATACAATTTTAACTGCACACAAATAGAAAACAAGTATATAAAAAAATTTCTCACTGTCATTGAGAAAAGGTGGATTAGTACTTCATATTTAAACATTCATTATCTTAGACAACAGATTTAGAATTGTCATAAAAAGTTAGTGTTCTGCTTCATTGAAATAGCCTTAAAACATTGTCCAAAGGTAGAGAGTCGACATGGATATGAGGCAAAGGTATAATACTCTATTTTCAGCCTACTACCAATGGCTTTTCAATTACCAAATTGAATCTTGAAAGCACTCATGTTAAGATTTTACAACAGGGCCCTGTTTCATAAAAATTGATATCAATAACAAGTTACAAGCTACTGTTATAAGCTACTGTTACAAGCTACTGTTATAAGCTACTGAAATCATGGCATCTGATTGGCTGAGAGCAAATTTGTCATAGAAATTTAGCAGTTGTTATAGATAACAAGTTTTATGAAACGGGCCCCAGGTCTTTCAAACCAATGATCTATGGGACACATATGGTCTTCAAATACCATAAGGCTAACAAATTATTTTATAATTGATCTATTCCAACTTTCCAAGCTTGAGAAATGATCTTACACAAAAATATTAATCAAGAGACATATAATACAAAAAGATATTTTATGTACAGGTGGGATTCATTAAAAATACTGGCTAAGGCACAATTCAAAATAAGTGGCAATTACTACAATCATAAGTAGTCATTTGAGAGCACAGAGAAATACATGCGGGAAAGTTGTTAACAAACAAAAGTAGCAATGTAAATGTTGTGAATTATTAGATAGAACAAATGACTATAATATTATAAACCCAATTCGATAAATAGAGATATAGAGTTGTTCACATCTTTAGATAGTGAGTAATTAAATGCAATATTTGTTTGAAATATGAATTCCTATAAATCCTTTAATCTTTCTCATAATTATTGTAACAATAACCTTGTGCAATGTTACAAACCCCTGGATAAAACTTTTCAAGATCCATTTAGGAAACAACTTTAAAACGGAAAATCACAAAGAATAATGTCCCTGTATTAGCGCTCTCAGATGCACAACATGGGCCATCTCTGTATTCCTATTCTTTAAAACTTGAGCTGCCTATACGAGTTGAAATAATAATACTGGTTCTGGTGATATGCAGACAGGTATACAGAATCAATACTTTCATAGTCAATGCATACATGTTTCATCCATGGTCCCGTCTTATAAAGAGTTGTGACTAAGACAATCGATCACAAATCATCAAATTTTTGAATTATGCATTCATACGGGGCTGTTTGATTTTGATCAATCACAATTCTTTACAAGACAGAGCCAAGCATTGAGATTCCATGGCAAGAGGAGAAGCATCATACTGAGTCGGTCAATAATACAACTTAAATACAGGTTCTAAAATTATTGCGTATGTGTTATCATCATTACAATTTTGAATCATACGACTGTTCTTGGTCTGCATCGACTTCCTCAGGTTCCTCTAAAATGACAGAGAGCTCACTGTCAGAACTATTATCAACTGGAACAGAGAATTGTCTAGTGATTCTATTACGGGAGAATGAATGTGTGGGACTGTTATCGATCTCATCATGACCATTCTGTTCAATGGTGTCATCCTCATCACAAGATGATGAGGATGATGAGGATGACTCGTTTTCACCATCAGTCTTCAGAGATCTTGGCACTGCTGGAAGACCGGGTGTTGACGGTTGCTTGCGATAGATCTGAGGCTGAGGAACTGATTGGCAAATATAGGGAGCCTTTGGCCTGTCCAATGGCTTGGATCCTTCTTCGTTAACTCCTGCATCTTTAAGAGGAGTGTATCTTCCCCTGCTGAGGTTTACAGGACCCACAGGCCTATCCTTGTCCCCTCCAAATGTATACAACTGAGTCTTCCCATCTGGGGTACTAGAAAGGACACCAAATGGGGTCTTTGACTGCTTCATCAAACCTTTCTTTGAGGCATATCCCACAGATGCTTCAGCATCATCCAATTTGGAGTTACTCTTGCCCTTTTTCTTGCGTCTGGGCTTTGACTCTACAGAACCTTCTGCGCTTGCAACAACAATGTTCTTGGATGATCTTTTAGATCTTTTCTGTACATTTTTCCCACTTGCTTGACTATTTGAACTCTGTGGACTCTGTGGACTAACCACTGATTGTGAACCAGTTTTCATTCTGACAGTTTGTTCCTTCTCACTTGAGGTTTGCCCTGGATCTTCCTCAGTTGAAAGGTCCTTCACCAGAGATCTCATTAAAGCTTTGTTGTACTCCAATTTTGATTTGTAACAAGCCTCCTTTTCCTCTGATGAGTCAGCAATGAGAGATGGATCAAATTCAAGGTGAGGCTCATCAAGAGAATCACTGTCACTGGAGATATCCAAAGACCTACTGAACCTCTTTGAGTTGTCCTCATCATCAGAATGGTTGCGAGCTGGTGGAGATGGCTCTAGAGGTGCAAGTGGAGTTCTGATGAACCTCTTTAAAAATGATGATACAAGGGAATCACTCTCCTCTCCTTTCACTGACAGTTCACTCCCTGAAGACATCCCTGGCAGGACCAATGGAACCAGCCCATCTGTATCATCAAATCCCCATTCACTTACAGATTCTTCTTTCACTGAATTCTCTAATGTGGCAAGTTCCCCTCCCAACAGCAAAACTTTTCTCCCTCTATTATCATGGTCAAAATCTGAACACATATCTGTGTCGCTGCTGTCTGAGAAATCAAGATTTGACAGATCTATTGAACTGCAATCGCTACTACCATCATCTTTTTCTTGGCTTGGTACGTATTGTGAATTTATACTTCCCAAATCATGAATGGATAATTGTATATTATTGAGTTTGCTACCATGCTGGCTTTCTTTTGAAATATGGTCCTCAAAACTAGGATGTGTCTCTGCCAACTTCTCCTCACTGTCTAAATCCTGCTCATGATAATTGCTGTCATGTTGTGCAGATGTGTTGGCCTTGTCAGCAGAGTTGTCACTTTGAAAGTTCTGAAGCAGACTTCCCTGTTGCTGAAGATACAAAATATCAGCTAAAGCCATGTCATTCTTGGATACTGAACTCACCCCATCATATTTGGGTTGCTCATCTTCCATTGTAAGAGTAATATTGTTGTTTTCAATGTTTGGAAAGAGGTTTGGTGCTATTTTCTCAGACAGTCTCACTTTTGGTGATATCTCCTCACTCTCAAGAATAACAAATTCATCAGAGTTGAAGTACTGAAGCACAGGCTCAGATGATATGGTGAGCATTTTCTCATCAAGCACGATTTTCCTTGAGCCAAAATCAAAGACGGGACGGCCGGGTGACATGCCATTTGTCTTCAGACGCTTCTCACTCGATACAGACACAGACGAAGCAGATTCATATCCAGAGCTTGCCACTGCACTGCCATGTTGCTGTAAGATGGACTTTGTTAGGCACCTCTCCTGCATAAGATGACCAGTACTTTGACTATCACTACTTTCAACAGTGATACATTGTCTACCACTCTCTGACGAAACGGTGGTCTTTTTGGCGTCCATCTCTTTTGCATCTGCTATAGTGTCCCAGGCAACTGTGCTGGAGCTTGTGATGCTCTGCGTGTCTGTATCTGACTGGCGAGACGATTCATCTCCTGGCATTTCATCCATATTATCAGAAACCGATTGATACTGGAAGTCATAAGCACCACTGCCTACATACACCCTCTCTGAACCGAGTGTATCAATTTCCTCAGAGTTGCTGGTTGCTTTGTTATGAACACTAAAACCACCGGTGCTGACGTACATGCTATTAGTCACATGCCGAGAAGGCCTTGGGGAGACTGTATGTGGGCTGGTTACAGGGGCAGGTGAGGTAGTATTAGATGAAGGTGACGGGGTGGCAAGCTGGGGTAGAGGACTTGCTTTGAAAGACGGTGCACTGCCCTGTCCCTCCTCAGAAATCAATGACATAGCTAAGCCCTCATCAGGGTGCATTACTGTTGTTGGTGATGAGCTGTTTGTGGTGAATTGCTGCCCATCTTCTACTTTATCTACCGATATCCTGTCCATCGACAAGTCATATCTACCATCCCTGCTACTATGTACTAAACTCTTATTAGATTGAGTCGTGATAGTTAATTCTGATCTTAATCTGTTGTTACTGGAAAATTGCACAGCACTTGTTTGGTTAACTATTTGGGAGTTAGAGCTACCTACAGGGAGAGACACATTGCCCCCTGCCTCATTATCATTGGTGTAGCCACTGTGAATTGACCCTATGCCACTTTCAGATGCATTGCACTTGCGATCTTGCGTATTGGGGTCTGGATACAAAAAAAAAGGAAAACAATACAAACAATCATGACCAAGTTGAGCATAATTCAGAATAACAACACAAGGCAGTGGAAATGAGAAGATAGAGTATCATTTAAAGAGTGAACATAGTTTGAACATAAGAAATGCGTTGAATATAGCAGCCTGGGATATGGAAATGAATCTAACTCACATCACAATCATTCAACCAATGCATTCACAAATTAATACAGATTGAAATTTGAAGATAACCTATTCTGAATATACATGTACATAAAAAAGACAACAACAACAACAAAGAGGGGGAGAAGAAGACAAATACATACATATTGAAAGTACATTAACTTGTATAACATTCAAATATTCACAACATAGACATACACAGTCAACATAGAGAGAAAAATCAGTCATGTGAAGATAACCTATTCTGAATATACATTTTTTTTCAAAGACACACACAAAACAAAGACAACAAATACATACATATTATTGAAGTAAATTAACTTGTATTAAATTCAAATGTTCATAGAAATACACTGTCAACATAAAGAGAAAATGATTCATGTGAATCGTATTCTATACCCTCACATTGTCAACTTGGATAAATAAATCTGACATTACTATTTCTGCCCCAAAAAGAGGAAATAGATGAATTCTGCACACAATTCATCTTCAAACTGGTATAAATAGCATACATTAGGAAGTGTCAGGCACTAATATTTCAGTGTGTAAAAAATAAAAATATTGTCTCTTTTTACGGTTTCTAAATTTTCTGAGTACCGGTACCTTTCTTAAACTCACTTGCTGATAAGATGCCAAGATCTTTTTTTTTCCACCAAAATTTTGTGTTATAAATTTTGATCTTGATGTTCCAATCAGTTGGGATTTATATCTTATCACATCACTCAATATCGTCCGTTTGTAGCCAAAAGGGCGGTAACTCTGTGTGAGTAAGAGTTAATACCCTTCTGGCTCCAAACAGACGATATATTAAATAGAACCATCAAGCAGAAAGATAGCAAAAAGGTGAATAACCAGAAGCGGAATATGTGGAAAATACTTTTTTATAATTGTTTCTACTACTATCACGGTATGTCATAAATGCACTCCACGTTTCCTGCCTATTTACAAATACAAGGTTACCATAACAAGTGAAATATTGTCCAAATGGAAAGAAAAAAAAGGATACATGCATGATGCATAGAGGTAACCTGACTCATTTTTGTACCTGAGCCTCCAGAGGGATGAATTGACGTTTGGTCTACAACCAGTTCCTCTACTATCCAATTAGTTCACTATCCACATGGTCGAATAATCATTTCGTCTACTTATCATTTGGTCTAATCTCTAGTTTGTCTACCATCCATTACGTCTAATAATCATTTGATGATTATTATTTATTAGGGCTGTGCATAACCGTGTAATGAGGTACTCGAGTACACTCCTAGACTTACAGGCGAGTACTCGAATACTCGGACACCATGTTTTTTTTTGTTTTTTTTATAATTTTTTATAATTTTTTGATTTTTTGTTTTTGTTTTTTGTTTTTGACAACACCATACTACGAACAGTACGAAGGTTCGTCTCCAAAAACCCACGCGATTTTACTTCAAGTTGCTGTTGAAAGCGCCGATTTGTGCTTTTGAATTTTTCACAAATAATTGAAACAATGTTATGTTTAAAACTAAAGATATGACAGACAAATATTCCTCCGAGTCCAAACAGAAATCCGGAGATTTGGTCCCAGTTTCTGAGTGGTGAGTTGACAGTGACACCCTGTGTATGATTGAGCTGGGAAACATTTTTACCCACGGTACCATGCCGGTGCTCTTCTGGCACGGGTGACCATCGGCCTGGACAGTGCCAGGTGAACGGAGGGAAAAAAAAAATGGCGGCCGAGTATTCGAGTACGAGAAATCGTACTCGAGTAGTTGTTAACAGTGCGAGTACTCGTCGCAGCCTTATTATTTATGATTAATTGATAAATTAGCCCATATGGAATTATACAAACTAAGGACTAGAGTAACTGGATATTAGACTAACTGAACAATAGACCAAATGTGTAGTGGACTTATTGGAGATTAGACCAAATGTCTATTTGCCTATATGGTCATTAGACCAAATGATAAGTAGGCAAAATGATTTGTTAGACCATGTGATAGTAGACAGACTGGTTGTAGATCAAACGGCAATATAACCTCCAGATATACTTATATATATCCTGGATTTCCTGTTAATAAAAGATCGCTATTTAGGGATAAGAGTCACATGTCAGCAGTTTCCTTTGTGAAACAAATTTCAATGCGTTTACATGGGATTGAGAGATTGTGACATATTTTGAATGGTTTGAGGTAGCAAATATGTTAAGCTCACAATAGGTATACAGGGATGAAAGAGATTGTGAAGTAACAACAGGTTAGGCTCAGAAAATAGAGAGTTGCATTTATAACTGCACAAATAAGTTACATAATGAACAGACATATAAAAGGCCTTTACATGTACATGTGCATGCATGACGAATGAGGGTTATGCTAAAATGCATCGTTAACAAAAGCATGGAGGCCGGCCAACCGTGAGTGAGGCCCAGCCCCATCCTTCATATAAAGCTACCCCTGTAACTACAGTTCAACCTCGTTTCTCCAGCAAGTGATTTGACAGGATATATGGAAGTTATGCTAAAATACAGATTTTCAATAAGGTCTAGATGCATGTGATAAAGTCTTTATAGTCTTTGTGGTCTCCATTGTGTTAGTAGATGCCAGTGTTTGTAACAAGCTCTCATGTTTTATGCTTTACGATGTATTTGGAATGGAAATAAAAATTAAGAAAAAAAAAAAGTGTTTCTCAGAAATCATGGACACCGACATTGCATGGCATCAGAACCGGTAACTTACAAACAATGCTGTACTGTTCCATACTAGTACTGGGACATGTACCATTGGTACATCACGCAAGTTTGAGTGAGTGTTGAGTGAGTTTTATCTGGTATTTTCAGGTAAAGTGAGTGAAAGAACAGCGTACATACATTATGGACACTGCAAGATCGCGTCCGGTTGATGGAGAGATCCATATAAGTGGGGGCCATATAAACGAGGTTGGACTGTTCATACAAACCATATGTACATAGGCTTACATTGTAACTATACTTGTCTAGTAAGCATACTTCTTCAACAGAACCCGAAAGGTTTGCCACAAAAGCAACAAATCCTGACTTAAGATTTTGTTATACATAGGAGGTTATTTTATTAGCTGACTACCAATTAGGGTCCCGAGGGTTATCCATTTTCTTCAAATAAAGGGGAAGTCCACCCTGATATTAGGTTGGTTTTAATGAAAGCAGAAAAATGAGAGAAAAATATTTGTGACAGTTTGGGAAATATCGATTAAAAATAGAAAAGTTCTGAATGTTTGAAGTTGTCATCAGTGAAACACAAATTGGCAAAACTGTGACATATCTTGCGAGCTCCTCTGCAATTTGCTCAACAGAATTTACAGAACATTTCATTAACTTTCATATTTTTAGTTATTGATGACGAAATAGATTTGTTTCATACAGGGGTTGTATAAAAACAACAAAAAAAATTTCAATCGTTTTTTGCTCAAACTTTCACTGACCCGTTTCTGTCATTTGTCTGCTTTTATTAATATCAACTTTAATATCAGGGTGGACTTCCCCTTTATTCACTCCTGGCTTATATAAAGGGTTTAGATCAGTTATGTAATAGAGACTGCAGGTGACCAAGTCTGAAACAGAGACCAAGGCCTCTAAAATCCAAGATCAAAACCTTAGGTTTACTTAAATAACAGTCACCTCTAATAGGAACTCACTTATGAGCAATTACACTTCATTGTTAGTCCCAACTCCCAAGAAGCAAAGATCTTTATGAATGCTTCATGTATGACTACATATTTCTCATCATAGTCATCAATATCATTTCTAACAGCTTACACAATACAGAAAATTAAAGCCAACTCCCTTTTTTTTTTTTTACTTTAAAACAAATCTCTTGCCCATAGAATCACACAGAATTACAAAATTAGTCACTACCGGTATTAGTGGTTATGAAATCTGAGCTTACATATAACATATAAATTATCAGTATCATCAACCAAGTTGTCTAAGATGATATTCAGTATTTGCAGTGAAACTTCTACAATTAATGTTTCATATAAAAAAAATATTTTGCAGACTCATTCATATCTATATACTATTAGTAAAAGCTGATCATTTGGTTAGATTTCTGTTGGAATTTCTTCTTCATTGTTTTCAGAACTCAAAATTAACAAATGATTGTAATCAATCTGTAAAGAAATTGATTACCGGTAGATATATTGCAGATGTATCAAGTGCCATATGAACACAGAATACTATTAATAGTCTTATTATCGTAACACCATCAGCAATCAGATTTGATGTAAAATAATTTCATTTATGCTTTTTTTGGTATCGTGTTGGTAGTAGTTTGTTCCTTTGTATTGCCTGTTTTGTAATCAATTACCGGTAGTCATTCTGAGATGCAGTGAACCACTTGATTGGCCCACCACCAGAGCTCTCAGTGAGAGTCTGCTAGCTGTTTCACCACATTGACCACTTTCGTAAAGTGTTTGATGACAATATTGTTCATATTCTGCAAGTTATATATATATAATTATATATTATATTGTCTACCAGTATATATTTTATTGTCTAAATTGTAATGGTTGTGGAAAACGATATATCGGAGAGACAGGAGATATTTTAAGGAATAGAATGACACTCCATCGTCAGCACATAAGAGATAAACAACATCAGATCCTAAATGTGAGTAAACATATATCAAGATGTGCAAAAGGAATAAATCCAGAATTTGATGTCATACCTTTTTATGAAATGAGGACAGAAACTGAAACTGAACGTAGGATTAAAGAAAAATATTTCATAAATCTATGTCAGCCAGAGTTGAACAAGCCTTAGTTCGACATAGAGAATAATGCAGTTGTTATATGAATCTGCATGCACAATGCATTAATGATATAAATGATTTTGCCGAGATAACAAAAACACATTACATGTACAACGAAGATAGAAATTGACATGACATGTTTTAAACTATGATGTAACAATACGTAATATGATGATTCCATTGCAACGCGCCATTTTAGCGCAACGCGCTCGTACGCATTATTTATTTTTGAAGAAATAAAATTGAACCCGGTTATAGTGAAGAAGAGAACTCTCAAGGATTTTTATTCCAATTGTTTTAATTATTATTATTATTATATATATATATATATATATATATATATACCGTGTGTGGTTTAATACACGCGTAGCACTATGCATCGATGCACGTAGAGGTAAGATCCTGCTACAGTAAGCCTATTAAACTTTGGGTTTATACTTGTTAGCGATAATGACACGGAACAATCTTGAAATTAATATTTTACATAAAATAACAAGGATCTGGGAGTTTTGTTGTATAAAACAAATGATGCACATTTTCATTTGTTCATTACAGGATCTGTCCACTTACAGCCATAACACTGAGTGCATGGGGATAGATCATATATATAATGAACTCATTCACAAGCATCGTTTGTATCATATTAAAGGAGAACTATCCCCAAAGAATAATTTTAGTTGTTCTGAGAGATTTATTGCATTCTTGAACATCAATCTACAAGATTCCCCACCAAAGTGTATGAGAAAGGCATAAAGCAAGAATAAAGTACAGTTTTTCAGCAAGACATGGGCATCGCTATTATCTTGATTGCATGACGTACTATGCGGAGTTGTTTATCAACTAAATGTATTCAAATTTATGGATGCTTCCTTCCCAGGTGTTTGTGGTGTTGAAGCATTTCATTCACCTGCTATTATCCTTTGTACTCCAATTGCCAGAACGCACATTGCATAAATAAGTTGGTGCTGTTCTGGGGTTTAAGGTTTCGCATTTAAATGAAATAGATTTTTCAACCGCTATATTTTAGTATTTGTAAATAAATGAGTTACAATTGTTACCCTATTATACATTTATCACCATATGCAGAGCTGCCAACCTGTAACTTTCAAAATACATATTATTCAGCTTGAAAAAGTGAAAAACCATATTTTCAGGTGAAAAAACATATTTTGCCTATTTTATATGTTTTTCGTTATTTTCCTATAAAATGCTATTGCAACTATGTTTCTTTGAATAAAAACGTTCAATGCCAGAAAGTTGTTTCGTGTGAATGAATTTATTCTTCATTAGTATGTACATGTAGATCTAGATCGAAAATTTCTGTCTCTTTCTTTCGTTAGCCTCTGATTTGGGTAGGGTCGGCTCCTCTCTTTAGAGACAGAAGCCGACCATAGGCGCTCCTGTGCAAACTCGGTGGTACGGATCTGGCCACCAAATTCCGGCCAAACTTTTGGACTAAAATTTCACTTAAGCGGATTCATATCCGATGCATTTATTTTTGAAAATTAGTTCCAGGCTAATATACATGTACATCCGTTCCACTTACCAGATTCACTGTATGATGCGTTTAAGGGTCTTTTTTCCCGGTTTTCCTCGTCGAAATTGAAGGCCGCTCCGTGTTGAAATTGTTACTGCGCATGCGCTGCAAAAATTTCAACACGGAGCGGAGTTCAATTTCGACGAAGAAAACCAGGAAAAAGACCCTTAAACGCATCATACAGTAAATCTGGTAAGTGGAACCGATGTATATTAGCCTAGAACTAATTTTCAAAAATAAATGCATCGGATATGAATCCGCTAAAGTGAAATTTTAGTCCAAAAGTTTGGCCGAATTTGCCAGATCCGATCACCGAAGTTTGCACAGGAGCCTATGGTCGGCTTCTGTCTCTAAAGAGAGGAGCCGCCCCTACCCAAATCAGAGGCTAACGAACGAAAGAGACAGAAATTTTCGGTCTAGAAGGTCTAATGTAGATCTAGTGCAGGGACACATTCATCATAAAATGACATGGAAAATCAAAACTTGCCAGTTTTTGTCATGTGGAAGGAAGCTGGATAAATTAAAAGTTTCTTGTGTTAATGATGCAAAGAAAAGGTCCTTTCAGCCTTCAATATTTTTTTTTTTTTCAATAGTTTTTTTTTTATTGATTCCAAACAATACAAATCACTTTTAGAAATAAAATACAATTGTTTTGTCTTAACATAATTTCAAAACATTTTCATAACAGATTGTACGATTGATGAAAACAAAAATGAAATCAATTGTAACATAAAACAAATGACCCCATCCAACCAAACACACTACTAACCCCCCTCCCTCCCCACCATTTTTTCTTTCTATTATCTTTATTTTGATTTCACTCAATAATACATGATTTTTCCTTTTTTCAAATCATTTTCATTGAATTACATAACAGAAATACAGTAAAAATCACAACTAACATATTTCAATGACTTATATGATCCTATAATGAACAATAGATGATTAAGCTTGACACACTGAAATTATACATTACCAGAAGTACAATTAATCATCACTAAAACAATTTCAATGAATAACATAAACATACAAACATTAGAAGAAAAAAGAAACCTTAAACAATTTTTTTTAAATTAGAGAAATTGAGTGAAATCTTTCTTCTTTTACCCCTTGACTTCCCAAACCCCTCCCTACAAAAACAAAACAAAACAAACACACCCGCACACACGCACACACGCAGCCACAACACACACATACACACGACGAGCACACATTCACACATCCTCTCTTTCACCCCTCTCTCCCTCACTCTCTCACTCTCCCTCTCCTTACCCCTGGATATCGCCCCCAGTCCTGCCATTTCGGTGCAATCTCTCCCATTTTAACAAATGCTTATCTAACTTATTCCTTTTAATAGCTATTGCTTTTTCTTCATTTTGATATTCTAACAAAGTTTGAAAACATCTTTCCTGAGTAGGAACTCTCCCTCTGACCTTGTCTTAAAAATAATATATTTCATTAAGAAAATCACAGTATTGCAAAATTTAATTTCAGGTTCAGATCCAGTGATTCCCACATGTATTTCTTTCCACTCTGCCTTCCGAAGACTTCCTAAACCTAGTTTTTCAATAACCATTTGCCATAAGGCCTTTACATCACGACAAACCCAAAATAGGTGTTCGTATGATTCCGGTGCTTCCTTGCAGAATGAACAGTAATTGTTATCAACAAACCCAAATTTAAAAAGATGTTCATTGGTATATATTGCACCATGAAGTAATTTATACTGAAATTCCCTGACTTTCGGTAAAATTGTTGTAGTTCTGATTCTTATAAATATTTGTGAAATTTCTTTTTGAAAAATCAAAATGGTTGTGATCATCTTTTATTCGGAAAGTATACAGGTGCTGGAGATTAGTTACAAAATTTTCGTAGACCTTTCTAGATGGTACATCTTTCAGTAAAATGACTTTTCCAAACATCTTCAAAGAAATATTATAATTGTCTACATCATATGAGCATAAATCCTGGAAGTTCCCTTTATGTTTTTCGCTTTTCAACACGACATCACTTATCTTCCAAATTTCCATAATATTTTCAGCACTCAAGCCTTGTCTATGAAAATAATTTACTGTTTTCACCTGTTCTCTCTCAAGAACGTGATCGACAAGGTATATATTATTTTTAAACAAATCTTCATCAAAAATCATTTTACCTTTCAAAAGGTAATCTTTATTGTTAAAAATAATTGGATTGACTTTTCCTGCAAAATTCCTGTTTTCCTCAATATCTTGCCAAGCCTTTAAAATCTCTAAATAGAACTGTGGGGCTTTCAATTTCAATAACTTAATATCATAATTACAAAGCGAGATAAACCTTCCACCCACTTTTCTAAAGATGTAATCAAAATAAAGTTTCCAGCCCATATTTGTTTCCCCATAAAGTAGTCGTTTTAACCACATTACCCTTTGGGTTTTCACAAATAAATCAAAATCTATCATCCTTAAGCCACCATCCATGTAATCTTGATAACAAATATCTCTTTTAATTCTATCTTTTCCTTCCATATGAAATCAAAGCAAATTTTCTTAGTTTCTATTCCTACCCACCTTGGAACAACTAATGACGACGAAACGTAGTTTAATTTTGACAAGGCATATGTTTTGAGCAAATGTACTTTCCCCATCACTGTTAAATCTCTCTGTTTCCACCACCCCAAAAGTCTTTTAATTCTACTCAAAATCTCTTTATAATTCAAATCTTCCATTCTCATTGTATCCAAGCAAAAATATACGCCTAAAATCTTCATTTCCGTTACAATATTACCAAAAGGTAAAGTTCCCGACTCTCTTCTGTTTTTACCTATTCTCATTACATTGGTTTTTTCAATGTTAACCTTTAAACCACTTAATTTATAGAAAGCTAGGAAAATATCTTGTATTCTTTTAATCGATGATTCATTCCTTACAAACATGGTCATGTCATCGGCATACAGAATTTGTCGAATTTCAGAATTATCGAATTCCACTCCTTTAATAGCCCTATCATTTCTAAGGGCGTGAGCCATAGTTTCTATAACTAGCAAAAACAAATACGGTGAAAGCGGGTCCCCCTGCCTTACCCTCTCTTAATATCAAAATAACCTGTAGAGAAGCCTCCATTCATAACACAACTACTAATTCCATTGTACATGGTTTTAACCCAAGAACAAAAATACTGTCCAAAACCAAACAATTCCAATACTTTGAAAAGAAATTTGTGTGAGACAGAGTCAAAAGCCTTTTGAAAGTCGACTGCTATAAGGAAAATGTCTTCCTCACAATGGTTATTACAGTGAAAAATTACATCATCTATCAAACGTATAGCTTCACCAATATGTCTACCATTTATATAGCCTACTTGATCAGCAGAAATAACATCATTCAAGACATCCTTTATTCGTTTTGCCATTACTTTTGATATTATCTTATAGTCGGTGTTCAACAACGTAATTGGTCTATAATTTTTAGCATATAAAGGATCCTTACCGTCTTTTTCAATTAATGTTATGACACCTTGTTTCTGAGAAGTCGATAAACAACCTTTTTCAAATACTTCGTTAAAAACATCAACCAGTAACCCTCCTAACTGCGGCCAAAATGTGAGATAAAATTCTACCGTAAACCCGTCATTACCAGGATTTATTAATTTTCATACTTGTTAGTGCTTTATAACATTCTTCTCTGGTAATTTTTCCTTCGCATGTATTCTTACTTTCGACGCTAAGGCGCGGTAAATACTTACAAAACATACTATCATCTTTTAAAACAGCCTCCACATCTAAATTTTCTGAATACAAATTGTTATAAAAGCCTCTCAGTAGTTGCAATATTGTTTTCATGTCTGTCACTACTTCCCCATTATCATTGGCTAGTTCCCTTATTTGAGTTTTCTTTTATTAGAACGAAGTAACTGCTCAAAGTACTCTTTATTATGTTCACCATCTTCATACCAATCAGCTCTTGACCTGACCTTGAGTCCATCTACGGATATATCATATAATTTCTTCAGCTGGCTTTTTTTAGCTTCTATATTTTTGATAACTGAGGTACTATGGGAAGAGAGGACAAGGTCTTCCTCGAGTGATGTTATTTCTTTTTCAAGTTGTTGTATATTGTGTCTCCTTTCTTTCGATTTCTTCCTAGAGTAATTCGAAGCATAATTTCTCATTTTCATTTTAAGAAAGTCCCAATATGAAGATACATTGTTGAATTCTTTCAACCACTTTATTTCCACCGCTCTGATTTCCTCACTCATCCCCTGTACAAAGTCTTTATCTAAACATAAACTATTATTAAATTTCCAATATGATTTTCCACGCATATCATGACCTCTTAATGGTTTCAGTTCTAAAAAGATTCCCGAGTGGTCAGGGGCAATTGAAGTTATAATATCACATGTATTTATTTTATTTTCCAAACTTTTTGAAATAAACCAGTAGTCGAGGCGACTTTGCACAAGTGGAGTATTCTGTCTAAAAGTAAATTTCTTTGTAGTTGGGTTTTGTTTCCGCCATATGTCAATTAATTCAAGTTTACTTAAAAACATTTCTAATTTGTTCACAAAATTCGTTTTAACAGTCACACTAGTTCCTATGTAGTCCAGATCTTTATTTAGTATTACGTTAAAATCTCCCCCTAAAACAAGTGAATAATTCTGAGAATAAAAGTTTGAAATACACTTGTCCAAATGTTCTAAAAGGTTATTTGTTGCTGTACCTTTCCCTAGTTGGAAAATAAACATTTCCCAATAGCAGTTTATACCCTAATAAATCTCCTTTTAAAAGCACGAAACGCCCATCGTCATCTTTAACTACTTGATCAAGTTTAAAATTCAGTCCTGGTTTTAATAGAATAAGTACACCTTTACTGTGATTAGAACCATGGCTGTAAAAACCTGCCCTCCCCATTCCTTTCTCCACTTTTCCTCAATGTCGTACGTACTGTAAGTTTCCTGTAACATAACTACATCCCCTTTTCTCATTTTGACCCACCCTAAAATTGCTTCCCTTTTACTTCTATCCCTCATGCCCCTCACATTTAGTGAAATAAAGTTTAAGCCCTCCATACCAAATGGGTATTGCTAAAACAAGTTTTCCAATATTTGCAGTGCATATACACTTGCAGAGAAGTAGGAAATGCAAAAATGATAACTACTATAACGGTAACCGATGACCCGTGATCACCACTGCTATAACTACGAAACAATCTATGAATACACTTGATGATTAAAGAATAGCAGGAATGAAGGCGGTAACCAACACACTTCACACATCCACATACACGCAATCCCATCCTAATCCTAACACACTTCAAACATCCACACACACACACACGCAACCCCATCCACCCATACACTACCCCTACGAAAAACCCCAAAGAAGTAAGACTGTTCATCATTTCTAAAACACAAATGCAATTTTCTAAGATTTCGAGGCCCCTCCCATCACATCTTATGCTATGGCTTTTAAACTCAAAGTATTAATCTACTTTTCTTAAAGAGGACCCAAAAGTTTGTCTACTTATGTGCAGAAGATAATACACCCTTATACTTCGAGGAAAGATGAGAACAAAAGACAGATATAAAATTAAAAGATAAACATTGAATTAAAATTGGGTGAGTGTTAGAGAGCATTTGCATGCTTTCTAAAGGCAAAATAATATGTAGCCTGTGTATACCTTCCAAAATTTGATAGTAGTAAGTATTCAGAATATAGGGGCTTAATGAGAGAATTACATTGATTTTTTTGTTGTTGTTGTATAATCATGAAGAACTGTATATAAATACAATTCCTCTTTATAGCATCCTTAAACTAAATTTTAAAAATATTAAATAGTCTTTTGTAATGTCCTTATGCTTAAATTACTTTGATATCTACTTGTGAAAGGAAATAAATCTTTTCATTTGCGTTTGTAAAGAAGAGAAGGGGAACTCTATTATGTTATTTGATTCCCTATGTTCTCGATCCTCTGAAGATGGCCGAAGACCAGCTGGGGACGAGTCTTGTTTAAAAGCACAGCTCGCCCTCCTGCCGTCGCCAGACCATTGACCAGCTGCGTTGGTGACCACAAGAAGCCGGTGACGAGGTCTCAAACAATAATTATACTCTCGCCTCCCAGCTTTCCCGGGCCAATCAGAGCCAAGAAAACTGATCGTGACTTAGAAAAATGATTACGTCATCCCGATTCAAAGACCACCACGTTCAGTCAGCTCTGGCCACGAGAAGCCAGTGACGAGGTCACCCAACAAAATGAACTCTCGCCACCCAGCCCCCGCTGACCAATCAAAGCTGATGAAAACAGCTACGTCACGACTACTGAATAGCTAATTATCTCGCCTAATCCAGGGTCTGACATCATATGAATTTGACAAAGCTATTTTGCCTTCCCTATCTTAACGAAATGGTCTTTACATTCATTTCGTAGATATTCTAGCCCTCTAAATATTTCTCATCCTCTGACAACACTTAGGAATCCCTAAACTATTGGGGAAGAAAAGTCCTGTCCCCTGAAAAAATTCATTTGCAGGGTGTCAGCCAAAGACCCCTTATAAATATGAATGGTACATATTTTCACTTACGTAATTCAATCTGGTGACCAATCTGTGCATTACCCTAGTGCACCCTATTGTCTATCTTGACTAATTCGTTAAAGTGCATTCCTTCCAATATTTCGTAGACAACCGGGCCCTTTGAATATTTGTCATTGACAACACTCTTTTCGTAGGCATGTGAACCTCTTAAATATTTATCATCAATTGACAGCCCTGACAAGTCATGAAACTGTAGAAAAATGTCTTTTGTTGCGTCAAGTAAAATGTCTGACCCTGACGATGCTTTGTATATGCTATTCAAATGCATGGTGTCAGACAAAAACCTTATAAACATGAGTGGTGCATATTTTCGGTTACCTAATTCCGCCAGGATATTATCCTGGCGGAATTAGGTTGTAGTCTAATGACATTCAAGGAACAGATATACATACAACAGATGATAATACGACTTAAACGTTTTCATTTTACCTCCCTGACCTCCCTAATTTTTGAATAAATATTTGTCGTGGAAGAAGAGAGTACTGACCTCTTCCCAGGATTGATCTTCATTCTCCAAAAACCTCTCTTTTTAGTACGACATTCCTTTATGGGAACAACGAGAATATCGACCTCTACCTACATTCAAGCACTTTTCATTCAGGAATATTTTCCTTTTCTTTTTTTTTTTTTTTTTTTTTACTATGGACTGTGTTGAAGAACTATAAATATTCCTTCCCAATTTTCAGTTCACAGTTTAATGGCACTGCAAATTCTATATTTTTCATGAAAACAAACCTAATGAAGAATATAAGCATGTGAGTTTCAGTTTAAGGAAACACGAGGAAATAATTTTTTTTCTGACTACTCCTAAAACAAAATACCAATGTAACATGATTCATGCACCCTTTTTAATTCTTTTTCTTTTCTTTTCAGCATTACTAAACCCTGTTGGCATGAGCATTTCTAAAACATCATATGGGCTCAAAATTAATCTCGTGTTTTCTTTTTGTTTTGTTTTGTTTTACTACAAGACATATAAGCATCCTATAGTTACCTAAGAAATCAAACGTTTTGCATCCATCAAGTCATTATTAGTTATAACTTTACTTGAATCTCTTGCAATTAGAATGAACTTTAACAGAAAAAATAAAAAACAAACAAACAAACAAACAGCATATTTCAATACACTGATCTTCGCTAGCTTTGTATTTTTTTTTTCTTTTCTGTCAACAGAAACTACAAAGAAATATGACAGTACCTCGTCTGTTGGGTGTTCTTACAGTTTTTTTTGTTGTGATGAATATATTTATCAATTCCTCCTTCAGCAAACAGTACACTCTAGATCGCTTGCTCTCCCTAGTTCTGTTGATGTTCATAGGTTGACCATATCTGCAATCCTCAGGAGTTAAAGTTGCATTCCTTCTGTTAAGCTAATGCTGATTGCATTATATCATCACAGTGGTAAAATGAATTCCACTCATTGAACATTTACAAGGAGAAGAAGAAAAAGAAAAACACTTCATATTATCATTATCGTGAAGAAGAAGGGAAAACCCCCTCTAAACCTTTATTTCACGCTAATGTATACGATGATCCCGGATCCAACAGACGAAACCAAATTCAACCAAACACTTGTCACTTCCATGGTTGATGATAACTTGTGAACATTTTTCAAAGTTTCATATATCGTCGATCCAGTAGACGAAACACAATTTTAACAAGCACTTGTCACTTCCATGGTTGATGATAACTTGTGACAAATTTCAAATTTTCATATGAGCACCCTGGATCCAAGAGACAAAACAAAATTTAACGAAACACTTGTCACTTCCATGGATGATGATAACTTGTGACAAATTTCATAGCGATTCTTTCTCCATCTCCATCAATGCTTTCTCCAAACTCTGCGCTTAAATAAGGATGTGAAAACTGCTCTGGATTCAACAATTATGCATCATAATTTTGTTGTTATTCACAATACCTTTAAATTGTGCTCTGCAGCTCCAGCTGTATCTCCCACAACCTCTCCACCAGTGGCAGCCGCTGCGGCTCCCTCAGTGAAACTCGGTATGACTGCTGTGACTGTCGCCGCGGCTCCCGCTGTGGTTGTCGGAGTTGCTCCTCCTGTGGTTGCTGGAGTAGCTCCTGCCATCGTTGTCGGGATCCTCGTGTTAGGTGATTTCTTTCGCTTCCTCGCCTTTTCCTCGTTGGCTTTCGAAGTTTCGAACAAATTCTTCCTGTTGATTTGGGGCATGTAGACATTGTTTATGAAGAGCTTTGCTGGCTCTGCCCGTGAGAAGAAAGCCAACTTTCCCATGCGTCTAGCAACTTTTAAAGCTGCGATTTGGGGTTGCCGCGCCTCTCTAATTCTCTTCGGCAAATCTTCCGATACGTACATATTTGTCCCTTTTAAGTTCTTGGCATGTTTTTGTACCAACACTCTGTCCGTGTATTTGACGAAGCGGGCCTTAATTGCTCGTGGTCTCCCTCTAAGTGCTTCCGCACTTCCTGAAAGTCGATGCACTCGCTGATATTCAAAACTGTCTGCCAGCGCCGCAGGGATTTTAAGTAAGTTTACGTGTAAGTCCCGAAGAACTTGCTTAACATCTTCGCCTGGCTTCTCTTGAATCCCACTGTAGATCAAATTTTCCCTTGCAACGTAGGTACTTAGTTTGTCAATTTCATCCTGTAGCAGCTTTTCCTTTGATCTTAAGTTCTCTCCTATAACTTTCACTTTCGCCTTCACCTCCTGAGCATCATGACTTTGGAATTCTACACTGTCCTTTAGATCATCTATCGTCTCTTCTATTTTCTTCCATCGCTGGCCAAAAGTCTCTTGCAAAGTGTTTAATCTTGCATCAAATTTCTCCCACTGATTGTCGAGGAGTATCCTAATCGATGGTAACAGACTAGTGTCCGGGCTGGGCGGCGTCCCGATCTAGCTCGCTTCGCTGTGTTTGACTTTCCTCCCTTACTCGCGTAATTAGCCATGCTTCTACGTGTTACGTAATGAAGATGAGAGAGGCCTCAAAGAACACGTCTTACTCCTTCGAGCACATCTGATACACCCAATATAATCCATGATAATCGCACATACACACGCACATATACACATCGGAGAGGACCTTAAGCCGTCGTCCGTCTGGTTGCTTACTTACAAGCATTTATGCTTTCTTAGCAGTCAGGTAAAAAATAACCATCACATCACATCACATCACAATACATGTAGATCTACATGTATATGCACAATACACACGCTGCTGATCTCCGTACATCAACAACTTCGAACATCGCGTGGACGTACACACGTACACACACACAGCAGCATCTACTAACACGTGCATGCAGCGCACACTATACACAGCGTCCATTGACACGTGCGAGTGCGCGAATACATTCATGCATGTATACGGTGGGCATCCCTTGCAATCCGCCTGCATTTGTATGTGCGTGCGCCCGCGCAAGCTGTACGAATTGCTCACACAACCCAATAGCACAACAATGCATACGCTCGTTCTCACAGCCATACTCAAAACTTTAAAAAAACGTATTTTAGCACAGAAAAACGTACAAAAGTATTTTACCCCCCAAAACGTATTAATACGTTAAAAACGTACTACTTGGCAGCTCTGCATATGTAATCTTTACCTTCTCGGCTATGATTTTCCCTCATTGAAAAGTAAAGGTTTCGTTATTGAATTAAACAGCCTTTCCAATTAAAGCTTGGTGCATGATACATGTACAACCCTGCCTGGTACGTCACATTTTCAAGAAAATGGCTGCGTCCATGTCATGCTAAAAGGCATTACATCATGCCAAGAAATCTTCATTTATATATCTCTTGTACACGTTTGTAAGATTTACTGTACATCAAAAGGCAGGAATTCATCTTGTTTTTCAGAATACCTACACTTACTCTTTGGGGTTAGTTCTCCTTTAAACACAGCACTGTTACCCGAGGTTCTGTCCGAGGACCATTCCATCACATTCTGAATGACATCAATACTCCCATCAGTCATATACCAAGAACCATAGTAGAAAGTCCAGCTATCAACCACACCCACTGCGCTGATCATTGTCAGCAGGTGTCAGAATAAAATGGGAAATTTATTTTTATTTTATTTTTATTTCTAGGGTACCTAGAAATTAGAGGGCGTCTGTAATAGAAAATATTTCGCTTGTCTGAATATGCAAATTAGGGTGTGGTGCCGAGAAAGCTAAAGTACAGTACAGAGGGTGGAGTTGGGCGTGTGAGAGGTCTTGTACATGTACCCTTATGTGTCTTGTGGAAGTTGCTACCAGGGCCTTGATTTTTGTATTCGGCGCCAGCAATCTTTTTCCTCAGGCGACACCGGTGCGAGAGGTATCCTCTATGTAGCCCAGAACCTTAATTTTCCTGCCATTGGCAAAACCTTGTCAATATAACTCCATGTAACGAGGGACAAGAAAGTTCTTCACGACAAAACTAGTAGCACGCTGAGCTTATTTCCTCTTGGATACTTCTAATTTTCTAAATACAATTTTAAGTCCCTGAACCAAGGAGCGCTATGCATGGTACATGTAAGTCATTGTTAAACAAGTTTCCTTTGTAAGACAGACACTGGTAAGAAAACCCCCAAGCCAGATTGCATTTCGCCCCTCAATGACTCGACATAATTATATTGACCAAAAAGTAGTCCCAAAGAGTGCCAGCCTACTAGGCAGACAAAAGAACAGATTGGTAGAGCACTTTAGCAAAGCATCATACACAAGAACACATGTCACAGAGGTATGCTGGGTAGCTATATCCCAAGTCTTTTCATTATCAGGTGCATATTTTTTGTTTATTGTGTTCTGAATGTATCCATTGACATGAATATTATAATACATATAAGCCCATGAAAGTAGGGGCCTCGCAATGAAGGACCTAGTTCCCATTCCCATTGCACAAGGAACATAGGATTTATTGGAACAGTGTAGGCAATTTAGGGGTGCTGCTCCCAAGTGAAGTCCCCTGCAAGGGCAGGTATCTCATTCAAACAAAGTTAGGTCTTCTTCATATAAAAATGATTTCTACGATGTTTAGTGTGAAATCATATCTCCACTTCATGATCTATCAGAATATGAAATAGGGCAGGTCCAAGCTATTGTTCCCTCTGGGGGTCAAATTTCATCTTTATATATATATTTAACAAACTATACATCATTTTAAAGCTGAAACTATGAATTTTATGAATCTGATAAAATAATTTTTTTAAAATCAAAATACGAAGAATGCCAAGGTCACGAACTGTTTTATTAATTAGCGTGACATACGGGACATTATATTTTTATTTTTGTATCTCATTTGAATTATCTTTTAAAATTAAATATCTCAGGACATGTAGACCATCATGCTAGAAAATAGGAAAAAAATATAAAAACTTTCAAAATTAATTAATTATGCAAATGAGGTAGGTTCCAAAGTGTGATGTCCTGTACGTCACAATTTTGAACATAGTTTGTTTAATTTTAATTATGAAAATAATTTTTTTTTTAAAGATATTCTAGGAAGTTCTAATTTAGATGAATACCTAACAAAAAAAGGGTTTAACAAAAATTACAAAATTCTGTGTTGATTACATAATCAAATTAAGAAATGTGACGTACGGGACAAGTGTGTGACGTCGGGACAACCCATATAAAACCACTGCAAGATGTAAAAAAGGAAATGACCAAAAGGAGAATATAATACTGTGTTACGAAACTTGTTGTGTACAGGGATGTATGAACATTCCAACTGGGTCCCTTCTAGGAATTTACTTGTGTTGTTGTTGTTTTAGTTCTTATTGGCGTGTATCATTCATTTATGAATATTTACTGTGTGTGTGTGTGTATTGGGTTTACTTTTTACAGACGTGTATCAATCAGATATGATTATTTACATCTGGGGACGGACCTTTAAACGTCACCATCCGAAAGACGTGACTCAGTTTCGAACCTGCGTCCTCGGCTGAATCAGTTTGTAAGTTCCACTGTTAGCTGGATTACAGGCGCACGCCACAACGCCTACTGAATTTGATGTAATTAGTCTTCAAACCAGACCCCTGGTATTATCAACTTTGGTATTTTGCCAGTTGATGTCCCAAACATTGGCAGGATGCTAAATATGTAAATCATAATAGTGTACTAGTTCCTGGAATGAGTCTAATGAAATGATATGGTAGTAGATGCACCAGAAGCTGGCTTTTACAACTCATAGATGCTGCAAGCAAGAATAGCACATGGTATCAAGCTCTCCATGGGAGGAGCACATGGTCTCAAGCTGTCTATTTGTAATGTATCTTTGTTCACAAACACTTAGAGCATAAGAAATGTTCTTTGACAAAATATGATACGCCGAGTGTGCCCCTGTGTTTCAAACAAGTTTAAATAAAAGTTTTCATGTTCAAGTTCATCTTCTTCATTAATTTTTATTTAAAAACATTTAGCAATATAGAATGGATGAAAGAAATGAGAAAAGAAGCATGACTGCACATGATAGATGGGTAAATGGAATAAAAATGGTAATATAGTGTGTACATGAATGTAATTCAATTTGTTTTCTTTATTAAAGTAATATTTGTATTGATTTACCTCATAAATTAACACAGAGGATATTAAGTGATGGTCAGAGGATCTAATTGGGTTCTAAAACACCTAATTATCACTGATGTAAGTTAAAATTGTTCACATTTAACAAATTTTGACGAAAATTCTTCATTTCAATGCATTTTCCCATAGGGAAAAGTTGTCCTGTACGTCACGTGTCCCGTACGTCACATACACACATTTATGTTTTGGTATATTACATAACAACGAAAGGTCAGAAAAATATGGTAATAATTGTGATTAATGCTTGATTCCATAATGAATTAAGATATCATTACCATAAATCTCATAACTTAATAAATTCAGAGAACTTTTACGATGAACTTATTTTTGAAAAAGTCAGAAATTCTCTGGTCCCGTACGTCACGCAGCACATTAATTTCATTAAAAATTAATTTAAGAATTGGTCAGAACTAAAACTTTCCACAAATGAACTAGCCCATAATAGCCACAGACTCATACCAAAAGATAGCCATATAAATAATTTCATCTGTTGTTATTTCTTGTTTAAAGTCTCTGAATGTCCCGTACGTCACAATCCAAATAGCTTGGACCTGCCCAATAATAAAATGAGGGTAACCAGGCATATTGAAGAGATATCTTGTATTCATATGAAACAACTTTTATAACCATTTGTCGACAGTTTACAATTACATTCGCATATTTAAATTTGCTGTGCTCGCATTGCTGTTTGGATGTTGAAGGCTGCCCCAAAGCCCCATGATGGCATAAACCCCATTTGAATAATCCTGCAAGTGATTCCTACAAACTTTGGTTACAATCCAGCCATGGATTTTCAAGAAGATGAAGAAAATGTGCAATAACTGCCACTGAGGAAATTTGGGGGCACGTATCCCATTTCAACAACCTTAGATCTCCCTTGCCTAAGGATGATTTCTACCAAGTTTAGTTAAAATATGGCCATGCATTTTTTAGAAGTGGAAAATGTAAACCGGAGGCCTTTTTTTTTGGGGGGGGGGCGGGGGTTCTATTCCCAAACTCTCTCCCCTGGAGGAGTCAGTCGCCCTTCAGAACAATTTCATACCCCATTGCCTGAGGATTGCTTCCTATCAAGTTAAGTCAAAATTAAAGAAAAAGTAAAAGATGTCTAAATATTGCCTTAGGGGCTTTGGGGGGATGCTGCCCCCAAGCCCTCTAGATATCCCTTTCATGCAGGTGATTCCTACAAAATTTTGGTTAAAATCCAGCCATGGGTTTTCAAGAAGAAGAATAAACTATCCAATTGCTTCCCCCAGGTCCCCTTAAGGGGTTACGTATCCCATTTAAAAATATTTAGACCTCCCTTGCCTAAGAATGTTCCCTGCCAAGTTTGGTTAAAAATCCGGCCATGCGTTTAAAAGGTTTATGGATGACGGAAAAACAGCGCTCACATTAGCTCACCTGAGCCAAAGGCTGCCTCACTTGTGCTCACGTTTGATTCTACAGCGCATGCGAAAGTGAGCCATTTGTAGGAGAATGAACATGTACAGTACAGTCATATATGTATGCATACACTTGTAGGCCACTACCTGAAGGGCATTATTAAAGCAAAGATGTGTTTTTAAAATAATAATTACATATTCACATGTTCAATTTCAAATTAGTTATTAAAAAGAAATTTAAAAAACCCAGACAATTACATTATCATATTGAATATAATATGATTTTTGTCAACAAAATGTAAATTGATGTTTATGTTGATTTTTTAGTGTTGTTTTGACTGATAACATGTGTTTATTCATCAGTGGGTATCCACTGCAGTATAGCCACAATACCTGCACATTTTAATGAGTGCTGGACTGCTAGTGCTGGTGGTGTATGACTGTATGTTCACTTGCATGTTGACATTTATTGACCTTCATTTTGTCCACAGTTGTCGCGCCGTTGGCTAAATTATTGACCCAATAGTTGACAAAGAAATTTGTACTAGATGATAGATGTATATGACAACACTAGAGTATAATATCATACGGTAATATCTACTGCTTTGTCATCATTACGTTTAAGATGTGAGTGTAAGGTACTAGCTACATTTGGTCAACAGAGGGAGCTATCCCCAATTCATCTCAGTTGCATATTGCTTTCATTACTCAGAACTTATTCTTACAGCGTAAAGTCTATTACATGGACATGTTTTATCCATTAAATTCCAATTGCATCAAAACTATAATTTGACTGAAGAATCAAAATTCATGAATGTCAAATTTGCAGGTCATATGATAAATGTACTATTTACCATTTTGAAGATAGTTTGTACAATCATCTGAAATATATGATAAAATAAATTGAAAGATAAAATCATGTTAGAAGATAAATTTGTATACAAAGCATGTATAATAGCAGGAATTGGCCTTGCAATAGCATGTGATGGCTTTCTGCATTTGTTGTATTTAAGTCTTCTCGATATTCCCTTTTAATACCCTTTTGTAACTCTGCAGTCTTAAACAGCAGTATTTGACTGAATCTTCCTCCTGGTAATATAATTGCTCTTCATTATTAAACTTCATCAGTTATTTCTGTATTAATGGCTATGCTTTGTAATTTTAGTTTTAAAATATCGATTTTTAAAATGCTATTTCACTATCTTTCGGATGTAATGTCAGTGTTTCTTGTATGTTTCATTGCTTTTCACCTGGGTTCTTTTGTATTTGACTAGATGCTTGTAATCTTGTAATTCAAGTATGTAAATCGGTGAATTCATTACTTACCCCGGATACTTATTAGTTTATGTTATATTAATTTTCACTATAGGACTTTCGGTATATTTTTAACACGTTACTTTACACAGCGCTTAGAAACTTATTGCATTAAGCTTCATAGGACTGTAATCTATCATTATTTTGTGACAAATGCAATACACAAATCGCTGACGTGCACCACTGCTTTAAGCAGAGGTTCATTAATATTAAAATACCGTAACTCAGAAAATATATGCTAATTAGAAACAAAACTACCGATAGTATGTATACAAAATTTTGAGGTTTTCGGTAACACCATGTGGTAGCCTTACTGAAAATGCTGTAGATATATATTCTTTCGTCAAAAGAACCTGCTTATGCGGCGTTCATAGAAATTGAAGATGAAGTATAGGGGAAAGAAAGGAAGAGATGATAATGGAATGGTGTTTTTATCAAACACTTATAATACACAAGATTATTTTAGTTTTTTGTTTTTTGTGTACAATGAGATGAGGTGATGTAGTTACCATCTATTTTCACCTTTTTATAAGTTGATAAACAGAGAAATCCCTTTATATTTACAAAATGATACCACAATCCAAACCTTAGTAGTGAGTTACCAGCCACACAAAGATATCTTTTAAAGCAAAATGAATGAAATTAGGAGGATAACCAACACCTCTGCTTTGAGAAAAAGAGGAAGATGATGCGATATATATTTTTTGGTGATTGGTACAAATTAAAATATTGTTTTACAACCTGTAAAAAAATGATGCATCACATAAAACAATGTTCAAACTTAATTCCTGCCATGGGTAATTGCCCACCAAGCATCCCATGATCTGGAAATGACTTGCCAGCTGGTTCACGAATAATAATAAATCAAACAGATTTTACTTACCAAATTGGCTTGTTTGAAATGAAAATAGATTTGTCATGATGTAAATTAGAAGGATCAAGGAATGGTGCAAAGATTTTAAAAGATGGTGATGAGATCAATCCTACCTGCTTCTCCCCCCTGTCTGCCCCTTCGACTGGATGCTGGAGAACCAGTCCGTGATGGGATACGCTCCATTGTGATGTCAGCGGAACCATGCATCCCTCCTTCAACACCATTACTGCGTTGGTAAGAAGTCAAACAAATTTCATTCATATAGAATTGTATAATAAAGAATGTTTGAATAGAAAAGTGGCATCAATACTTGTTGTGCCCATAAGTTCATCTTTCTGAAAACTAACCAACTGCATCTTAAAGAGTTTTTGATAGTTATAATAATAATATGCAATACTTATTCACCACATGTACCATAACTATGTCCCTTTTTGCTTTGATAGAGAGAAAGAAAAGAGGAAAGAATTGTGTATCCACATCCTGTACAGCATGGTTGTATATTGTAAATGTATATTCACACATGTATAAGTATGCTTGAATTGTGAGCAAAAAGTTTTCCCTAGTGATAAAAAAGAAAGAAGACAAAAACATGGTAACAAAATGCTATTAATCCTGAGCCAAGACTGTCAACGAATTCAATTTTGTTTCTTTGCTTGGGTATCATTATAAGATGGCTTTAATATTGTTAAAAATCCATACATTGAAAAGCCTCAGGGCACCATAAGGAAACTGATCGACTACATGTAAGAGGAAGAAACGTCTGTTAAGAGCCAAAAGAGGGTTAAATCTGTGTTATTGTATATGAGTTAACACCCTTTCTGGCTCCACAAAGACAAAGATGATACCCGATTGTATTTCATTGTTATTGCAAGGTGTGGATAGAACACTAACCACTGTTCACTGTTACCATGGAAACTGATAGGAATTATGAAATGCCATATGGTTCTCTAATCTGTCAAAACATGTGATAGTGAAATTGCATGATATAAAAAATTATGTGTGAAAAAGAATTATTGACCATATGGTTTCAACAATTTTAGAATCAACCAATAATGCCGTAATACATAATGCAGAGTTTATGTAAATCTTGAAAACCGCTTATTGAAATTTGTTTTACTTTTACTAGGACTCTAGTTCTACAACCAATAACCAATACACTGTTCAATATATATTAAACTTAATAAAGGTTCAATTCAAAAGGGTATCATTTTCTCTGACCTTTGGTGTATAATGAATAACTAGGAACTTGGAAAATTTCATTTTTTAATGCTTTCTTTAGATTATGATGTCTATGTCTGTATTGTCTGATTTGGGGCATAATTTAAAAATTCTGGTGTTCATGAAAATAACAGTTGAAGAGACCAGATAATATCTCATAATTCACTTAATTTGATACTGAGATTTCTTGACTCGTGTTTTCATTATCTTTGATTTGCATGTTTGAGAGGAACCGCCATACATGTAGGATACATGACAGACAGTCGTCTATGATGAATCTGTATCAAAGTACAAACTAATGTTATCTGATGGTTTCAAGTGTTTGTCGAATCTAAAGAGACAACTGATTAACATGTACCATCTGTTATGACAATATGGATCTAATACTTCAAGACAACTATACATGATATATGTACTTACACCTACAGTAGCTTCATCAAGTGTTTACATCAAATAGCCGTGACTGACAATTTTTCCCAATGCATATTTGTATCGAACACAACAATGGGCTTCATTTTCACTATGTACGTCAACTGGTAGAGACTGTTCTCTTTTTAATACCCAGTAAATCATTTTTTTCCCTATGGATCACCGTGTTGGGTCTTCGTTTTCTCTGTTTATGCATGCATGATGCTCAAGGTAGTTTCATTTGCAAGTGGGAAGATTTAATATTACAATTCACATTATGGGCTGTGCCCGAGGGGGGAAGGGGAAGCATTTTTGTTATATATTATATCCCTATACACTTACATACATATGAGATTTAAAGTTCTAGTACTCATTTTTTTAGAGTAATCTTAAGAGGCCTTTTTCACAATGAATTTGGGGTAGGACAAACATATATGTTAATATGTGGGAAGATTCGTAGCACAGCAATGGCGTAGCCACAGAAGGGTGCTGGTATCATTGGGGGAGGGGGTGTACCAGGCTTACCGGTAGATGAAATGTAAAAGAACAAGGCGATCAAATGAAGGGAAGGAATTGGATCATCTTTTTTCCACACCACCCCCTCCCCTCCTCCCCCATCCATTTCCTTATCTACCTTTCATATTTCTATTTTGTAACCCCCTCTCCTTATAGCTTGTAGCTAAAAAGATTGAATCTTTTACTAATTCAGTAGCACACACCATATACCATTCCTTCTGTCCCATTCTTGCACTTGGGGGTACGTGGGCACTTTGAATATCGACTCTTCATTTTATAAGGTCTTTCATCAATAAAAACTATGTAAACATCTTTTCTACAATAATAGAAAGAAAACAAAATTATCTCAAAATTCTGTTGAGAGGATTTTGTTGCCCTATTTTGTATTTTTTGTTGTTGTGTTTGTAATTCTTTGTTATCTCCTTTCTTTCATCCTGTTGGCAAAAGCCCATATGCATGGCTGGAGATAAATTCTTCACTCAGGTTTCATGACTATCATTCAAGTTCAGTGTATAAAGGCACACTAACAGGTACTGTTTATACATGCACATGTAAGCAAAGATAATTCCAACCTAGTTTCATGTGGAAGAAATGACAGGTGTGAAGTGTTCTCTTCATTTTCCCATTGTAACAAGGCTCCTTAAACGTGTGCAACCTTAGGAGACAGAATGACTTGAAGGAGTGATAATTTTGACACCGGAGCCGACTAAATGGGAGTCATATGTTCTGCATTTCAGATGACAGCTGTGCAAATAATATGGACAAGATACAGTCCCATGTTAGATCCATGTACAAGATTGGTCCCTAAATATTTACAGTGTTACTTGTTAAATAATATTATCCTGGCCAATAATAATTTCATCCTGAACATAAAAAAGAAACTTAGATGCATGATCGTTACCGATTTGGAGTCTCAACAAATTTCTCTCAAAATATGTCTTGATCCTTTTCAGTGTCTTTTCATATTAGAGTGTATAATCATATGGTGATGAATATCACTTCTTTCAGCAAACCATATCCTCATAAACCACCTGCATGTACATGTGAGTTTTGTAAGTATTGTTAAAAAATATACCGTGTATTGTACCGTGCATTTATGATTGAAATGTTTAAAAAAGAGAGAATTCCAGCAAAAGATTATAACCGTCTATAATAACTTGGTCGTAAGCCTGAATCTGACATTTATGTATGAAATAAGCACACATTACAATGTACATGTATGATCTGTTCATAGAACGATGAATAATTATACTTACCAGTGTCAAATGATCTTTATCATCAACATACATGTATTATAACAACGTCATTACATTTGGCATAAATACAAACAAAATATACTTCTATCTACTGCAACTCGATCTTCATGTGCCAATCTACAAACAACCATGGATTTTCTTTTTTTCTTTTTCTTTTCCCAAAGTGCAGTCATAGCAAAGCTTTATAGTATTTGAGAAATTTCTTGTAAAACGTAAAGCTCAATATTTTGTCAAGCAAATAAATGAGTATTTTCATTGTTGATTAAGATGGAAACAGGGCCTATACTCATAAAACCTTTGGGTGGTATTCTAGAAAGCGGACTAACTTTAGTCCATGGTTTAATCCTCCGACTAAGTATGGAATGCCAAGTGTCGTTATTACAAATATTTCTCTAATGAAAACATTTTATTTTAATTTAGTGACAGATTAAATTATTCAAAAACGTATTCATATGGACACCTGGCATTCCATACATAGTCAGAGGATTAAACCATGGACTAAAGTTAGTCCGCTTTCGAGAATACCACCCTTAATTACTGATTACTAAGCCTACTTGTCAACTATGTACTATAGCCCATGTAATTAGTTGACAACTAGCTTTTAGGTTTCATGAATAACCCTGGTTATGATCTATAAGCTTTAAATACATTCTTGCACTATGCATTTCTATCGTTGCTTATTGACTAATCTTCGTGCTGATCCATAAATGTGCCATGAATCTAAAATGGCATATGAAGAGTTTAATACAAGAGTAGAAATAGCAAGAAAAACCATGCAAGATGCAAACACTCCAGATCGGCTTTCAAAAAAGGTCCTTCATATTGGGAACAAGAGAATGCATAGGATGAATATGCATACAGGGTTTCATGGGAATCACAGGTTGAGAGTTCAAAGGTCAAAGGTCATGCATGGAGAAACATTTCATTTAATCTTCAATGTGCAGGGAGCTATTAAAGAGATAGATATCGTTAGCTGAGAACCATAATTGCCTTAATTACAGCATCGAGTCCAGTATACACTTCATTATTTAAGGCTCGTTCGGATAGGACGAAAGCAAAACCATTTTTTAATGACGACATAAAGTGTAATACGAATCACATTTCTGTATTGTATAACACAGAGCACAGTGAATACGTGCAATTCCTTTGTTGCGTGCAGTTGCCATTCACTTACATGTAAAAAATAACATTATTTTGCAGCGATTCACACCATATCTAAACAAGCCTTAAAGGTACTATGTCCCATTTGCAGGCCAAAAAAATAAAACGGTTAAATTCCAACGGCATTTGAAAGACAATACTAATTTAGAACTTCCCTAAAAAAAAAGGGGGCTTGAAAATGTCTTTAAGTGGGAAATAACGACTATTAGTTGTCGAATCGACTTAGGAGCTATAGAGCCAGTAAGTAATAGTCTGATTTTTCAGACCATTGTACCGAATGGTCGTACGTTTTATGCTGCGCAAAGATTCAATCAGTTTAATTTTGGCCATTACAAGAAGTGGGTTATTGATGTAGACAAATGCTCATGTACCTTTTACAGCTCATTTTATGTATGTTATTACCAAAGATGAAAAAGCCAGTCAGTCACTCAATAGTGTCTGACAGTGAAGTCTAGCAAGTAAACGGGTTTCCTTGCATAATTTGAATATTAGGACACTGCTAACGTTTAAATTTCACAGATAGGACATACATGGCATATTCATAATCCCTGCAAAGTTCTACAGAATTTGATGTTGGCTGCAAAAGGGACATAGTATCTTTAAGGATGCTCCAATCCAGCGACTATTGCAATGTACTTTTAATGAATCTAGCAAGTCATTTAAATGACTTTCTTGTGAGTTTAGTTAAGGTTCTACATGAGTATTTTCAAATTATCGGAACAGGGTCTGTGTTTAAAGACTTCAACAGTCTCTTGTACATGTACGTGTAGTATTTGTACAACAAAATTGATTACAATATCACATAAAATTGAATGTTTTGAAATGCAGGCTTTAGCTGTCTGTCAAAACCAAACTGAAAGTTTCTAAAACAAATATGACACAGGAAAGTCATATTCAAATTAATGATTCTTGAATGGTTGAGCATGGATACTTTGTCATTTATCACATTTCTATTTACTTCCAGATTTGTGGAAGGGATCCAGATGCAAGATAGATTTAGACAATGCTACATCGGTTCTCAGATAACAATATAAACTCCTCAAAAAGAGTTCTGCAATTCAAGTTTGAGCGTCAACATCTCTCTCATTACTATATTATCGTAACTGAATTTGGTATCACTGAAAAGCCTGCTTATTTCCCCTAACAATGACACCCCATTTGTAATGATAATGTTACCATGGAATGTGCTGTACACATGAATATGGGGCTAATTCAAAAGTGAAATGCTGCAAAATGCATTGTTATTGTTACAGGGGAACAAACAGGCTTTCCAATGATACCAACCTCAAGTATGAGATATATATAGTAAGAAGAGAGATACCAATGCTCAAACTTAAATTACACAATTTCTTTTCAGGAGTTTATTATTATTATTGGTAGTTTAGGTAATAAAGGGAAAATGAAAAATGAAGAAAAAAAAATGTAGAGAGGTTAATAAGAAATTGATGCAAACTGATTAAGGAAACAAGGAATTACTCTATCTAATCAAAAACATGATTTGTTTAACTAGATGTACACGTCTTCGTGAGAAAAATGCAGCAACAAACTTGCTGAGTTGGAAAATTTGACAGATTTTTCTTTCTCTTCTATTAGCAATTTATTAGCATAGTAAATTCCATTTTCCACATTACATTTTAGACCTCAAACAGTTTAATCATAGCTATTTGATAATTCATAGCGAAGATATTTTAGAACAGCTACGCAGTGCACTTTGAAACACTAACCTTTCTGCTAAGTTTGCAAAAGGTCAATTGGGATGTTAGTACAAAACATTTCAATCTAGAAAGAAGAAAGGGGTTCTTAGTTTAAAGGGTACCAGTATTTGTCATGATGCACGCATTAGAGGTCAAAGAATGGCTTTGCAGGTGAGCCAGTATAAAATGATGAGGCTGTAATGACTATTAAAACTGTGACCAAAATCTTTGGGTTCATAAAAGCAGCTCATGAAATTGAAGAAATACATTTAATGTTTTGGTTTGTTTTACGTGATTGCTAAGAAAGTAATTGTATGCCTGTAAATAAGCAACCAGGGGACTAATGGCTTCAAAACCTCTCCAAAGGTATTTTGAAAATGTACTTAAAGCCTGTCTGCACTAGTTTGGCCAGGAGGGATTAGACCTCCCAGCGTGGTCACTGACAGGTAGTTATCTCATCAACTCAGCTCTCAATTACCAAAGGAAAAAGGGGATCATGGGGGACCAACGGGCACCGCTTAGGCATTGTTTGCTATATAGAGGGAGCAAGAAGCTACAAGTAGTGCAGTGGGGCTTTAAAGTGTATTTAAAAATGTCTTTTTTACAGTTTGAATAATGCCTGGCACTAGAGCGGCACACAGTTTTTCAAGTTGTACAATACATGCTGGTTACAGTTGTATATTTTAATGTACTTTTAGAAGCAATTGCAAGAACATTCCTATATTTATAAGGCATCCTTCACAAAGGTTTAAAATGCTTGGGATTGTTAGGAAAGAGCAAACAAGGAGGAGATTGGGAAAGAAGGAATGAATCTCCACATGACCTTAATACCTTTGACCCCAATGTGACCCTGACCCTGATGCAAGCGATCCATGTGATGAGTAATGATGTGACCTTTGATGGCGGTGAGATGAGGGTACAGGTGACGAGGTCACGGAGTTTGGCAGGGAGTAACTAGCGCCACCACCGCGCCGAACCTTCCTCCTGTACCGCCTAGAATGGCCGTCTTCGACCTCTGACATTGGGGGTGTAGATGTACTGTCGGTGCCAGAGGCCACGCGCCGTGAGGCATGTGGCGATAGCCATGGACTACTTGGAGTGCTAGAGTCATACCTTACGTTGTTGCCACGCTGGGAGACACTCGGTCCGATGCTTTCCATGCCCGACACCATGCTCTGCTCATAGCTGACATCGCTGGGGTAGTCCTCGTCAAACGTGGTGCTGTTGCTCTCACCGACCGATGGTACGTTGGCACCACCACGCCCATGGAAACCCGAGTCTGCAGGACTCTGAGGACCACCGTTGACTTGAACGATCGCTTCGTGCCCAGTCTTGCTTTTGGCTAGTGACATCTTGACTAGGTCTGAACCGTAGGCTTCTGCTTGTCCTTCCCCTCGAGGTCCAAAGGCCTCTCCAGATTCTAGTCGGATTTGCCTAAGATATTGGAAAGAGAATTCAAATGAACAAACAACATTAAAAAAACCAAGAGACATTAGCATCTTTTTAACCTGTAGACGACTGAATTCTCTCCGTCCCAAAGGCCTTATACAGGGACAAGCCAGTTCCTGTATGCAATGGATTAAGATGTAGTGCTCAGTAACAGCCATTAACAGCCATTTCAGGTACAGTGTATGAATATATACTTTTTTGTTCTGATTTTTTGCATATAAATAAATTTTTTAATGCTCACTAACAATCATCAAGAAAAGATTGTGATTTGTTGCATATAAATCAACTTTCAAATTCTCATTCAATTCTCTACAAAAGAAAAAACATCCCAGGGAATGGTTATCCATCAGGTATGCACAGACCTTTCTAGGATTCTGCCCTCCAAATATTACTGCCATGTATGAGGTGTTTCTGAATGTTGATAATATACTCACAGGTGCTTGTTGCAGATTGTACACAGCCATTTCTTGGTGTTTGGAAGAAGTACTTTACAGTTGGAGCAGACTTTGTGCTGACAACGAGGGCACACTTCCCCTGAGTTGAAAATCGTGCCAAGTGGCTCACGACAACGAGCACAAACATTCTTGCCGCTGTCCCCACTGTCCTCATCAACCTTCACTGCAGATTTTCTTCGCAGCTCATGGAGTTCTGTTTTCAGTTTTCTATAGAGGAATACGTTTGAGAAGAAATTAATTAGGCTATCATGCATGAACATAGAGCGACATGTGTATGTGTAATATTGACAATGAATATCAAAGAATTTACCGGTACCATTTTTGTGTCTAACAAGTGGAAAAATAGAAATTGTGAAATGATGAGTATGCATAAATCTAGAAGTTGCTCTGCTTTTTTAAAAAATTCTATAGCTTTATATCTGATCAAGTTTCAAAGAAAACAGAAAATTAATATATTTATACAATTCAGGAGCAAAACATTTTGGTATACACTTGAATAGCAATCTGCATTTCAACTATTTATTAGTTATGTATTATGAATTCATTTTCTAATGTACCATGCATGTATGCAAAATTTAAGAAAATACAGAATGATATAATGTTGCATAATTATTCACAAAAAGCAAAACCTCACTGACAAGTCTGACATCTTTACAACAATTCATAAGGGTGTAATCTACATATACATGGTATCTATAGTAGATAAAAATCCAGGTGGGGTCAATCAATGTGACTTACGGACCGCATGACCGTTACCAAAGTCACGGAAAAAGGGATCAATTTCAAGTAATGTCCGCGGACAAAATATTCCTCGAAATATAGAAATAGGGGTGCACAGGTGTCCTCGAAATTGATAAATAGGGGTCAGGAAAAGGAAAAGAGGGAAGAAAAAAATGTATAAATGTCTTGTCCTTGAAATATGGTAAAATAGGGGTAAATTTGCGAAAGTGTCCTTACAATCTTATAAATAAGGGTATTCCAAAGTACGATTTTGTCCTTGTTTTGACGTAAAAAAAGGGGGTTAAATTTCACAAAATGTCCTTGAAATTGACCGCAAAGGATGTTATTTGCATTTGTTGTAATGATCATATGCGTCGCCCTCTGCGGGGGAGTGACCCCACCGGGATAAAAATATCAAACACAGAGGATTACATTCTTCTCGAAAGTTAGAGAGCACAAACATGTTAACTGTGGGAGTTACAGGGCAGAAATATAGGAGAAAGGGGGAAATCTGAAGACAAACAAAAAGAGGCAAAATGAGGCAAAAGTAGAAGAAAAAAAATTATTAAATATTTTTCAAATCTATTTCACCAGCAAGAAAACATGTTAAATGGCATGGAAACTCTTTGAATTCAATGTTCACCCTTTGATATTTAGCCTCTAATTGAATGGAGTATATAGCAACAATACAATACTTGGTTGCTGGGTATTTATCAAATAAAACAAACTCCGTCTTTCTCTGTAAACCATCTCAAGTATTGATACAAACTCTCACAGCCCACGACTCTTAAATTCTCTCTATTATTCAACAAAATACCTCTAAGCTCTTCACCAAGTTAAAGGAACCTTACCTCTGGTATGTACATGTACAGCAAATATCTCACAAAATCAAGTAAAAGGCAATACAAATAAAATGATATAAACTAAACAAGTTGTCACAACCTTTAAAAGCTTAATAAAAAAGATGAGGACAAATCTAAAACAAAGAATTCTATCCAACATATATACATATCCATGGTGTAGTTTTCCAGTTTAGTTTTCACTTTTCAAATATGTGTATATTTCCAAATTTATGTATATTTTTCTGTTCTAATCAACCACAGCAAGTTACCTAGTCCCCTTTAAATAAAAAAGATGGCCAGTTATCAAGGGGTTGCAATGCATAAAATCATTGAATACAATGTATCTTAGCCCTAACAAATATAATCTTTTCACAATTTCCTTTCAAGGTCTCTCCCTCTCCAATTTGTGATTTACATTGTGAAAATCAAGAGCTTCATAATGTCAAGGAGCTCTGCAAAATTTGAAGGTTGGTATTGAGATCCGCTTTTCAAACAAAATATTTGTTTCCCTACAGACTACTACATATATCTTGATAAGTAATTTGGTTGTCAAGATTAAGCCTTTTATCTGCTCCTTATCACAAAGGGTAGCAATGCTACTGTTGGACAAATTTATTTTGGTCTGATAAAAGTTAAATAGCATACCATGTCTGTATTTATAGATTAAACTTTTTTACATGGAATAAATAAATTAAATATATATTTCACGTTTTCTTAATCATGCACGAATAACAGAACAGAGAGAGCATATTATAATTATTATTCATAGAGAAAAGGATATATGTAGATAAAGGGCCTAACAATATGGAGGCTGGTAGAATTAAAAAACTGTTTGTATTAAGCTATTAAAACATTCAGGTGAAAAGGGCAGAATCAAAACATTACTACACAACATAAGATGTATTTCAGATGATGAAACAATTGGTAGGAAACACTCAATCACTGTAACCTCATAATTCATAAGTTATTTTAAGAAGATCATACATGTATCTTTTTAATCAATGTACACTGTAGCGCGATACAGCATATTTTGTGTTTTTGATAGTCTTTGTAATACATGTAGAAATGGGAGCACTGAGTTGTATTGTGGGTCTCTATTGAATCATGCAGTACAACTACCTTGTAGACCCTCTTTGCGGCTTTTGACAAAAATATGACCTACCTCTGATATACAAAAGATTCTGTTTCATAACAGCCAAGCATGCAGTAAACAGTCTTCTTGGTAGAATATTCAATCAAGAACCCTTTTTCTCTTTCAGTCTCTGTCTCTGACTCTCTTTCTCTCTCTCTCTCTCTCTCTCTCTCTCTCTCTCCCTCTCTATTTCTTGAATGATACACATTTATCCAATCTGCATCTGAATTGTATCATGGTTGCACACTTCATTGCCTTTTGCTTTATTCTTCACAAAAAAAAAAAACCTTGGAATTTCTTTTGAAATCAAGTGAATATAAGGATTTTTCAAGAGAACTCTTTAATACTTTAGGATGCTTTAATGCTCTCTGATCTCTTCTGTCTTTCTTACCCCTCCGTCCCGCCCCGCCCCCCTCGACTCTTTCTCTGTTTCCCTCCCTATATTGATGACACTTCTATGGTCCAGGGTTTTCTGTAGATCTATAAGCTGATTTACAATGAAGCTTCAGGTATTCACATCAATCAAAAGATAGTAATTGGTAAGATTAGAAAGAATGCAATATGTGTGAGTCAACAAGTTTAAGGTTTTTTTGTTTTGTAACTACAGATATTACCAAAATCAGCAAAGTATTTTTTCCTTGATGATTTGATGGTTTGATGATTTATTTTAGGGGAATGCTAAGAAAACATGTATGCTTGTTTATAAGTATTAAGCAACCAGGAGACAGACGGCTTTAAGCTATCTCTGAGGGACTTGGTAATAAGGATAAATCTCTTACTAAAGGGCACTAACGAACCCCCCTTGGGTTTCCACTGCTCTACCACTGAGCCATCTTGCTTCTTCCAATCAATGACCAAGTAAATCTTTTACTGCAAGACAATACTTCTGACTTCTTTCTTATGATTTGTACTATAATAGTAATAGTAACAACAACAACATGAATAATAAGCTGAGATGACCATGAAATAATAACAATAGTAATAATAATAACGGTTTTTTTATATAGCACTTCACCATTAACTGACCAATAGTGCTTAGAGTATCATTATTACCCCGGTTACTGGATTCAATTACTAATCTGCACATTATAGTGCACCTTCTCCACTCCCTGGGGAGTGTTTCAGCTAGTCCCCTTTTCACGGGTGCACACATGCTAAAGACCTTCACATGCCAATGGATACCCAATTAAAAAATTAACACATAGGTGGAGAGGAGCAAAATGTAGATATACTGCCTTGCTCATCCGTTGGTCTACAAATGGAGTTGAAAACAAATCAATTGAAGTACAATACATGAACAAACCAACGAGCCTGGAGGGGAGGATTATCCCCCCACCCCCCCCCCCTTCCCCAATCTGGTAGTTTCTTATTGATACCTGTGCTTAGTATATGTAGATACCAGTGGCGTATCCACTGGAATATTTGGATGAAGCTAGAGTATGCCGATGGGTTTACACTTTACAGCACACATACAGTGTACATATAAGGCTGCCCAATCATGCCCCGTTACGCAACTTCTCCATATAGCCACTAAATGACGTACATGTACACCAATGTAAGTCCTTCATATCAACAAAATGAACACATTCCTCCCAAAATAGACCTACACTGTATCCTTCACCCTTCTGTGATCAATCGTCTAGAATTAATATACCTTGATAGGACTTTTCTTTATATAGATACCTATAAAATTTAACATCTCATCACTAATAGTCACATGAGGCACAGGTCATGTACTATTAGACTATAGTCATACTGGCAACCAGCAAAATCAATCAATCAAAATTTGTGGCGAGTCAACTTGTCACCAGAAGTATTAATAACATTGTCCACTACATGCCCAGTAATACTAATACCCCTGTAGAGATATTTCAAAGAGTACATATCTCTATATCTAAGTAAGTTTCTACTACTCCTATCAGGTTTATCTTCTATTTTATCATTATTATAAAAAAGCATTTCAGTTTCAATGTAATAGACTATGTCATTATCGTTAATACCATTTTCATTATTCCAAAATCTGGTAGCATAAAGTTGCTCTGTTCACTGTCTTTTTTACCATAAACCAGTGCAACATAGACTTTTTCCTTCCAGTTGCTCATGTTGGATTTGCTACAGTACAACTACAAGTGAAACCCAAGTGCTTCAATGTTAATAAAAATATTTTCACCATGCAGAGCTCTTTTTAGAACTTTCAAAAACTAAATTGCTAAGTGCTTCTATGCAACTGTCAAGAACCAGCACGCAGGTGTCCTTTTAAATGGCTAAAACTTGCACTGTATAAATATTAGACTGATACGTAAATACAAAGCTTCCTGCAAACAAGCCTTTTTGCAAAACATTACGTGGGAAGACTTAAAGAATTAGTTAACTTGTACGTGGGCATGAAGCTCACATCAGATAAAAACAAGGCTTTTATGTTGTCGAGAAATCAGGAAATAAGTATAATACTTGTATAAGGAATGATTGATCATTTACTTCATTACATTAGTCATGCTTGAAATGATGTTTTGCATAACAAGTTTTAGTCTTTGATTATCATAACTAAATTAAAATAATGTTTATTACATAAATCCAAATACTTGTAATAAAAATTCAGTCTCCATATTATAGTTTGTAAAGTATTTGAATAAAGTCTACCAAATCAAAATTGGAGAAAAAATTATTAATCAAATAAAACAAAGAAATTCAAACTGTAAACAATGTTAAAAATCCACAAAAATCAAATAAACAACTATTCACAAACATGCATACATTCAATATTAACACAAAAGCCACAATATCAAACACCATAACCATTGAAATCTAACTTTCTGACAAGGACAAAAAAAGAGAGTGGGGTGTGGGAAAATTTAGACACACAAAACTGCCAATTCCCCTAAAAACAACCAACAAATCTTTTATCAAACTTTCCATTTTTAAAAATCTTTCTTATTCATGAATTCAGATAAAAGAGCATTGTACAAAAAATACCAGTTTACTTGATTGTAAAGTAACTATAACATAATCTATGAATTAAAGATCTGTGGGTATTAATTATGCTAGTAGACATTTGCATGCATCCATCTTTCTTCTTTGTGAATTCAGATAAGAGTACTGTATACAAATTAAAAAATTCATGTTTACTTGATTGTACAGTAAATGTAACTATCACATAATGTATACATTTAAGATCTCTGGGTTTAATTATTTAGGCGTTTTCAAGCATCAATCAAACATAGATCAACTCCAATTGCATTACATGTAAGTGTGCATTATCTGTTGTAACAAATAAGCAACAGCATTTAAAACACTCCAAGTGCACAACATTAAATATATATATATATATACAGGTACCTCACAAACACACAGAGAAAAGTGAATTTACAGAAAAGAAAAAAGAAAAAATGAGTTGAAATGGTGATGAGAAAAACCCAACCATGTTACCTTGTGTTGCTCCTTGTACATGTGAAAAGCGTGAGATGGAAAGAAATCAAATAAGGAATACAAAATTTTGAATTGCAATAAAAATAATAATAATAATAATAAGCCATGAAAGACATTAAAGCATGAAATAAATAATAAATCATGAAAGAAAAAGTTAACAACTAAAAAATAAATAACTCTTAGAAAATAAACAGGAAAGGATAATTAAAAACAAGTGAAAAATAAGAGACAAATTGAGGCAGTTTTATAGCAGAAAGAGAATTCTCCCTTACCAGTGAATATAATGATGAATGCAATGTAATGACATGAATGTTACAAATGGCGTGATGATTAAAAAAAAACATTAAAAACAAGAAATGCAGTCTATTATTTCTAATTTTCATGATGATCCGAATATTATACATTTCAGCAAAACTTGAACCTCTTTTTTTGTATTGTATTGCCTAGTATGTATTCACTTTTTTTTTTGAATCTCAAGCAACAATTCTCAAATGGCAATATGAAGAATGTAATGATACAAGTATTCTATTCTAGTGCAGGGAAAAAAATACTTTAAAAATTTTGGGGGCTACTTTTCAAGCTTGCTTGCATGAAAATAACACTCTTTAATTTGTTTTGCATTGAACTCTATGCAAATTTTGGGGGCTCTTTTATGACTTTCGGGGGCTCTTTTTAGCATTTTGGGGGCTAATTCGTCCCGAGCCCCCGTGTATTTTTTTCACTGTTCTAGTGGACCTATAAATGATACAATGACCTATAAATATTAATAACACAAATTGTCACAAATTTCAACAATGACTAAACACTGCTAATATCAAAGAAAGTATATCTTTTAAAAAATAAAATAAATTACATTTCTACAAGTAAAGACAATGTGACAAATAACAAAAATACTTTCAACAATACTGCATGACTAATTGACTACATGTCATGTACAATGTATTTTCATATACCAAAATGTACATGTTGAAAATGTCTATTTTAATAGAGAGCAGAATTTTCTTCGGGGTGGGAGATAGTTATACAATATAGCCATACTGTTTGTGCTTTGTATTTTCCTTCAACCTTTCATTTTCATGCACATACAGTAGATTCAATATGAGGGGACTTAAAGTTAACATGGAGGTAATATAGCAATATTTGTAGGTCTACATGTATATACATCTGTATGCTTATTATAGTCAATGTTTGATGTTTGGGGACACTGGGAAGAGGCACACAGAAAACAGCATGTAATTCTTTGTTCAATGGGACAGCCCCTATGAAGCTGTATTCAACAAATCAGATTCATATAAAATGACAATGAATTTGCATTGAGAAATTACTCCAAATTTTGATATGATTTTTGATCAAATCATTTTTTGACCTACAGGTACATGTAATAACCTTATTTAATGGTAAATTGGTTTTTAATATATTTTCCTACTGTGCACGAATTCAAGATAAATCAGAAAAGGGTAACTCAAAAGCGCATGCATTCCACTGTAATATACACAATATATCAATATCTGTTGATGTTTTGTCAACAACGAAAAACAACTAAAAATACATTGACTACTCAAAGAAAAGAATAAATCACACATTCACAATCAAATATATGACAAGTTTTATGCTATTGAGCAACAAAGCTGACCCTTTCTTTGATGCACTGTACTCTCTACATAATAGGTTTGAGAAAAGCTTTATAATTCTAGCATGCAAACCAGTATCTAGTTATCTACACATTTCAGTTTTTGTTTTTATCCTGACTACCGGTAACTTTTATTTGTACCCGCACTACATTCGTATCATAGCCATGCTTTTTTTTCTTTCCTTTAAAAAAAAAAAAAAAAAAATCTGTCATAATTATGAATTCAAATTCTAAGAAGTTGATTGATAGCCCTCAAAAAGCTCAAGCTTTGCCTAAATTTCTTGTCATAAAATTTGATTGTACTGTTGGGTACAATGTGTAAACAGCACTAAAGTCTACAACCAAAAACACCATACATCCACAACATACCTCCATATTTCTATTCCCGCTTTATACTCCAGAGCAATTGGAAATATTCAAATACTCAGAAAAATTCAGTAAGCAAATAATAGCACTAGAGAGATAGTTTGAAGGTTTGAAGAAAGGGAGCAGGGGGGTCAATTTAGAGCAGGGGCGAGGGTAAAGTTGCCACATAAAGATCATTTTGAAAACTACCTCAAGCCTACCATATTTAAAGTAACTTTTAGAAATGCATCCAAGCTTTCATTTAATTTAAAAATATAAACAAACAAATAACCTGTATGGAAAGGAGTTTCTTTTAACTAACCTCAGAGCAATTGAACTACATGTACAGTTATATTGATTGTATCATGAAGTCACAATATTCTGAATCATTTCAAAATGATTCAAGGACAAGCAATTATGAGAACTTTGATAATCATCATGCCTGGATAAATTGTGCTCAGATGTACAGATGCAGTGAAATGACATTTCAAAAAATTAAACAGTTCCAAGTTTCAACTCTCAAGCCTTGGAGAAAAAAGTAAGGGTATATTCGCAAACAATGAATGTTCACACATTGGACAGAAATGGGAAATTCTGAAATGGGTCCTTGAATGAGCATGAGCCCGTGAAGTCCTTACCCGCCCCCCCCCCTGTCTGAAATAAATAAATCTTTTCTCACTATTACAACTGTATTTTTTTTTTAATGTCTTGAAATTTAAGGCAAAAATTGAAAAGAATATATATTTTGAGAGCATTTCTCTTGATTCTGTTCGTTTGTTTGTTAATTCCTTAATTTTTTATTTAAAAAAAAATGATCTTATAATGACAAAAATCTGTATCAGGAATGAGGGGCAAAATAATGATGTAAAGCTAATACAAAATGGAGACAGACAACAAATAAAATAATGTAATAATAAGAGAGGAAGGAATCTACAATGCTGCAGGGTGGATAAGAATATGTAGGAGTGGAGAAATAGGAGAAAAATACATTGAAATGTTATTGAATTTATTCAAAAATCATGATTGATCACATGTAATCATACTTACAATGATAAAAACACAATCCTTGGAAAATATTTACTTGCAACAAACAAATCAGAGAAACTTGAAAGGAAGATATGTATGGATGGTAGTTTCATTTCAGTATAGAGTCAATGCTTTTGTCCATATTGGTATACCACCGCAAAGAAAGAGACCTTGACTGCTTTTGACAAAATTCATTTTTTTCATGCATTCTGAACACGTAAAGAATTTCCTTGACATACATTTAACATGTACCAGAGAAATAATGAATAAAATATTTATTTTGAACTGTAAATATCAATTCAGGCATAAGCTTCACGCATCACCTTGATACAGTATACATGTATGTAGAGCAACTGATCGTCTTTTGGCAGGCCAGTTTTAATCTTAAAATTAAATTCATGTAAATGGATTTTAATTTGCTTGAATAACATGGCCTTTCTTCTACACCTACACTACATCGTCTAAAAGCCCTTAAAGGCCAAGTCCACTCTAAAAATAACTTACTTTCAATAAAAGCAGAAAAATCAGACAAACCAATCAAAAAAAGTTTGAGCAAAATCGGCTAACTAATAAGAAGGTTATGAATTTTTGAAAAAGTATGTAAAACTATGGAACAATGAGAATCACAACACAAATTGCCAAGATGGTTATCAGTTTGTGACTTCATGTCCTCACAACTTATCAATTGCTTTATATAGTTTAATCCCATTGATTTCCCTTTTTATCCCCAAAACTTGATTTCCCATGCCTTTGCCCAGGTTATATGATTTGTATCATATTGCGTGCATGACATTTCCCAAAAGCTTTTATGAATTTTGAAGAATTTATACTTTTTTTCTGAATATTGTATTTCATAATTATTGATTTTTATATAAATACATGTAGTTTATCAAAATTCAATTTTTCATGATTTAACTGGACAAAAATTACTCTTTATTTGTGCAGCCACACAAAAACATATTACTATAACAATCTAACTTGGATGCTGGTGTGAAGAAATAAGATTTTTAGGGTGAAAATAGGAAATTTATATTTTTAATATAAAGAAAATAATTAGTGGATAGTGAGGACCATACGTCACAGACTCATGAGTGAGTTGCAAATTTGTGAAGTGATTTTCAAAGTTTTTCATGTCATTAAAAATTCATAACTTTCTTATTAGTTATCCAATTTTGCTCAAACTTTTTTTGATTGGTTTGTGTGATTTTTCTGGTTCTATTGAAAGTAATATATTTTTGGAGTGGACTTGGGCTTTCACTCTGTGATGAAGTATATGAGTTAACACCCTTTTGACTCCAAGCAGATGATATCATCTTTCTTTACTAATATAAACTCATTCATACATTTTACATCAAACTCCTTGGCAGATACAATATTTCCCCTCTAGATTGGTACACATATAAAGCATGTTCAGACTCTGGGAAATTTAGACCAAATGCGTACAAAGAAACGCTGTACAAAGAATCATCTTATAGCGAAAGGAGCATACAGACTAGAAAACAATAACATGTAAAGAATGTCATATACAGGAACTCATTTTGATGAGGTCACATGACATGGCAGCTGGCCAATCATCAGTGGGCATTCACGATAAGCCCCGCCCGTTATATGATTTGTGTATGATAGAACATTCAGACTAGAGCGATTGCTGATTATTTATTGACTTTTCGTTTGACACAATGGTCCATTCAGACTATTAAAGGAAAATAAATTCTGGTAGTCTGAAAGTGGCAATAGTTTTGTTGGCTTACATAAAGAGTTTCATTTTGTAAGATTACCAGAATTGAAGGTTACCTTTCAATAATCTCTAAAGAATGCCATCCATCCCCTAAACAAATAGAACCATGTTTGTCTTTTTGAACTGAAGTGTTTGCTCACAAACATTCCACCTGTACAAAATGATTACATTAAATGCTTAAAATTGACATCATGGGCTTTTTAAAAAAGAATGGACTTTGATATTTGCTCTCTCTTCTATTAGTGATTATTGTCATAACCTGGATAAACAAATGAAAAGGTTCAAATTGTGAAGGTCTGAAGTGCTGTTATTTGCAATTTGCATTCTATAAAATAAATTTTGATTCTAAAAATTCTTATTCAATACCCTAAACATGTATTTTTCTTTGTTTCATTTTGTGTTTTTGATAAAAAATTCTTCCCTCAAATTGTGTTGATCAAATTCCATTCAAGGATCCATTAAAAAATGCAGAAAAACAAGTACCAATATAAATACAATATAAATACAATATTCAAGTAATTTGGAAAAATCTCTTGAAAAAAAAAATATCTGTACCATATATATCTAAATCTATGTTCTTCCATAACATGGCCATAAGAATATATGGTACTTTCCCTAAAAATGAGATTTTACCAGAGTACAAGCCAAGCGAGTTGTCTAATTTTGTTGAATGTCTAGCTCTATAATTCTTTGTCGCATAAAAACATCTGAATTTATATTAGCTTCTGTTACTCTTAAAATCAAACAACTGACAGATGTTGACCAACATTTCTTAGTTTTCTTCAATTTGCAGCATTGCAGGGATACTTCTAATCTGGATTCAGTCAGTTTTTTTAAATAGTATTTTCTTCAATCATCTTCCCCCCCCCCCTCCCCTCCTCTGATCCCCGCAAATACACCCATAAACAAGAGCGTATGAATGAAAGGACTGTCTCCATTTTAGCATTGTGGGAGCGTTATTTGTTCAGCAAACAGCAGGGGAGAAGCAAACAGAAACAGTCCAGGCAGTGATCTGAAATAATTGCATGACCCTGTCAAACCAAAATCGACCTAGACCTTTCGTACCAAATTAAAAACAAAACAAAATTCAATTCAATTCGTTTTATTCATTTCCATTTTAATAATACACCATGCACTACACTACCAGGTTAAGGCCAACAGTTTACTATCCGAGTGAATTGACATAATAGTCTGTATTCTACTAAGGGTGCGTTTATCGTGCAATTTTTTTTCCCTAGAATCAGCGTTTTCAAACGTCTTTAGATATGGGTATACTGAAAAGCCGAAAAAAGTGCGTTTATAATGTGACATAGAGCCAGAATCACGTTTCTGAGAGATGATAAACGCAAAGCTGTTTTGAACCACACATACAAATCGGACCTTCCCAGGCTAATCTGCTTCCCGGGTCAACCTTTATTTTGAATCGTGAAGAGTTGATAAACGCGACATTCCGCAAAACACATTCGTATAGTGGGCTCGATATGTACATATAGAAACGCTGATTCTGAGTGGCAAGACACGATAAACGCACCCTAAGCCAGCTAGAAGAGCATTCACTCTTTGTTTATTTGAGTAAATGCCCTCCTGGTAATAATTATGTTCTAAAGGAATAGCGGAGATACTTCTAAATGTTTCTCAGAATAAAGAATAACCTTTTTTCCACAGTATACAATAGATTTTATTTTAGTACATTCAGAAAGGGATTTGAAGCACTACAATCCCTTTGAGACCACCTTACCCTGAACGTAGTACCTTATAATAGGGGGGGGGGGCGGGGGGTTATTGCAACTAGGAGAATTTTGTGTAAATCTAACAGAAGATATTTACATGTATACCCTACAAGATAGAATGACTGACATAACACAAAGGCCTGATACAAATCATATCATTAATCATTCATCAATTAAACCAAAATATATATTTTTTTTAACAATTGAAAATGAGTACCGTATGTTAATTGATGATTCAACCATTTATTTGAATCTACGTTGATCTTTTTTTTTCTTTATTTTCCCATTTATTCATTCATTCCATGTTTTGCCAACCCTTCATGTGAATGTGCATACATGTCTGTAATGAATAATACAAGAAGGAATAAATCTCTCATAATGTCACTATAGTCCCACAGTAAACAAAAACAAACAAACAAACAAAAAGTATAATGAAAACAGATTTGAAATAGGAAAACACTGAAATTAGAGAAGAATACACTGAACTATATATACCTTGCCATGTGCTATTAAAAATGATGAAAGATGCTAAACTTGTAAATTAAAAGTGTTTAAAACTAAAGTTTCTTCTTTCTTTGAAATTAAAAGTGAAAAAAAAAAGAACGAGGAGAATCTATAACAAATTTCACTGCATTTGTTTTACAGTTTAAACTAACCCTATAGAGATTCCAAATTCAAGGGCAAAGCTACATGTAGTTTCAGAATCTGTAGGCCTGTCTTCATCAGCTCGAGTTTGCCAAATAACCCGCTATTTTAACTATCCGATCGCAAATTATCCAGCTAATTTGCGTCTTCATCAGCCCGCAGTTGCAATTAGCGGGATATTTGGTCGAGAAAATATCCCGAGAAATGTGGTCTAGTGTCCAAAATATCCCGCTATTTGGGAAATAGCGGGCAAATTTACGCCCGTCTGAGCTAGTTTGTGATGAGCATATCGGGCAGGTGAAGTGCAATTTCGAGCTTCGGGATAATATCCTGAGTCTGAAAATAGCAGGTTATTTGGCAAACTCAAGCTGATGAAGACAGGCCTTGTTTAGATTGATTTAAACAATCTCCACAATCACGATGTCCCCCTACTTGCTGCAAGCAAAAACATCCTGAATTCTTTCGAATTTTGGCTGGGCGTAAATATTTTTAGATGACACTATCTTCAGCTTGAAGCAGGTAGGGGAGAGCCGGAGAGATCAAGAAATAGGAGAGCTTGTTGAAATAAAACCGGCCAGATACTGGTCTAGGGCTATTGAAGCACATCATGCAACGTGGTCTTTAAAAAAAAAACTTATAATTTGTCACCACTTCTACAATAATCATATCAGTTAACATGGTACATGAATTGAATAAGCCCAATGCGTCCCCCTCCCCCACCCGCCCGACTCTAGATCATGCCAATAAAGAAGGAATGAGTAAATCTGCAAGTTTCAAGGCAGAATTCAGTCTGAATGGATAGAAAAGAATTGTTAAGCCACTGACAAAAGCCTTGTTTAGGAAAGAGCAGAGCTAAAAAAAAAATTTTTAAAAATTTGTAATAGCTCTAATTTTCCTCTCTTTCTAGACCAGGCAGGTGTTTCACAAAGATTTATGTCTAGACATAAACCAGAAAGTCTCTCTTACCCAGTAGTAATTAGGCCATTTAAGAGAGACTTTTGGGTTTATGTCTAGACATAAATCTTTGTGAAACACCCCACAGCTTCTTTAACGTAGATTGAGTACCGGTATGTCTTTCAGTACCGGTAAAAACAACATTCCCTTTTATCTACATGTATCTGGGTGTGGTTTGGCTTCTTCAACACCATGAGTTGTTAACTGGTATCTTCACAAAGTTTACAGCTACAATGTATATATATGCCAAAGATTCCCCGGGGCCAGTTTCTCGCACCCATCACACAAGTATGTCTGAGTTTGTGAACATCCCATAGAAACACAGTCATGTTAATTCCATATCACAATCACATGTTTCAATGGAAAGGTCGCAGAAGCTAGACTTATAACGATTTTGAGAAACGGTGCTCAGATGATATTACTTCATGTTGACTTTGTGTACGCATGACGGCATGATAGAAAATGTTGTCATTATTTGGGGTATTCGCAAACAATGAATGTTCGCACATTGGACAGAAAGGGGAATTATATTTTACGCATGAAATTACAAGAAAAAGAGGTTATATTTTAATCATGTTTGCAAGTTGCAACCATATATATATATATGAAGGAGTATGAACCAAGTTTTGGAAAAAAAACTTGTGCTGTTTTGTGAATGTGGGCTTGATAAGCTAAAAATAAAGGGCACATTTTAGACCCGTTTCGTTATGTAAGGGAGGGTCATATTTTTTGGAAAATGTTCTTAAAAGTATGCGAAACAGGTTCCATTTTACTTTACTCCGTTAATGATCATGTGTAAAGCCACTACACATGAAGTAACACAACTAGGCAAAGATCAAATCTAAAATAAAAAAATAAAAAAACAAAATAAAAGAGAGAGAGAGAGAAGAAACCTGTAAGGCATGCAAAAGCTCATATTCTGAAAGCATGTTAAGTGATCCCAAATTAGAGGCACTGATTCAGTCAAAAAATAAATGTGAATATAATTTTTGAGGCTTTAGTAAGGCTTTTGGGGCAAAAAGATGTTAACTCTGTCGATGCCATAGATCAAAATATCATTCACAATTTTTTCTCGGCTTTTGGCAGTTTGGTCTACTCGTAACAAAAGTCTTAAACATAACAATAATAATAATACTAATCTTTTAAAGTCCACTCCGAATTTTATTAAGTTAAACCGAAAATGGAAATTCTTTTTGCCCAATTGATCGTGAGCCCGGCAGCCACTGAGCAGCGCCAGATCGACATTGCTCTATCCCCTTATTGTTGAACGCCAAACAAAGTAGCAGCAACTCCCATCTTTTAATGTCTTTTGGTATGACGCTTCGAACCCACGACCTCCCGGTTGTGAGGCGGACGCTCTACTGACTGAGCCAACACACATGCATTTGGTCTAACATGCTTTCTTAATGTAAGCTACAAAGTGTTTCGATCCACACTACCCTTGTCTGCCAAGTGGCCTTTATTCTTGAGAATTCTAAATCTATGCAAGAGTGATAAAAAAAAGTTGATATCTTACTCGCTGTAGTCAAAAACACAAGACAAGAGGGAGGGAAAAAATGACAGGTAATTAGGTGTTAATAACAATGGAATGAGATGAACAATAAGTATGTTTGACATACAATGCAAACAGATCATGGCAGTAATAGAAGCTGGTAATTAAAGGAGTGCACACGCATATGAACATGCTTATTGTACATCTCTAGTTACGTTAATTATGTCATGTAAACAAAACATTTTTAATACAAATATCCATCTTTACTAAAAATCTCCATGTACATTATAGATTACAAATAAAATGTATCAACCTAAATCCTTAAAAAGAATCATTACACATGGATTATTTTTGCTCTTACACAATTTCGTCTGTTTGGAGGCAAAAGGGTGCGTTCTCATATTATACTTCTTTAACGCCCTTCTGGCTCCGAACAGACATTTTAGAACTATAGTCATTACTTTAAGCTTGGAATCAAGTTTATTCCACATCCATGTCACTGATATTTACATGTATATAAGAATAAACAGCATCAAAGGTTTTGAAGTTTACAATTACATTTAACATTTAACCAAGAAAGCTATAACCACGAAAGCAGAACCCTCACTGTGGTTGTAGATAAGACACGGGATCAAATGATCAATAAGTGGCGGATAAATTTTATCGAGACTAGATTACCATTCAAAATGCAACGATTGGAATGCGAACAACAAGATGAGGGGTCGATTCAATAAGGTACCCAAACAATACAGAATGACTATGTTTAGCCTGTAAAATAAAATCAATTTTGCTTTTTGTTGCCTGGTTTGGTAAGCACAAAAGAGAAGATAAAACCTTGTCCTTTCATAGAGTCAAGGTATAGGATGTGTGTCTGATCCTTGATTAACCAAGGATACAGGGGTGGGATAGCACATTTGTTTAAATGGTATCTTTGATGAAACTCTAGAGTACCAATTTCCACCCCCTTGTTCCAATTGAATAGATTAATCAATTATAACAAGTTGAGTGTACCTGTAAGCATTGGGCATCAATCTTCAATACCCCTCCCAACCCCATACCCCTCTTTCCGCTTCTCTCCTAAGCCCCCCACTTTTCCCCCTTCCCTCCTTATTCTTTTAATCCTCGGCCCCTTCTATTCCACTACCCCTCTCCTACCTCCTCCCTACCAACCGCCATCCCTCCCCTTCCCAACCCAATACCCTTCTTTTCCCTCCCATCGCTATCCTACCCCTCCCAACCACCTACAGTTGCACTTCCCTTTCCTCTCCCTCCCAATCCCCGACCCCTCCTCTTTTAATCCTACCCTTCCTAGCTGAATACTCACTTGACTCTCTCCTGCTCTGATTGTCTGAGCTGCTCATCTCTCTGCAAGACATCCATGATGATCTTCCTCTCCTGCTCCGTCAGATGCTCCAGGTTTATCATCTTCCTTTGATCTTCTCGTCCAAGACCTGGAGAAACTTCAGTTGGGGTCTATTGCCCTTCACCGAGGTGCCCCTGCGCACCCCTTCCTCTTGTACTCAAGATAGTTCAGATGCTGTATCCTGGGCTTGTAGCATAGACACGGAAGCAGTTTAGGATGTTATGGCATGGAAATCATTGCTCCACAGTTGGTTTAAACCACTTTAAAAGAAACCTTAAACAAATTGGAGTGGTTTTTCCACAGTCATTACGGCATCAGGCTAGATTGGTCAGGCTCTTGTGTATAAGATTTCACTTGTTTTTGTCTGCCAGATGAATTTTCATTCAGAACCTGTACACAAGAAAAGAGAAATAAAGATTAAAATACATCGGTAAGAGAAAAAAATGTCTAAATTACTTACACAATACAATCACAAACATTTGGCTAACGCCAGGCTAATAATAGTACAATGCTTAGAAACATTTGTAGTAAATGCTATTTGCATGTTACTATTATTATAATAAAATGGTTTCAACCTCATTCAACATGCATTTACAAAATCAATCAGCCCAATTGATCATATTCTATAACTTTTCTCAGCTGATTACCCCTCCATAAATGGACCATACCAGTACATTTCCTAGCAAACTTTTATGACAGATATTGGTGTCAATTTCATTAACTTTGTGAGAACCTGATAGTCATAACAATCGACCACAAAAAATTCCAATCGAGGCTTGAATAATGATAATGATAGCCATGACCCAAATTAAAGCGATCAATCTCCAAAGATATTTGGGTGATTGATTCACAGGTGTTCCATGTTGCTATATAATATAAAATTATTAGCTTCAAATAGCACCTCTGTAAAGAGACACTGCACAATTAAATCCATTCTGGATTAACATCAAAGGGACAAGGACTAGTGAGTATAGATTACTTGACACACCAGCATGCACTCGCATGGAATTATGGCACCTAAATGCCCGCATGGAACTCAAGTGTGTGAAGCTTTATGTGTTTTTTTTTTCTTTATACTTATCCGCTGACCTATAGAATGTCGGTAAAGATTTTTGAGGTAGATTTCATACATTCTCGTCGAACACAAATTATCTTTTTAGGTGATGTTGTGTTGGAATCAGATCTTTGATAATCAATCACAAATGGGATAGATTCAGATTTCAGAATGATTGCTCTATTAAAGGTATTACAAACTTTTGGTACGGGGTCATGAATTTGGTTCAAATGAACATATTGGAAGCATATGCGATTTTACAATATTCAATGGTCATTGTCGCGGTTGAAATCGAGTCTAAAGTGATGAAATTGTAAATAATAAACTCTTTATGTTGTATAGCACCCTCTCAAGACTGATATTACTTTAGCTTTAAAACAATGTTTCTTGACTACAATCGAGCGATTTGCTATTCCCGTTTGGAAATTATATATCAGAACTGCATATTCTGAGATTGTCAGGGTCGCAGCTACCATGGAATGGCCTTAGGCGCTATTTGAAATATTTGAAATTTACCGGGAGCACTGATAAATTTTGATTATTCAATTTGCTCGAAAGCAGAAGTGTTTTAGGGGCTAAATTGGTTAGTGCTTATAATACATCCACATGGGCATCCAAATTTATCAACATTTTAAAGAATTACTATCCATCCAATTTCAAAATTTCCCAAAACTTTGCATTACCTTTAAACTCTGAACAAAATAAACATCATTAAACCTATGTTCAGATACATGCATGACTGCGGTAAAGCTCAGCAGTGTTTATGATGACGTAATTAATACCCCTTTCAAACTACCCCTTTCAAACGGCCACTATGAAAGGTACTGAGGAGAAAAAGCCGATAGAATAGCCGATGAAAAGAAGAGAAATAGGCGATTAAATTCTCCTCAGTGCTCAAGAGCAGGAGAAATTCTCTTTCTATCGGTGTGACACCGATGAAACAGCCACTGTGAATGCGTTCAGGTCTTCAGGAGAAAACACTGATGAAAATGGTCAAAGGTCGCAGTCACACGCGCTTTATCGTAACCAGCTGTGTTTGTTGACTTTTTGTTGAACATGCTGCATGCCAGCTAGATGGGGCGCGGGCCTAATAATTGCGCAATAATTCTTCACTTCCGGCAAGGCCACGCCACAGCGAGTGAATTTCACCGGCAGTATGAAAGCGACAGCGGGGAAAACGGCGTTTTCACCTTTGTTTACATAAGGAAAATTCAATCGGTATTTTCATCGGTGTGACTCCGATAGAACCATGCAGTTTGAAAGGGGTATAAGTCTAACACAATTCACATTACTGTTTCTGATAACACAGAGCTACCGGTATATGGATACATGTATATGTATAGAATTTTTGTTGGGCCCAGTTGTATAAAATTTTAAAAAACGGTGGTTTGCCACGCGGCTTGCGCCGAGCAGGGGGACGTAACACAGTTTCAATATCGATCATGGCATGGACCATGAACGACAGTAGATATGGCACTAGTATACAACAATAGGGGTTGGTTTTATATACTGGCAGCTTGGAAGTTGGAACTAATAATTGATTTATTAATTACTGTTTAATTCACTTTAAAGTGAGTGGATCGTCAGTTTCCATGTGCAGAAGGCCATAATTCGCTGACACCAGACTTGGTGGAAATAACATTAATGGGAGTACAAATCTGCACACAGCAAATCCGTAGGCCAGTCAAGAATTACCCCCTAATCTCTCGGAGAGTCTAGCTTCGGATCCCGCCGGATCGGGTGAGGGAAAAGTAAAGCATTACATAAGGTCGAATGGTCATAAAACTGAAAGCTAACCCTGGTGATTGACAACACCTGTTATTGGGTAAACACCCGAACGGTGTCGAATCCCCCATGAGAGCCGACTTCTATGTGTCTTTAAAATATATATCGGTATTTCAGCAGTGGAGATTGGTTAAAAAAATTCCTATACCGGTAACATCTTGAATAAGATCAAAGAGTTTCAGATGAATTCAATATTTTTACCAACACTTGTAATACCTTTAATATCCTAACGAGCTTTTAGTCCTTTCCCCTATCTACCACCGATCAAATACGATATATCGTTAACGTCATTAGACCCCTCCTTAAATTGAGGGCTATGTTTAGGTCATCTCTGCCTGCAGCTGAGTCATGTATAGAGCTGTTTTGTCAACAAACACCAACAGGTCTCCTCACAACTGATGCTCTTGTTCGTATGTAAATTGGGAAGCATTGTGATTTATGGCTACATGTATTGTACAATGTGCATCTTTATAGATCCTTATACCGGTACTTATTAAATACCTATTGTTCAGGGGGGGATGATCTATTCAATCACCCCCCCCCCCCTGAACAATAGATATTAAGTAAGGATCTCAGCCACTGCTTGAATGCAATGTATCTTTATGTGTACTAATACATGTGGCAAAGTCTGTTAAATTTTCTTTTTAAATGACACCTGTTTTTAGCAGTAATTAGTACAAGTAGGCCCTATAGATTGTTGTGCATGTGCCTGAAGGAAGGGCTATCTAGCAGGGGCATTCCCAGTGCACTATGCATTCTCCTGCCTATAACCTTCTGCCATCAGGAACACAGTAATATTCTATAAAACCACAAACTTTCACATACACAAAATGTTCACTGGTGATTCAGATTTGTGAAAGGTTTAAACGATAATAATAGTAAGCATTTCTAATGCGCAATCATCACAATGTCTGTCAAAATTGACTCTCCTGGCGCAGTTGTGAGAAAGTAGTATAATTGTGGGCATACATAGATCTATAAAGCAATTCCAAAAAAAAAGCAATTCCAAAAAAAGAGCAAAATACACATAAAATTCAACATACTTCATGACATAATTTCGAAATAATAGAATTACTTATGTACATATAAGAATAGATAACTGTAAGAATAGATAATTGGTGCACAAAATTGTGCTTCATTATCCTGAATTTTTTTAATGGTTTACTATGATCCATTTCTTTATCAGTTTGTAATTTCTGGATTTAAAATGAGCAAAATATCATATACCAGTACCTGCAAGTTTCTCATAAAACAAGGAACAGCAACCTCATTATGCCCATGCCCTGTGTGTGTGTACTCAAGGCCCATAAAACACCAGTAATTAAGACGCGATGATTATCAACCACCAGACTCTTAAACAAAACGCAAAAGAAACTGAGTTCATGGACTAATAAAGCCAACAAGCTTTTCAGTTTTGGATCACAGAGGAAAATGTAACACTCGATTATCCAGATGGCATTTCTTTAAAATTGTCCATAATACTTCTTCTTGTTAATCTTTTTTTGCGTTTGAATAACTTATAATACTTGTCTAAAATTTGATCATCACTAGTCTATTGATTTAATTAAAAAACTGAATGTTATGCATATACATGTACTTTTACATGTAAATTTATATGTACAGTCCAGTTATTCCACTCTTTAAAAAAAAAAAAATTGAAGAGTAGGCTACTGAAGAAAACATATATACCAGTATGTTTTTATTTGAACAGGTTGATTTCTTACAGCTGCAAGTGCAAATTGGATTACACACGTCCATTCTTTCATTAATAAAGGACATTGTGATGATCAAAAAAAATATATATTTTACAAACTGTTGGACAGAGAAAAATGGACATTACATAGATCTACATAATGATACTCGAATACTCGATAATATGCGATCAACAGGGGATCTTCAGAAATCAAAAAGCTTTCAAAAGGTCTACAAAAATTATAAAAGCAAAAAGAAATATGGTCTGTTAAAAGTTACCTGTTACTTTATCGAAAAGAATCCACAAAACACATCCAACCAATCAAAAGATTGATATCAATGCAGTAAAACAGAAATGAACAAAAACAGGTGAAAGGTTTTAGGCCTGCACCTGTCCGGCGTGTTGGTGCCAGCTAGGATCTTGTGGAATTGCATGTAAGTAATACTTTAGGTCCATAATGTGTAAGCCTCGCAAACTTGAAAATCACTTCTGATAAGCTCTTTAGTGGTTAAAATCTGAAATACCTTCTACGCCTCACCTCACGGCTGAATGGAGTCAGCTTCATACCCATGTAGATAAATCTAAAGTGCATAGGGTCAGGATCACTATTTTCATTGTTTGCTGGTATGTACCAGCACTGTTTGGTCGATTCGCACGACTGAGCTTCATGGATCCAACGCGACTATTTGTAAAGTGACAACACACCCACCCTCACCATCAGTCAGCTAATAGTTAAACATTGTTGCACAGACACAAAAACTTGTAATCTTCCATGTGTAAATTCCGCAGACTATTACCCAAATAATGGCAACCATTGCAACCAAGTAGAATCTATGTGTTTCTCATCATGGCATTTTTGTGGTAGAAAAAAAATGTGCAAATTTCTTTCCAACAATAATCGCTCATTTGCTGTCATACACGTAGCCTTTGCAGGAACGAGGTGATCCCTGTGTAAAACGTATGAGGAGAAGAAATTTCAGTTAAAGGGACTAAATGTAGTAGCACTGTTCCACTTATGATCACAGCATAATTTACAATATGATGTAGGAGTATCATTTCCCTGGTCATGGGATTCAATGTTTCCACACTTCCACTCCTGGGACCCGTGTTATACAGTTGCTATGAATCGCAACTATGTACATACCGGTAAGAGACAAGAGACTGCAATGCAAACTTGCGATTGATTTAAATTAATCGAAACTCTATATACGACGGGGTCCTGGAGATACAGAAGCATCCCGACATGATATCATATTTATGTATAAAGCTCACTGCACACTATACGATACAATTTGGGAAGAATTTGCAATAGTGTTTAATATGAACATTCACACATGTAAAATCTTAATGACCATATAGATCTGAAAAGTCATTGAGAAAATCTAAATTTCAACTGTTGCAACTGTACATCCTCTATACAGGATCTTATCAAATGTTCAGTATCAACATACATCACATAAAATGTACAAGTACCAATATATAACAAAAACAAACAAATAAATAAACAAAAAAACAAAAAAACAATAAATACAAAAATAAACCTGATTAAAAACAGCACAAATCAGTAAGATAGGACCTGCATCAGCTTATGGCAGGTTAAAGAGGGGCACAGCCGGTCAGTGCCACACCCCCTCTCTCTCTCTCTCTCTGAAACAGAATTTGTCATAATTATAATAATAATAATAATATTGATCATTTAGGAGTCCAAGGTTACGAGCTGGTGTTTATATATATGGAGGGTGTCATTAAGATATTCACAATATGATTGAGAATTTTGAAGACATACGAGCAGACTTTAAAAAGAATGTGTTGTTGTAGATCAAGGTAACCAGTGGAGCTCCTTAATCAAGGGAGAAGTATGAGTCTGATATCTAAGGCCAAAGATACCGAATGCATGCTAACACATGTGATATTAAATCTGTTGTACCTTAGTTCATCTTCTTTGAGATAAGTTGCATAACCCGGTAAAGACCACTCAAAGAAGAAGAAGAAGAAGAAACAAAAAAACCTACTAAAAATGTTAAAACCTTCTTGTGCCTCTCCTCCTTCCAGACTCCAAGGCCAACCTCTGATCTGCAACAGTAGGCGCATTTATACTGTCAAATACCTCATTTTGAAAAATCGCGATGTTTCGTGCACCCGTTTACACTTGTGCCGAAACATCACCGACTGAGCTGCTCAGCGATGTTTTGGCGTGTTTTGGTTGGTAATGCGCATGCGCGGTCTTCCAGCAGTGAGTCCAGCACAAACAGTCATACACATATAACGGTACGTGTGACTACATGGACTACATGTTACCGCACGTACCCCTATAGATGGGACTACATTTACGCTTCCGTGAATGTTTCGCCATGGGTTCGTCGATGACATTGCCTTCGATTTATTCCTGAAACAACCGTGGGATATAGAATTATGAGAAGATATTTGGAAGAGAGCTTTGATATACATGTAGTTTGATTTATCACGTACGAAAGTATCGATCTGGTGTAGAGACGGAAAATATGAAAAATACTGAGATATTTTCAGATAAAATAATACAAAAAGATTGCGCTTTGTTTCGCTCAGTTTTCGCATATTAAAACAGGGTTTGACAACTATTTGCAATATTTTATGAGTTAGAACAACACTTCTTCTTCCATTTGACATTTCAATCATTTCATTTGGGGTTTCTAAAGCGAGATTTTACAGTTTAGCTGAGACTCTTTCGTAGCGGTTCAGCGTAAACAACTAGTTTACTTTATGCAAATAAGGCTTCAAGGTCGAAAGCTGGCCACGCTCCTAAAGTCACGTGACAAACTTTGCGATGTTTCAGCTGCGAGCGTTTATGCTTGCGAAATACGCCAAAACACGCCAAAAGATCACACTTCGGTTTGGAATGTTTCGGGCTTGGCATTTTTGCCGGTAAAGGGTAGTTGCCTTGGTAACATCACTGAAACATCGCGGTCAGGCTTCGGTTTGGCATTTTTTGGCGTGTTTGGATGACAGTTTAAATGCCCCTTATGATATAATAATGTGGTTACCAAAGTACTTCAAGCGACCTATTTTTTTTAAACAAAAGTTGGATGGGCCCTTCAAGCTGAACTGAGTCTTTATCCCTGTCCTTTGAGAATCTCTTTTGTTCATTCAAATCTACCAGGTTTAAGCTGATATAAAGCATTCTTCATGTGCTGTACAATGAACGGGAAAAAGATTGAGAAAGCAGTCACAGAGCTGTAATGCTCAGTCAAAAGTTCACAGTCATTTGACAGACACAAGTACACTATTAACCAATTGTACATAAGAGATCCTTTATTCTTGTTTAAAAACCACACCCTACCTAGCTACATTTTTTATGTGTACATGTGCATTTACATATGTGTAATTTGTATATATATACCAGTAATACCACAGACAAATTCCCCTCATGAACATATTGTCACAAACTTTTGAACATGATAGACTAAAATATCTATCAGGACAATCGCAACAATTTGTATATATAAAAATCACATATTTGAACATAAACATATTATTAAAAATGGCAGTTAATTGGGAGCAAAAGCTAATATGAAATGTTGCATACAATTGGGCAGTGGTATTGTTGGTTTCTGAATCTATACAATAAGATGAGGCGATTACAGTAGTAAGGTGGGACCAATACAATTCTAGATGTGTTTTGTGTTTTTATGTTTTCTAGACGTCCTCAATTTCACAACTAAAAGTAGAATAAGAATTGCTTTTTTTGTTCATGTACGTTCACTTTTCATTAAATTATCGGGACCCCATGGAAGAACAGTTTTGTCATATTAACAAAGCTGAGTGGGCTATCCAGCCATTTGATTTTATACTGTACAAGTCTTTCTAGTTTGTATGTATTGTTTTAATATTGTGATTTGGAAAATAAGTAGGCATACCATAGTCATACCATACATGTTGTAAGTTACAAAACTAATAAGTACTGAATCTTAATGCCTTGATGTTAAAAAGAGTAAATAATAAAAACTCTTATCAAAATCAAAAAAAGAATATTTTAAACATACTCATGTGAGGAATGTGAAAGAAGTTAAAATTACGTTCTTCAAGACTTCAACTTAACAATAAACAAATTTCAGTTTAAAAGACGTTTCAAATTTAATTTTTTTTTTTTTTTAAACACCTACATGTACATGCATAACATGATACAGTTTAGTCCTAATCATGATACATTTACACTGAACAAAAAACAGGGGAAAAAATGAATGTGCTTGCCATCAATACCAACTTAAGAAACATATTGGCCTGGGAATGTGGATGGTGATTAATGCTTTGACAAGTGCAAGTACCTATACAAGCACCTGATGTCATGGGTTAGACATGTGGGCTCATAATAAACACTTCAAGTCATGAGAAAAAAAGAGAGAGAACAAAATCATTACACAAGAGAATTTATTTCTCTTTAAGAGGGTGGGGCAGGAGTAAAAAGTTGAATATTTCTTTTTCTGCTAGGAGGATGTTCTGTCAAGTGATAAATGTAAACCGATTATGGTCCATTTCACATTTAATGAAAATCACTTCTTGATTATATCATATTTTGTTCTCCTTATGAAAGCCTTTGGTGCCTTATTAGCATTGTAGGGATACACACAAGTCAATCCATTCTGTTCACACAGAACCATCATAGTTGTTAATTTTAAAGGTAATGCAAAATTTGGGAAATTTTGAAAATTGGATTAATAGTAATTCTTTAAAATTTTGATATATTTGGATGCCCCTCTGGATGTATTTAAGCACTAGAAAATTTAGCCCTTAAAACACTTCTGCTTTCGAGAAATTGAATAATCAAAATTTACCGGTGCTCCCGGTAAATTTCAAATATTTCAAATAGCGCCTAAGGCCATTCCATTGTAGCTGCGACCATGAAAATCTCAGAATATGCTGTTCTGATATATAATTTCCAAACGGGAATAGCAAATCGGTCCATTGTAGTAAAGAAACATTGTTTTAAAGCTAAAGTAATATCAGTCTTGAGAGGGAGCTATACAACATATAGAGTTTATTATTTACAATTTCATCACTTTAGACTCGATCTCAACCACGACAACAATCATTGAATATTGTAAAATCGCATATGCTTCCAATATGTTCATTTGAACCAATTTCATGACCCCATACCAAAACTTTGTTAAGTTTGCAAAACATCAAAGTAATAAACAACGATCCATTAACAACAGCAATGGTTCACACAGCACCAAAACAACAAGAATTCAAAGCTTTAAACAAAAAGCCTGGAAAGCATTATTTTAACTAAGTTAAATTAATCGCATCTGTTGCCACATAACTTTGAGTGAGGAGTCTGAAGGATCCCTGTTGCTTGTAGTTATCGCGACAACCGTAGGATTGCTCGTGGTTTATAACATCAAGTAAACTTCAAGTTAGAGCTAATCTTGAGCTCTGGTATGGGAATCGTATGTTGAGAGAACATGGCTATAATTCATTCTGGATTCTGTATCTACAGTAGATTGATTGTTTGTACCAGTAACATAGAAACAAACAAACTCACAAAAAAATGCTGGGAATCATCTTCAATAAAAATCACAACTCTCATTTGCACATAGTGACCTGTGGTAAGCACATGGTGTCGGGCAAACTTACATTGTACCTTGATTTCATTATGTTTCTTTGCTCATTACACAGCCCCTTAACATTTTCTACCAAAATCTTTCGGCACATGCATGATGACGTTTTTGTTATCTTGAACATTCAGTATGAGTTTTGACATTGGATTCTGTGAGAATTTATTTTCTATCATTAGCAGAACTCAAGCTAATCTGTAAATCTGCATCCACAATTCCGCATGGTCCCTACTACAAGACAACTTTGAAACTTAAAATCATGTCCGTCTTTAAGTTAACAGGCTCTCATGTGAACCTCACTATTCCCCAAGAACTATGGATGCACCAGACTGGTAATAAAATATTCCCTGTATAATATCAAATGTCAACATCATTATCAGTGAGTCACATCCAGAATGAGATTGTATCACTTGTGAACATTTGAATTCTATTATTAAGTCATACCACTTTACAGGACCGATCGAGGGCGGTCTCTGCATAGTTTAATAAATCGTCTTACTTCGAATCATTGGGTCTGGTGGTTGCGTTACCCAACCTTCTGTGAAAACATGACCCTTTATTTACGAAGTGTTTGGGGAGGGGATAATGTTTGTGAAATAAACCCCTCTAATTTCAAATGGTCTGGTCCAAATTACATGACACTTTGTGAAAACCCTACGGCAAATCTACGAAAGGTCGCATGATTCGTTTCACAAAAGGTTGCGTAACGCAACCAGACCTGCCAACCTCTGGAGTTCAAAAACTGTATTCTTTAATCCCAAAAGTTGTATTTTACCGACAAAAGTTGTATTTAAAAAAAAACCCGGATCAATGCCTCTTACAGTTCCTACATTGAGCATTTTTTATGGAGCATTGGTTGAATATGCATGATTTCGTCATAACTGGTGTGTTCGATGAACCAATGAACATCCCCAAATTGCCGATGTGAGATGCTGGTAGGATACTTTACAACACAGAATGGGCATTTTGCCATTGAAAATGGCACACACACACAAAATAAGATTTAATTTAAAAAAAAAAAAAAAAAAATTGTTTTTTTTTTTTAAATCATATTTTTTTTGTTGAAAATCGTACTGTCGTATTTACTTCTAAAAATCGTACTAAATACGACTAAATCGTACTGGTTGGCAGGTCTGCGCAACCACCCGACCAGACGAAGTGACCCGATGATACGAAGTAAGCCCATAACTCAGAGCCTTAGAGCCTTTGTTATGCATTACAACTGACAATGGTTTGTCCTGCAAACTAGCCTGATTCTATCAAATTGTATTGCATGATTTGACATCCAAGTCTTTCTATTTTCTGTGTTGTTTTTAATCCGTCTACTAAATTTGTCAATTGATGAAATGGGCTATTATCCGACTGGCTGTCCTGCCAGTCGGGGAAAATGTACCGAGCGGCCATTTTGAAGGAAAAAAAAGAAGAAAAAAAGGGCCTTTTCCTTCCTATTTTTCAAAAATTAAGGCAGGACGCTAATCATGTTTTGTTTTAAAATGGCCTTATGGCCCTTCTCCAAGCCTTCCTGTCTTCAGCATCCTCCTGGGTGAGGCCACTAGGCCAGATGATCTCATAACTTCTTCTAGCGTACGTCTCCATCCAAGTTTTGCCAGGTCTAGCTGCCATGGGGTTTTGAACCAGCAACCTGGACATTCATTGCTCCCTGAGGCCAAAGTAAACAGGTCTATTGGATACCAACAGACGTGTATGACTATCAATCAGATACATGTATGATTATTCTCGTCCAGGGACAAAGCTTTAACGTTACCATGTGAGAGACGTGACTCAGTTTTGAACCTTGGTCTGTCAGAGTCAGTTTGTAGGTGAAGACCGTAATGCTAGACCAACTTATATCTCCTTAAGATAGAGGTTTCCAGCTCAACATTCAAACACATTCCTCTATCATCTTTGTGAAGGAAAGGGCACAATTGAGATTAATTCTTTCAGCAAGTCAGAACTTTGTTCCAAATAAATCTCTTCAACATGGAGCGGGCCCTACTCGCTTTGAATGTTACATTGTATAATTAAAGTACAATATTGTCTCTCCGTTATCAACAAATTCCAAAACCAAATTCTAAACCTTTTTAATGTATCGATACAATTTATACCCCCTGCACCCTACAGTTTTTGGTAAAATATTTTTATTAAAAGTACTATTAAAAAAACTTACCTCTCCCATTCCAGTCTGAACAACCTTACAATATACATGTAGCACCGGTATCTAATTTTATGAGAATTACAGGGTCACTATATTTAGGCTTCCCTTGTAATACAACCAATGCTACATGTAACATGTACTACCAGCATATATAGTGTACCACAGGTATAGGTTAGCAATACAAATTAGAAATTCAATACACCAGTACTGGTAGTAGGAAGCAAGAGATCCACATGTACATGATATGACGTCAATGCAAAGCTGAGAATTGCTCTGAATATCTTACCTAAGGAGGGTACCTCCCATCCTAATGCCTCAGTTACACTGCCAAACCAGTCGGCATGCAAGCAGCAATTACAGACTCTCATTTGACACTTTACCACAATCCCTAAAGCTTTGAGCAAAGGTCTGTCACCCCGTGTCCACACACAACACTTTCCGTGATTAGGGGTGATTAGTTATACCGTTTCGGGATAGTTATACGATGAAATTGTGTGTGTGGACGCTTCCTAACGATACGTCGTATAACGAAACGTCGTATAACGAAACGCGGGTTTGGGCATCGTTCCGTATATAATCACGCCTAATCACGGAATGTGTTGTGTGTGGACGTAACTAGTATAACTAACGGTATAACTGGGCGGGGCTTAACGTGACCTCGCGTGAAAGGAGACCTGACCTCTCATTTCCGCTTCCATTTCATGACCGCAGTAGCAAACTGCGCACCTATACAACATTTCACTGTAGAGTTTCGGGATTACTTTCTTGTGTGTGTGGACACCCTGGAATTTGTACGATGAATCTTTATACGAGGTTTCTTGTGTGTGGACACCCTGAAATTTATACGATGATTCTTTATACGACGTTTCGTTATAGAGTTTCGGGATGAATTTGTTTGTGTGTGGACACGCTGTTTGTCTCTCAATTGCTGCATTCACACTGCAATAAAAGAAATCATCAAGTTTTTTCACATTCCGGTGTTTAAAACCCCATTAAAAAACGTCAAAGTATGCTCATACCATTTGTTGGTGAATAGTGCGAGTGTGCCACTCGTCAGTGCCTTTCATGCGTTAGCATGGAAGCGAGGAGAGTCAAGTGAGCAAAAATTGGTATCTTACCGAAGTTTGCATTTACTCTGCAAAAATAAGTGAAACTTCGGAAGGTGTTTAAAAAAACACACACTCCAAGGAGGATTTTTTTGTTGTGTTTGCCGGTACTGGCAAACATGATGAAAAATAGAATAGAAAAAAATCCGCCTCTGGAGAGCATTTTTATCAGAAGCCTGCCAAAGTTTCACTGATTTTTTGCAGTGTAAATGCAAACTTCAGTGATATTTGCTCATGTGACTCCCCTCACTTCCTTCTGTCATAATGCATGCAGGGCACCGACGAGTGGCACATGCGCACAACTCACTAAAACATCGGTATGAGCAAACTTCAACGTTTTTTTAATGGGTTTTTCCAGTAGTGTAAATGTAGTCCAAAATATATATGATTTTCCAAAATGGTGTTTGGGATGTGTAAATGGGCCTACTGTGTCAGTCCGGAGTAGCCAGACTCGTTGGTGTGACTGAGGTTTAATGAAAGCAGCAGTGACCTTCTATCATACTGTGTGAACCACCTGTCATATAATAGTCCAGCCTATAGTAACAGTGTTTTCACTGGAAACCTGACGTGCATTCACAAATTACACTAAAAAAAAAGGGTTCTGGAATACAATGTAAATGGGTTTTTGTTTGTGTGTGTTTATTTACATATTTTTGTATATAAGATTATTGAACCTAGTAGTAGTAGTAGTAGTAGTAGTAGTAGTAGTAGTAGTAGTAGTAGTAGTAGTAGTAGTAGTAGTAGACTAGTAGTAGCAGTGGTGGTAGTAGTAGTAATAGTAAATGTGATAGTAATACAAATACAAATACAAATAATACAAATAATAATAATGATCATAGTAATAATATAATATATTAAAGGTACTATGTCCCATTTCCACGCCCAAAAAATGAAAAGGTTAAATTCCAATGGCATTTGAAAGACAAAACTGATTTAGAACTTCCCTTAAAAAAAGGGTGCTTGAAAATGTCTTTAAGTGGGAAAATAACGACTATTAGTTGTCGAATCGACTTAGGAGCTATAGAGCCAGTAAGTAATAGTCTGATTTTTCAGACCATTGTACCGAATGGTCGTACGTTTTATGCTGCGCAAAGATTCAATCAGTTTAATTTTGGCCATTACAAGAAGTGGGTTATTGATGTAGACAAATGCTCATGTACCCTTTACAGCTCATTTTATGTATGTTATTACCAAAGATGAAAAAGCCAGTCAGTCACTCAATAGTGTCTGACAGTGAAGTCTAGCAAGTAAACGGGTTTCCTTGCATAATTTGAATATTAGGACACTGCTAACGTTTTAATTTCACAGATAGGACATACATGACATATTCATAATTCCTGCAAAGTTCTACAGAATTTGATGTTGGCTGCAAAAGGGACATAGTATCTTTAAAGTGCAGCTACTACTCACGATGTACATACATGTACATATTTAACTGCTCTTTGGTGAAAAACTCCTGAGAATGCTTCATTGTTCATTGGTGACTAACCTATTTAAAACCTATTGAAAAAAGGGGCCTTCAATAAAGCCTTGAAGACAGTCACAGATCAGGCTTATCTTATGGAATTTGGAACATTATTCCAAAGCTTTGAACAGGTCACATTCACCATACACATGAGGCACGAGTCACACCATTAGACATGTTATATTGGACGGGTGGGGGTGTCGATCTCACAAGATCTGCCAACAAGATGACTAGAAAATCTCAACATGCCAATTGAGAGGGAAAATATCAAAACAATATAAAACACAACACAACACACGCCACACAAACAAACCATTTTGAAGGGGATTGTCAAAAATCACAATCACACTCCCAAGCAATACCACATAAATTTTACTGCTTATTTGCAATGTGGTTATAGATTCAATTTTCATACCAAAGACTAATACCCTCTTTTTTAATCAATTGTACAAAGAAAACTTTATCACACGTAATCTGGCTTCATTACAAGCCTTGGAAAGTGGTAACAGAGGTTTGAAATAGAACGGGTGGCAGTCTACCGCATCAAATATTGTCCCAAACCAGTCATGCAAGAATCATTAAATTGCCTTGCATGCTGTGCTGACTGTCTGTCTGTATTAAGTTGACAGCATATCCTTATATATTGTACATGTACAGGGCTCAAACAGCTTAATTAACATACATACATGTACATGTATGTTATAATGTAGCACCATACATACCTGCACACACTCTCCCCGATATGAATGAATTACGCATTGTTAACATTCCTGATCAATACACACTAAAGAATAATGCTCTGTGATAAATATCATTTTACAATTGTTGCGGTTTATAGACAGAAATGGTGCTATTTTTCAGAAAGCAAATTTTTCTTTCGTTATGAAGATACAATTTATATCAATAACAAATTTATGCACATGCAGGCCTATGTATAATGTACGTGTGTTGCCATTTTGCGTGTTTTAGATATCACCATGAGCACTGGCGCAGTAAACAGCCGCAAAAAAGCCGCTGCAGTTTTGTTACATGTAAAATGAATGACAACTGTGCGCAACGAAGGACTTGCGGGTTCTAAGCTCTGTGTTATAAGATACAGAAACGTGATGCACATTACACTTTACGAAAATTACATTATCTTAAAAACCCCAGTGGTCTTGCTGCTCCATATCTCAACAAGCCTTTTAACCACCGGCATCTTTTAAACATTATTTAAATTTGGGAGGGGCACCCTTAGCATGCGCCCTCTAACAGGGAAGGTGAAAGCTTTACCATGGAATCTAATCATATCTAGCATGAAAGATCTGGACATGTATATCATTAGGCCTGTCTTCATCAGCTCGAGATTGCCAAATAACCTGCTATTATCCAGCTAATTTGCGTCTTCATCAGCCCGCAGTTGCAAATAGTGGGATATTTGGTTGAGATAATCATCCCAAGATATCTTGGGCTAGTTTGCAAAATATCCCGCTTATTGGCGACATATCCCGCCATTTGTCCTGTGCCTCTTCACCAGCCCAAAGACTCGCACTATCCGCGAACGCTGACCAAAATATCTCGAGCTAATTTCTCGAGCTCGAGTTTCGAGCTGATGAAGACGCGATTTGTAACACGCGCTTATTTCCCAAATCAGAACTAGCGGGCTATTTGGCAATCTCGAGCTGATGATGACATACCTATTGCTGTTTTTAATTTGATTCTACTTGGCTTACATTTGTTTAGAAAATTATCACATAAAGCAAAAAACAAAAAGAAACAAAATACCAACAAAACAAAAAAATATGAGAGAATTATCTTTGAGTGACCATCCTGGATGGCTGTACATGTATCTAGTCTTCATATTCCAATGGGTGTACTATATAAACATTCTATTTACTGTTATATGAACAATGGATTGAAGTGAGTACACATGGTAGTCTTACCCTCTTTGAAATCAAATAGTTGAAAAATAATTGAAAAATACTGAAAAAACAGGAGAGATTAAAAAAAAATAACCATTTTAAACCCTAAATGTATTTTTCATCTACCGTATATCTTTTGTTCCAAATCTTCAGATGAAACATATATATACTTTGTCTACCGTAGTTTTCTTCCTATTTTCCATAAGAAATTGGAAGATAAATCGTCTAGTATTCTAGGAAATACCATAAAAATATAGTGGAAGTATCCCCCAAAATCTCATTTTTTGCATGTGAAAAAGACAACCAGGGTAGTTTTTTCAAAATTAATATATACAAGTAATTTTATATTTCTATTGCATCATGGGTAGTTACTAATCTTGGGGCAGGGAAAAGAAGATACTTCGCTTGAAAGTATTTTAACATTGAGATCAATTAACTTAGTACCTTTGACTTTATTTTTTAGAATGATATGAAATTTCTATATAAAAAAATTGGCACAAACACACACAAAAATATATATGTATACCGGGATTGACTTCTCTCACTCAACAATGTATATTTGACAACTGTATCTGGGGGGTGTTTCACAAAGACTAAGATCAACTTTAAGTTGGACTTAAGTATAGCAGGCCGTTCATGCCATTGTTTGCTATCATTATTTACTGGCATTGGACGATTTGTACCGTTCTCGACTCTTAATCCTTTATCTTCCTACGTCCTCCTACTTTTCTCTCTTCTCTCTCTTTTTTTTTGGGGGGCCGGCGTTTTTTTGGGGGAGTGCCCCAACTGCCCCACCCCCTGGCTACGCGCCTGGTATAGTTGGCTTTTTATTCTAAACTTTAAGCAAACATTGTTAATTATGATTGATAGAAGACATGGTTTCTCACTTCTAGTATGTAGGCCTAATAGGCCTACTAATACAATTATAATACAAATACGAAAACCACAACGAGAAGACGAGATGCGTCAATAACAATAACAGTAACCACCATGTAAACCGTATTTCATCTCTTTCCTCTCAATAATTACTTATTGACCTGCTTATAGACGTATCTACATGCAACATCCTGTTGCTGATCTCCGACAAAAGCGGAGGGAGAACAAGAAGAAGAAGAAGAAGATGATGCCATCGACATAATAATCGGCGCCGCGCCGCGGCTAGCTTTATACCAAGCCTTCCACTACTCTACCACCACCACCACCAGCAGCAGCCTAGGCCCAGTGGACCGGGCCGGGCGACACCTTTCGATTGTCAACACTCAACAGTGTTATTAACAGACCATCGGCCTGAAGTAATCACAAACTCACAGTTACTCACATTCACATAGTGCATATGATTGTCAAGATAAGATATAATGCTCTACAGGTTATGCTTATTGCTGCTATCATTATTCGAGTGCTCATCAATATATGTTATACTTACTTACAAACTGCAGAATTCAACTCTTTGCTAAACTCTTCTGCTGGCCGAGAGATCGAATATTTATGCAGATTGCGTCAAGCTGGCCGTAAATGTAATAGCGCCATCCTACATACAATGCAGAGCTCAGAGCTAGCGCTAGATCATTGTACATGTACGTAGGAGGTTGACGTCGCGATGGCTTTGTGCACTTCCACCTTATGTGCAACATGGTATAAACGCCCAGATTTTATCTTTGAGTTTAAACAAAAATGTACATGCTGTTGTACTTAATCAAACGAACAAAGTTCTAAATAGAGTATCATCAGCCCGCGATTCATTTTCCTTAGTTCCTTCCCCACTTTTGGGGCAGTTGCATCGGGGAGGGCACATATACTTCACCGCCGCCCCCCGCCTGGATCCGCCTTTTTATAGGTAGATTGATAGTGGGAAACGGGGGAAGGGACTATAGTTTTGGAAAGTATCTTCGGAAAACCCATGGAGCATCGGCATCGGTTATATCTCCCTGTATAATGTTTCTCAAAAGTTTTCTTAGATTCGATTATTACTATTACATTAATCGTGGAGGATCGAGGAAGGGAGTGGAGAACTTTTGTTTCCCTCTGGCTCTGTTTTTTTTTTCATGGGAAGGGGAGAAGCAGAATTCCTGTTCAAAATATGCCCTTCTTTCTAGCTCTACTTTGTCAAAGCCCCCACCCCGCCACCTACAACAATAGACCACAAGTTTAGACCATCGTTTAATTACCGGAGTCGGGGAGGGGGATCTATTTCCTAACTGAATTGATCAATCTGATATAGAGAACTATACAAAATAAAATAAAAAAGTACATTTGGAGCGAGACACTTTGAATCATGAAATAAGGTTTCATCAAAGGGGCTCTGAAGAGTAGATATGATTAAGAGGGGCTTCACTCTTCATTATGTCTCAAGTGAGAAGAGTTCAGAGTTTCCGTTTCGATTAGTGAGAGCACTAGCTTCAGAGCCGAAATGTGTGCTCAAGCTTCAAAATATTATGTTTATCTTTGTTGTTGTTCAAAACACCGGCCCCGGGATCACCGCCCCTGCTGGCAGTAAACTCACTAAAAAGAAACAGAAAGATGAATGCTCCTTAGAGGTCAACAATTTTAGGATAAGAAGCAGTAGATAATTTGTGGCTCGGTTGCCATGACTGTACTTGAAACAGAGCAGTATAATATATCCGAGATTAGTCAGAATGAATAGATAAATAAAGAAATAAATCACTGAATAGAGCCTTATGCCCAAGCTCGCGTGTCTTTTTTTTCTTTTCCCCTTTCTTTTCCCCTTTCTTTTCCTCTTTTTCTTTTATATTTTTGGATGTGTAACTTTCTTTTCTTTTCTTTACTTTTCCGATATATACTACAACTAGGCGTTGTGGCGTGCGCCTGTAATCCAGCTACCAGTGGAAGTTACAAACTGATTCAGCCGAGGACGCAGGTTCGAAACTGAATCGCGTCTTTCGGATGGTGACGTTAAAGGTCGGTCCCCAGACGTAAATAATCATATCTGATTGATACACGTCTGTAAAAACCCAATACACACACTCCTATATCCGGTTGCTAGATTTTGCGAGCGAAAACAAATGAAATGTTTACCTTGGCAATTTTGTAATTTTTACATATTCGGGGAAACTCGAATATGGGATATATCTCATTAGGATTCACCCTGTTTTGTAATGTTGTGAGCGAGTGAAGTTAGGGAGGGAAACAAAACGTTTTACTGCAGAAAAATTAATTTCTATACAAAAAATAAGACTCTAGATAATATTTTATTCGGGCACATTGCAACTAGCCTATATAAAACCTTTCCGTGTCTAAATTTTGCGAGCGAACGAAACAAGCGAGGAATAAAATACTTTGTTATCTTTAAAATTGAATTTCCTTTCAAACTTTCCTAACGTGATATAAAGTTGGGCATCTTAAGGTTTCTTATGCCTTTTTTCATGGAATGTCGTATTCCAGTATATGGTGTAATAGAATTTAATTTCACTCGCGGTACCCCGGATGAAAAAGGATCGTGCATATTATGAAGGGGCAATTTGCCCCTAGAAAACAAATTTCCGACCAAAAAAAAAAAAAAATAACCAAACAATTCGTACATCATTTTGAGGTCATTAATATCATCAGATTGTTCATAATTATCTTTAAAAACGCACAGTGTATTATTTCTTTATTTTCTTCAGGAATATTGGAGCCAAATATGATAAATAACAAGGCCATTATTTTACAGTTATTAACCTTGCAGCTGGAAAAAAATAATAACGAATAACATCTTTGTAGAAAGAACATTTTGAAATCTGCAAAAATGTATAACAGTTAGCTGATTACCCGCATATAAAATCTTGTCCGAGCAGAATCTATCAATCAAAGCATTGAAACTGTCTACATTTTTTCTTTTGCTCGATTGCTTCTTTTGCTCTTAGAAAGTTCTATTTTTTTTCTTCAAATGAGCCTAGCAACAACATGAACAAAACATTTTTCTTTTCCTTTTGGTTTAGTCGTCAAATCATCACTCTCTAATAGGTTGCTTCTAAAAACTTAACATTTTGTAGACCCCATATACAGAAATTAATTTTTTTTTACCCCGACGCCCAACTCAAACCTGTAAAAAGCTATATTGGCTCGCTCTCCTGAAATATAAACATGGATAGATGCATACTCTGAAAAGTTTTGCTCCTCCCGAGGCCAACTTTTGGAATGAGAACAAACACACTTTCATCGCAATCATAGACCTTACTACGTTTTGTAGGTTTCATTATTTTTCAATTATGCATAATTGTAGGGCTACGCATTTATTGACATAATTTTTAAGGGGATATCTGGCCGGTGCCCCCTTTTGAAACCCAAGTACGTGGCATGTCTTGAACAACTTGGCTCCGAAAACGTGCCATTCCTATAGCGGCATTCCTTTAGAGGTGTGAACCCTTTTCTTACATTGATATTTTATTATATCTTCTTTTGGGAGGTGTTCTAGTTAGACTAGAGGAATTTGGAGTTATAGGAGCAACCCCCAAATCCGATTTCCTCCTTATTCGCTTGCCCACTCTCTGTTTTAAATCCTGGACCCGCCCCTACGAAATGCCCCACGGGGTTGTGTGTCGGTACCATGCAAGTCATTTTGGAGTTTGATCATTACTGAGTGTCTAGTTGTCAAATTGGCTACGGGACATTTTGTTATCTACTTATTTCAATTACATGGACTAGTCGATTAATTTATAGGAGATATTAGTGGAAATTAAAATGGTAAAAATTGAGATTTTACTCTTAATTTCAATCAGTGACATTAAAAATGAAATTAATATGCCGTAATATTACTACTTAGCATTTAACGTGATATCGATCAACTAATCGAAGCTTTTATTCATTGTTAAACTTTGTTAATATTGTGAATGAAATAGTCCATTCGCCCAACAACCTCTTGCCAACGAGAGGTCACTTCAAGGGTCAACTTGTAAATAGAAAAAACTCCAATCCCAGCAGGAGAACATAGACTAATATATTTAAACTTTGAGAACAACAAATAGAGCAACATGGATGACTTTCAAACTGCTGAAGAGGTAAATATCACAAGTTTGAACGTATTTTCGAAATGAAGGAGGGGAAAATGAATGTTATGTCTTGTTTGTAAAAGATTTGATCGCGACTCGACGTGCTGCCTGTCTGTGACTGTGTGCGATTTATGTGTGGGTGGCCGGTGGTTGTGAATTTTATTTGTGTATGCGGCAGTTGCTGAGCAATGTCAAGCCAAATTTAAATGGCAATGGCAATGGCAATACACAGCAAATGTTACATTGTTTGAAAAAAAGTTATGTTTCTTGATAATACCTCGTGTTGTATCATATATATTATTCGTGTCATGATTTGCACGAACACACTTGCAATTTGCATGCAGTCATGAACAAGTCGCAGAGCTGAGTCTGCCGAGCTGAGGGGGAAGGATTCAATTTCAAAGAAGATGCAAAGGCCAAGATCAGGGCAGGGTTGAACTAACTCCTCCAACACCGGGCGCCGAGTTGTAAAACTGTGGTGGGGCTTCTAAAACAGCCGATGGGGCAACATTACTGTTAAATCTGCAATGGTAGTACTTACAATTTTTACATCATAGGGTGCACGAATCCTCAGGGCATAACAATGATCACTTGAATTCATAATTTGAAGAAATCTTCGATGGGAAAAAAGGGTTATTCAAAGCCCTACACAAACGATTCTTCCATGTCGCGACGTCGATTCAAAATGGCGAAGAGACAGTACGCATGCGCAGAGCCGCAGAAAGTATGAATATTCATGCTATCGAGCGCCGATCGCTCGAAATCGCTGAATATGCACGAGGTTGAGAAGGGCCGAGGGACCTGGGTTTACATTCACCGCTCTGTTTGTTCGAGTCGTGCATATTCAGCGATTTCGAGCGATCGGCGCCGATAGCATGAATATTCATACTTTCTGCGGCTCTGCCGCGCATGCGCACTGTCTCTTCGCCATTTTGAATCGACGCTACATGGAAGAATCGCTTGTGTAGGGCTTGAATAACCCTTTTTTCCCATCGAAGATTTCTTCAAATTATGAATTCAAGTGATCATTGTTATGCCCTGAGGATTCGTGCACCCTATGATGTAAAATTGTAAGTACTACCATTGCAGATTTAACAGTAATGTTGCCCCATCGGCTGTTTTAGAAGCCCCCACCACAGTTTTACCGAAGCTCCGACGCCTGCGGCGCCGGTGTTGGAGCTTCACGGAGTTAGGTTGGAACTTATTATAATGTATTTGACAAAATGCACTCATCTACTTACTACTGCCAACAACAATGAATAAATCTGCAGTCTTATTATTTAGGTTTATACAACTCACTCCCAGATCCTAATCAAATGATTGGTCATGCGCGGTCACGTGTGATTCATTTACTGAGCCTATTGCACTTTTTTTCATGAAAAAGCGTGCAATATTTTCCAGTACTATCCAACGATTTTTCAGTGCCGCGCAGTAGTGCGTGTAGAGGTTAGAGCGCTTAATACTGCGTGTACACATGGGCCTATGCTTGCGCAGCACTATGCGTAAATGGGTATAGATAGAGGTGCGCTTGCTATATCTATACTTATGTGTGCGCACTAAATTGAAACTTATTAAAACTTGAGATTTATTTGTCAGCCATAAACTGTCACGAAACAATCTTAAATTATTTATTTTTACATCAAATAACAAGGATCTAGGAGTTTCGTTGTATAAAACAAATGATGCATGTTTTCATTCGTTTATTATACGATCTATCCGGCGTATCCGCCCTCGTTGATGCTGTGTGTATCTATCGCACTCAGCCTAACGGCTTCGTGCAATAGATACACACAGCCTCAACTCGAGTGCGGAAAGATCGTATAATGAACTCATGCGCATGCATCATTTGTATAATAACAAAAACAGTGGCCCTAGTTTAGAATCATATCCAGACTTAGACCCGTAACTCCGGCGTGGAGATACCCTACTAATACTATTACTAAAACAGACCTAAAAATCAAGTAAATATTCATCTTTTCTTCAAATAATGGCTATGATTTAAAAGTTGTTATGTTTCTTACCTGGATCGTGTCAATTTTCTTATCTTTTGGGGAGTATTTTTCCTAAAAATGAAGACTTATAATATACACTTTCTCACAGGATTCACTACAAACTGCTGCACAATACACGTACCGACGGTGGGTTGCGCGCGCATCCCATCGTCGGTACGGTATGCAATTGTATTGTGCAGCAGTTTGCCGTGAATCCCGTGAGAAAGTGTATATTATAAGTCTTCATTTTTAGGAAAAATAATCCCCAAAAGATAAGAAAATTGACACGATCTGGGTAAGAAACGTAACGAATTTTAAATCATGGCCATTATTTGAAGAAAAGATGAATATTTACTTGATTTTTAGGTCTGTTTTAGTAGGGTATCTCCACGCCGGAGTTACGGGTCGTAGTCTGGATATGATTCTGAACTAGCGCCAAAACAGTACTAGATCTAGACTATATTTCTATATTTCTAGTATAATTATAAAGACTAATTAGAAATTGATGACAATGTATTGTTGTATTTGTGTTTGTCAAGCATCTATCATAAACTCCACCAAGTAAAACGGTGGTAGATTTCTAACTCCGCCATCAAGGCATCATCCGTCTACCACCTAGTTTAAGTTTACTAATATTCATAATAAGCACAGTTTTACTTCAGTATTGTAAAATTCACATTTAGCAGCCGTAAAATCAAGATTTGCATTCCTTTAATTTCCTGTTCGTAGCTTATTGACCCTTTCATTTTGGCTAATTTTACACAGGCATTGAAAACAACTTCAGAATTTAGTCAAAGATAAAAAGAAATTATCCTAAAACACTGAATTAGAGGACTTTAAGCCTTTAAAAACAAAGTGTGTAGCTTAAAGGGGGTGTAAACTGACGAATACAGGGGAACGCCATCTTTGTCTCCTTTTGGACAACTGCACATAAACGAATGGACTTGATTAACGTTAGTCAGCGACTTGCTCTCTACATGGTCAGCGTTTGCGAAACAGACCGAAGTTCTCCTCATGCTTCGGTTTCGCGTATATTACATGCACGTGATTGCTGCGGTCGCGTCGTCCATACCGGTAGTCGTATTATACCTGATTGGCCCCGAGTCAGGCCATGGGAAATACACGTAGTCTCGTCAGTTTACACCCTCTTTGAAGTTATGGTCCCCCATCATATTTACTCTTAATTTGGAGACGAGCAAGTGCAAGCAAAATCAAAGCATTGATACCATGCCCATGGAATCACTTTAAAATGTCAGAAGTCAAACCTAGTATTGGAACTTATCTTAAAGCCTATCTGCACTAGTTTGGCCAGGAGGGATTAAACCTCCCAGCGTGGTCACTGACAGGTGGTTATCTCATCAACTCAGCTCTCAATTAACATAAGAAAAAGAGGATCATGGGGGACCAACGGGCACCGCTTAGGCATTGTTTTCTATATATAGAGAGAGCAAGTAGTGCAGTGGGGCTTTAGTAAATCAATCAGACATGGACATGGTCAAAGATTTTTGGACAACTCATTTACAGTCTACTTTCTAACTATTACTAGACCCATTATAACTAATCTAGACTAATCTAATCTAATCTTAATCTTATTTAAAATATCATTACTTTCTCATGCTTTATTGATTGATTGAATTCTTAAACTTTTACTATTCACTCTCTTCTAATTATAAAATAACTTTTCCCTGTAAGGACCTTTGTTCTCACATCCTAATCAAATTTTTGTTCCCCACATGTATTAAAAAAAATATTTCTTTTTTTAATACATGTAGGGTCAATCATCTTTCTGTACTTTACAACTTCTCTAAAAATTATACTTTTTGTTGGGCCTATGACCAAATTTTCTTATTAATTTTCTTGAATGTATGTAGTACAAGAGAACATGTGCATCTGCCAGGGTTATCTATCCAGCTAGCCGCTGAACGAATCTGTTTTCCTTTTAGTTCAAGTTTGGGGTGCTCAAGCCCCCCTTGCCTCTCTGTGCAGTCTCTGCAAATTTATGAATGTTTTTTCCTTTTTGTATATTTTCACATCCAGACAACATTTGTTGTGGATGAAGTGAGCAACATTATCAAGGAAGCAGTAGAAGGGACTATTGGAGGCAGTGCATACCAACACAACAAGGTCAACCAATGGACATCGAATGTAGTAGAGCAGTGCCTAAATCAACTCACCAAATTAGGAAAGCCTTTCAAATATATTGGTAAGACTCCTGGCTTTAGATATAAGGGCAGCGTCTCACGAAACCGTCATAAGTACAAGTTCACCGACAGTCCGACATCCCATTGAATTGCGTGTATTAAGTTTAACACTCATTTCAATGGGATGTCGATGAATTTGTATACATGTATATATGACGGTTTCATGAAATGCTGTCCAGGGTAGTATTACTATTGTATACTCTTTTTGGCAGAAGGGCCCAGGAAAAATAATTTCGGTCAGCGTTTTCAAATTTTTGTTCTGTTATGAAAGGATGAAAAGGAAGTTGTAACCTATCATTGAATGTAAAGGCTGTAAGGTCAATGTCAGGTCAAAAATTTAGACCGAGTCTTTCTAGAAATGTTCATCCACTGATCCTGCATCCTTTTATTCATGTTGTTTCCAAAACAAATGAGGATGTTGAAGGAACTAATATTGTAGATCTGATCCAGTGTTATATATATTTTTGTAATCAGACAATTCGCTGGTACATAAGCTAATGAGGTAAATGTAAGCATCATATTTGTTGACAAATCTTAGGAATGATTACTTCACATTTTGGTATTTGGTCAGTGCTATTTAAGTATTTTCATACTGCATGTACGTCTTCCTATTGTACACATTTTAAAGAAGAATATGTTTATTATAATGGCTAAATGTTTATTTGACTAAACAGTGTATGACATTTATACATAAAATGTACTATGTACATGTACGTACATGTACAAATGAATGAAAAATCTCCAAAACAGAGCAAAATAAATAAAGAAAAAGGAAGAAATTAAAAAAGTAAAGTGAGAACGCTTTATAATTCTGTCTCTTATAAGTTATAACACAGTGCTCAGTTAATACGAGTAGCACCTTTGTTTTGCCCAGTTGCCATTCATTTACAGGTTAAAAAGATCGCAGCTTTTTTATTCTTTATTTTTTATTATTATTTTTATTTTTTTGTTGGGAGGGGGGGGGGGTGGGGCGGGGGGTTACCGCATTATATCAGACCAATACTTAGGGCCGGTGAGGACAGTTATTTATTAAACAATGAAATAACAGATCATTGCATTGAGGTTCTTAATTTTCTTCTTGTGTGCATTCCTCTTCTCAGTGACATGTGTGATCATGCATTTATACATAAAATGTACTATGTACATGTACGTACATGTACAAATGAATGAAAAATCTCCAAAACAGAGCAAAATAAATAAAGAAAAAGGAAGAAATTAAAAAAGTAAAGTGAGAACGCTTTATAATTCTGTCTCTTATAAGTTATAACACAGTGCTCAGTTAATACGAGTAGCACCTTTGTTTTGCCCAGTTGCCATTCATTTACAGGTTAAAAAGATCGCAGCTTTTTTCTTTATTTTTTATTATTATTTTTATTTTTTTGTTGGGAGGGGGGGGGGGTTACCGCATTATATCAGACCAATACTTAGGGCCGGTGAGGACAGTTATTTATTAAACAATGAAATAACAGATCATTGCATTGAGGTTCTTAATTTTATTCTTGTGTGCATTCCTCTTCTCAGTGACATGTGTGATCATGCAGAAGAATGGTGCAGGCCTCCACACGGCTAGTTCCTGTTTCTGGGATAACTCCACCGACGGCAGCTGCACAGTTAGATGGGAGAACAAGACCATGTACTGTATCGTTAGCGTCTTTGGATTGGCCATCTAAACTTTATCACCCATGGCGGTCATCTGTTGATAGAGAAATGGTCTGTGACCAATGGACAATTGAGTGCTTTAACACAGCGATGATTCCACTTCCCAATGTTGTCTTGAGTTTACGTACACGTATTGTAAAATTCTATCAATGTACTTGTATCTCTTTTGATTTCCACCTTGTTTCCTTCAATAGAGATATGTACTCCATTTATATCATTTTCAGAATGATATTTGTTTTGCAGTATTATCTCGAGGTTAAATTTTGTTTTTGTTTTCAGAAATGGCCAAAACTAGACAGCGAGTATTAGTATGCTTGAACAACACCAGAAGCATTCCAGATTCCACATAATTAAAACCAAAACATTGATATCAGATGTCAGTGTGTGATCTTTGGTTGTGCGTCTACCCTCGGGTCAGACTTGCTTTATGTGGAGCAACCATGAGAAGTTAAGGAATGTAGAAATAGTAGAGATAGAGGAAAGAAATGGATTTATTTATTATCAAGGTACTTGGTGATGCTGTCTTTAGAAATCTCCCCTGTCCCTTGTCCCTCGTTGAAAGTCATGAAATCATCTGCTCATGTCCAGAGCCTGAAGGGCGTTCATTTTGCAGGAAGTTTAGGGCTGAACACCCTTCATGTTATCTGTAGTAGCAATATTCCTTCAGTTTCAAATGATTGAACCTTTTTAACATCTTATGAATGTACATATACTTAATATAGCATGATACAAAGAGCACATCAATGGGTGGAGGAATGTGAGAAATTACCAAGTTCCTAATTATTTTTCAATTGGAAAATTGAAAATTGCTACCCATACATGATACCCCACCACCCCAAATAAAGACAGATAACAATATTGATTTCTAACCTAGATTACAGGTATTAAATCATATAGGACTCATTATAGTTTTTGTTTACAGTTTAATGAGTCAACCTATTACATATTACTGAAAAATTAAAGACCAGAATTTAATGTTGATAAAACTAATTTCTGTTAACCAAATTAATCATACTTTCATACATGTAAACTTGAAAATGTATCCTTGAAAATGTATCCTAGGTTGTAGATCGAGCCTTAGCAGTTTATAGATAGTTATTAATTGTACATAACATGTCCATGATGCAAAATTATTATTAACTGTAATAATGTAAATGTACAAGACATATGTAAATACTTTCTTCTTGAAAATATTTTTGTTGGCATTATCATATTTCATTTCTCTGCGATCCATAATTGTGACACGTGTACATGTGTTGCAGATCATAAAATCAATCCCTCTTTGTAGCAGTGCAGTTAACTGGTCTGATATTTGCTTTGATTTCCTTCTAAATCGCACTTACATAGTATGTCCCCATTCCTACCTCCCTACCACTATGCACTTTTGATTTAGGAGTTTAATAACATTAATATGCAGCTGTTCTATTTTCATCACCTTTATGAATTATTTTCCACCGACTATGTCATCTAGACACAAATTACTCTGTACTTCACAGAGCAAGTTTCCTCTTCATCATGCTGTATGTACTATTTTGCATGCATTTATTTGGGATCATCAGCTGTAAAGCCGGCAAGGTGCAAATTCTTTACACCTTATATAGCCCCCTCATTGTCCAAATAAGGCATGAAATAATTGCATGTTTTATGTGTTGACATGTTATCAGTAATTCATGACAAGCATGTACCGGTACATAAATGTACTGTGATGGGAAGACGGTGTTTAAAACCTTTAAAAAACTTTTAATGACTCTCTTGCTCTTTATTGTAAAATCCCCCTCCCTTCCCCCCTCGGAAATGCATGTTTTGTTTTATAGATAACTTTATATCTTTGATGTGATGTGTGTTTATTGTATTAAAGGAAAATTCTATGCCATGAAGACATTCAGATGTTGAAATTTTTAGTTATTCACAGTTGTCACCAAAATCAAACAAATGTGGTAGTGTCCATGATATTTAAAAAAACAGATGACTACATGTACACTGCTGCCCATAAAGATGAATAACTTTTCTTGCTCTTTTCAAGAAGTGATTGTGACAATATGTTTTAATCTTGATAAAGTTTTTCTTGATAGATTGAGTTTTCTCAGAATTGTATTGATCAATCCGAAGGGTCATAGAGATTGATCAATACAGTTGTGTGAAGGATAAATGTTATCAAGAATAAATCATATTTTCACAATCATTTCATGAAAAGAGGCAAGGTAAAAATATTTCAACTTAATGGGCAACATTGTAAAATTGTTGTTGTAAGTACTGTACCTTAAAATAGATGTACTGTCATACATATATATGGCAAACATAGCAAATTACAGTGGAAACCTTTTATAACCTCTTTTGGATAAAATGTATTGCCTTTCATATCGGGGCACAAGAGCAGTAAAGGATATAAAGACTTGGAGATAAAAATTACCTCGTTTGAATGATTGAGGAAATTTGAAAAAGAGGAAACAGACAGGAGACGGGGAGCATACGGTAGATTGAAAAGAGAGGGAGAAAGAGAGAGGGGGGTCGAGAAAGGACACTCGTACATACTATGGTCGAGAGAAGAAGACAGAGAAATGGAGTTAGACAGAGAGAGATAGCTCTAGTGAAAGAAGAGATAGAGAATGAAATGAAAGATTCAGGCCTGGATGAGAGGGGGAGAAAGAGATCACTTTCAGGGTAGAGATTCTTGGAGGTACATGTAGAGGGGGAGAATTGAGAGAGAGAGAGAACTTGTTTTTTAGGGGGTGCTCCTGCTGATAAAAATATTTGTGAAAGGCAGTGAATACAAGCATACTAATGCTTTTTGTCCTCTTTCGACTTTCTCTCCATTCTTGCAATTTACTCTCGAGTGCAAGACATAAAGATTTTAGATTGGTCATTTGCCTATAAATTTTAGTCAATTTTACATCGATATTGCTAATAGTAACTTGTTAATGGGGGAATTCAGTGTACATAAATTACATGTACAATGTACCATAATCCAATAAGAATATATTCTCAATTAACATGTAACTGGCCCTGTACCAGTTATCAGCAAAAACACAAAGATGCAGAAGAAAGATCCAATGAACGCAAGACTGTATAATTTAAGACTTTTGTTTAATATACATGTACAAATTTGGTAAAGGTGAATCAATCAATCTAATTCACAACATCAGTCTAGTCCCTGTCTGTGTACACAGGAATCAACACTATTACCCCAGTCACACCATCAAATTGACTCCATACTGACCAGGGGGTGTTTCATAAAGAGTATCTCATAAGAAGTCTCTCATAAGGTACGAGAGACTCCCATGAAAATTTATGTTCTGTTTCACGAAGACTCTCTTTGGGGTTTATGTCTAGACATAAATTCTTTATGAAACACCCCCCAGTTCTTGGCTTTATTTTCAGGGTAATGTCATATTTTGCTCATATCTGTTGTCTGTCTGGTGTATGTGTTGTTGGTGTGACTGGGGTATTGTATACAAAATTCAACTTTGGATCCCCGTGGTAAAAGAGAAGAGGAGGTGTGGAGCCCTGTTGTACACACAATATGGACAGCATTTAGAGTATTATTCATGATCATAAAAACATTGAGTGAAACATACCACATGTACATCACATGAGCAGCACATGTACGTCGTATGTACGTCACATGTACATCACATGCACACCGGCCAGTTGCAAGAAGAACCACCTGTATCATGTAGGGTTGAACATTATGATAACATAACACCGTTTCTATATCATGCAGTGCTTTGGTTATAATACACTCCCATCATACATACTCATTGCACACTTTGTGGAAAATAGAAAACAGTGAGAGTAACACATTTCCTACAAAATGTAAAAGCCTTGCATGTAAAAAGGAATTATACCAAGTTATTATCTTCTTAAAATCAATTTTTCACCTCACCCATCTGACATCAACTCATCTGTTTGGAGCCACTTGAAGCCACATGCTTTAGCACAGAGTTTACGCCTCTCTGGCTCTCCACTGACAACATTTTATTTTTCTTCAACATTCTGCCTTGGTCTGGAAAAATTGATCTTCATGACCAGCAAATACACAGAACAGTGAACTCTGCATAATTCAAAGTTGCACATGTCAAATTTTCCCTAAGTTGAATTAATGTTTTGGACCAAACTATGCAAAGTATGTGTTGTTTACACTTCCCTTGTCAAATTTGGCAGAAGTCAGACTATTTCTTGTGGTCCCAACAGATTCGACTTAACTGTAAATCTTCACCTTGTAATTCAAACCAACTCTATAACAAACTCATAATAAATGAGTAATTCAATCAAAATGTCATTATCAATAAGAGAAATGTAACTTCTAGTCCTGCGGTGATACACCTCAACATAAGTCAAAAGAGATAGAAAACAGCCTGATTAGTGATTACTCTCATTGCAAAATTCAAATTTCTTGTAACACAGCTTTTGAATACCACCCTAATTCATTTCAGTGACCCAACCATTATGATTATAGAAATGTCAAATTAATAGCTACACACCATGACACAAAGTAAGCTACCCAGTATACACATAAATGGTGATTGCATGGCTTTGCTGAATGAACTCACATCCCATCATCATCAGCAAATCATGCTTACTAGCATACACATCAAATATGTAGAATAATTTCATTTTCTTTGGTAGAATATCATAAAGTTCTCACAAGTACTCAAATGATTCCATACAGGCTTTTTCCTTAAGTGCCCTCTACCAAGCGATGGACACTATAATTTTTGCCAGCTACAGTAGGCCTATACGTGTATGAACTTATCGATTTCATGAGTTTCTATCGATTGGGCAACACATTTTTACACTTTCAACACTTCATTTAATTCTATGAGACAAGATCAAAACTTAAAACAATGGGTTTTAAAAGAAATTTTGATCTTTAAAAATACCCATGTATCCAGGTATAAAAGTATTTGGGAAGATATTTTCACTCTTGCACAGCAGTCTAGCAATTGTAAGTTTGACCAGCAGATTAAAATCTTATAATCTTGACAACCTTTAAGGTAATCTGTGAGTCATGGTGGGCCCATTACTACCATGATCTTATGACTGCCTGTCTTTTTTTTTCATAGGATGCTAAAACCATGGGACTGATTATCAAGTAAAATAAGGTAAAATTTAAAAAATCATCGGTTCAGAATGCTTTTCTTGCTCCAAACAGTCCAAATTGTGTGATTTTCCTCTTAGTGCTGCAGTGCTTTCCTGGCAACTTATCAATGATTGTGAGGTATGCTGCCACATCTGATCATCACTGAAGACTGAGCTGATGTACAAAACTACTAACTATCTAATCTTGGAAGGTTGTTTGGTTACGAAAGTTTATTGTGCTCTCGTTGAAGTCTTGCATTGTATGCCTTTGATACTGTATTCCAGGAGTCCATGTACCTATCCATGCACATTGCAATGCATTTCTGAGAGACAGGAGAGAGAAAGTATGAGAAACAAAGCAAATGTAAGTTAAAAAAACGGATGCATTTTATTTCATTTACTGTATCATTATACTGTAACCAAGATTTAAAACATACAGATATTAGTCAGTTACAAAACCTAATCCTGACAGCAAAAAGAAAAACTTAGGTCTCAAGGTTCGTTTAGATATGACCAACAAAAAAAATATGATGCGTCGTATCTTACGTGTGAACGAATGGCAATTGCGCACAACAAAGATCCTGCATGTATTCACTGAGCTCTGTGTTATAAGGTAGGAGATGTGAAGCGTATTACACTTTACGTCATCATAAAAACTGCTGCGGTTTTGCCTTGTCATGTCTGTATGAAGGTTACATTATCCTTTCTTTCATGCATGCTCACCCAGAGTCACGTGTGTGTGTGTGATTGGGTTTTTACAGACGTGTATCAATCAGATATGATTATTTACATCTGGGGACCGACCTTTAAAGTACAAGTCCACTCCACTGAAAAGTTGAGCTGATTAGATAGACAAAAATCTAAAAAGCCCAAATATAACTTGGTTTTGGAAAATGGTGCTCAGATTTAATTTTTTTTAATGAGCAAAAAACAAGTTAATGATCGAGTCTGTTGTGACGTAGGGTCCTCACAACACAGATTCGTAATGTAACCAAATTTAATGCATTCACCTGATAAGAATAATGAAACACAATTATTCTTATCAGGTGAATGAAATAGTTTGTATAGAGGCACTTCACAAAGACGTATGCATTAAATTTGGTTACATTACGAAAATAGCCTATTGTCAGAATGTATACCGCTGGCACTTTCGTTGTGAGGAGCATACGTCACATCATCCGTACAGCAATATAAATGTTTTGCTCGAAATACCCGAAACAAAAATCGCTCTTAAAAATCACCTGATTGAAGTACGCCCTTGATATTTGGCAGTTTTAACCTTTGATTTATTTACAACATGTTATCATTTTTGAAAATCGGAGTGGACTTGGGCTTTAACATCACCATCCGAAAGACGTGACTCAGTTTCGAACCTGCTTCCTCGGCTGAATCAGTTTGTAACTTCCACTGTTAGCTGGATTACAGGCGCACGCCACAACGCCAGGTTAGGCATTTATTATTGTTGTTGTTGTTGTTGTTGTTGTTGTTGCTTTTGTAGCCTACATATTACCTAGCTGTACTTGCATTTTTAAATGTTTCAGGTGATTGGCTCCTATAAAGTAGTAAAGAGGGCGTTACTTTATAAATGTATTTCTGTGCACAACAATGGTCCTGTTCACTTACCGGTATATATTCAATTCAATTCAATTCATATGAACATTTATTTTCTTCCATTCAATTTGACAACATATTTGACATCTGTTCAAACAATACAATTTATACTAAGGAACATAAATATAATTTAAGAATTTTATTACAAGGAAGAAGGCGCGAATCCCGGTAAGCAAAGCTTGTAATGGGTATGCCCGAATACACAACTACATAATATACATTATAAATAGAAGAAAGGAAGAAAGGGATAGGCAAAGAGGAGGAGAGGATAGAGAGCATGGAGAAAGAGAAAAGAAGAGGACTGCAACATAGTAGCAATGGAGTGTATGGCATGCACAAACAACATAATGGCAATGGCACTGAGCTCTGTATTACGAGATACAGAAATGTGAAGCGTAGTACTATTTACATCATGGGTTTTGCCACACCATATCTGAACGAGGCTTAAAGAGTATTTTGAAAGGAAATCATGCCAATGTACAGCCTACAGATAAACAGCAAATTTGTCTGTGGGTCCAGCAAATAACCCAAATCCAGTAGACCACTACTGTATGATAGTGCAGTAAAACCTGCTTCATCGGCCACCTGTAGAGACAGAGACCACCTGTCTATAAAGGCCACATTTTTTGTCCCCCATGAACAGTGTTTTTCCTTGAATTCTGTAGTGAAGTAACCTGCAAATACAGACCACCACTAAAGATCACTTTTCTTGAGCATTTTTATAAAGTCACAGGGCCTAAAAAATGCTAAATTTCTTTGACAAATTTGCACTTAGCCAATCAAATGCTACAATTTCAGTAACTTATAACAGACCTTAAATTTCAATATTTTTAGGGCAAGGCCACTTTTCTGTAGGGCACATTCCTATATTACAGCACAAATTTTATGAAACAGGGTCCAGGTTTGACCTTAAAAGATGACCAGAGTTCATAGCATTTCATGAAAACAAAATCCAGATTCCCCCCTCCCAATTTTCTCTGCCGAATTAATTCCAGTCAACCTACTCCAAGTTTGAACATCTGCAAAAATGTCTTCAAAAAGTTTGAAATGTCCTCTCTTCCAGGACATTTTCAAGGTTTTCCCTGACCATTTCGATAGCTGGGAATCTCTAAATTGCATCATTCTGAAAAGTGATAATGGTATCTACCTGCTCTGAGCTATCAAGTGTTGTTCCTGGTTTATACACGCACTTCTTGAAGCATTTATCAGTCATTTTCTGTGAACATCAAAGAAAAAGGGGAAAACAAAAAATTGCATCAGCAGATCAAATATCATTTCAATATCACAATATGAATATCAGCCGACATTTGTGTCATGCAAGACAATAAGATTAGTGTAAATTTGTAAAAGACGCGTAAAGCAGGGAGTTTGCTAATTTCAGTGAACTTTTGCGTGTGCCTTCATATACAGTGTACTAAACTTATTGCTATTTTATCAAAGTGTCAAATAGGCAATGCAGAAACAGTATTTTTCTTTTCATGTACACCGGGCGTCTTTGCATTTAAGCCGGAACCAACATCACAAACTCTCATAAGAGGTCAGCGTTTTTGTAAAGAAAAAAGACCTTAGGTTTAACTAATTATAAATCATCAGGAACACGTGGAAGGTAAGCAAATCGCAATCACCCAAGTATCAAAATCTCATATGCACGGAGTTCGCTGAATTTAGCGAACCCCCTGCTTTTACACTAATCGCTATTATCATAAAGAAGTATCAAATTGGCAGCGCAAAAACAGTTTATTATTACGTGTAAGTACTGAGTGTCTTCGCATTTCAACAGTTTTAGCAAGAACTAACAATACATCGCGAACTCTCTAAGACTCTAAGTCTAAGACTAAGAGTAGACTACGAGTAGGGTGTCTGAACGATTTTTCAATTTTCCCTTTTGGATCGTTTTTCACCATTATGGTTGGATAATTGAAAAAATTATTCACTCAGAATAATACATTTCAAATTTCAAGACTCACCGATGTTTCTATCAAAAGTTACAACCCCTTCAATTCCTTACAATATTCATCCATTTTTTGTAAAAATCGACGAAAAAGACGTACACGCAGAGTTAATGTTGTTTTGCTAAATTTAGCACAACAGCTGAATTGCGCAATATGCAAGCGTACACATACGCGTGCAAGCGTACGCGTGTTGCTTAAATGATGCGCGATCGGCAATCCATTGTCTTCAATGGGCACCCACTTCCGGGTTTGCAAACATGCGGTCCGATGTTTATTCATGTGCAGATTTTACGCGCTATCACCATGGGTTCGGCCGGCGCGGAGCTCACGCCTCCCTGCTTAGCTGATCCTAAAAATGTGGGGAAGGGTATTTTCAAACTGTAAGCGCTTGTGATCCCTTGGGGCTAGCGAAAAAATAAGTGCTGGGATATTTTCCTTACGTCTAGCCCTACATAAGCCTGGGGGGCTCGGTTCAGGAAAGTGGCAAAGATCGAGCTACGATGGAAACGATGTTTAAATCGCTGTTTTGATCAAGATATTTTTAGAATTCAAGTGAGCCCCTTTGGGAAATATGGAGAAAACCTGCTCTTTCATATGACACCTCATTTATTGAGTTTCACCTTCAGGATCACAAGCGATTTAGGTTTGAATTTCGATTTGGTGATAAAAACATTGACCAATTTTGCATGGTCGCGCAATGTACGTAGACTGCATAGGGCTGCGTGCAATCTCTATGGGAAGGATTTTAGCACACAACATCGGGTGCGCGATCAGACACCCTACTACGAGGTGTTTTTGTAATGTAAATCGCACCTTCAATTTTCACTAATACTAAGGAGTAAGGCTGGTCACACATATTGTTTCCCCATTCCCACTCCATAGACTCGTCTCTACAGGGACTCTAGACTGTACTCTACTCTCTAGTTTTACTTTTAGTTTTTACACGTACTTGCGTGTGACGGGATTAAGCATGTCCGGTGCGAAAAACCCTGCACAATCATATCATATTCATAATACCCATTCTTAATCCAGAAACAGATCTGGGCGCTAGTGCAGTTCCGTATCCATTTTTTTAGCAGTTTCATATCCAATCTTAGCAAAGGAATTTTAGCCTAATTTTTTACTAATATTAATCATAATCATATATTGCATTTTCCACCTGAATTTGGATCACATCCGACATCGGGAATCCTCCGTTTAGGGCTTCGATGTCCACGTCGTCGCTCAATACCGTCTCTACGCTTTCGCTCTGCACCTCAAACTGAAGCTATCAGTCAAAATTTATTGGTGTCGTGCGGTATCTCATCGGAGTAGGACGTACTTTCATGTAGCTCTCTCTTTCTGACCTTTTTAAGGTCCTATTTGTTGAAATTTGGTTGAAATATTCCAACCTACCCTGTAACTCTTTAATGAGAACCCATATTTCTGTGTGAAAACGTGAACATTTTTACAAATCTTGAGCACCAGCCAAGACTCTAGCCCATATACTACTTGGTATACAGGACATCCTTGTCCCACATACTCAATTGGTGTAGTTCCACTACCACCAATTCAGCTGTATTTTGGCGGAAAGGCAGAGACTGGACAACCTGCAACTCCCTGCAACCTACACAAGCATATTATTGTATACCAATACAACCTGCTACTACTTTGCATGAGCCTCTGCTAGACTACAAAACAGTTAGGAGAGATTTTGCAACACAAATGTACAACATCAAGGTTAGATAAGTTTGATCCAAGGCAAAGCCAAAGCAAGGCAAACATTAGACAGAAATAACCGTCTGGTATGGGTCATTCTTTAATAAAACTGACATTTGTTGACATTCCCCATACACAGACGGTAACCAATACGGCTCGCAACGGGGGGAGAGATTGAGCCGATTGTGCAGCACTTGTTACCCCGAAACTTTCTCCCACGATTTTCCTTATTTAGATCTACCGTAAATCTCCGTGTATAAGGCGCACCCGTGTATAAGGCGCACCCCTTTTTTAAGATTAAAAAAAAAAAAAAAAACGATTTTTTTTTTTTTTTTCCAGGTCTGTGTTAAAAACCCACGCGGGAAGGTCTTTCATTTTACTGCGAGGTGCAGTTGAAGGCGCCGATTTGTGCTTGTGAACTTGTCACAAATAATAGGAACAATGTCGTTTTTTAGAAGAATGTGTAAGATCATTAATGTAAATAAAAAAACAGTAGAGGACCTAGGCTAGGACCTTGTGGTATGCCATGTGTAATAGAAGAAAAATTGGAGGAATTATTATAAACTACATATTGACATCTATTAGAAAGATTACTTTCAAACCAAGATGACAGACAAATTTGAGTGTTGTTCTAGTTTCAGTGGTGAGTCAACACACCGATTACTGAGCTGGGAGACATTGCCAGGCATAGCGCCAGGTGGAGGGCACAAATCGAAACTTTAAAAAAAAAAAAAAAAAAAAAAAAAAAAATCATTTTTTTTTTTTTTTGTACCCGTGTATAAGACGCACCCCCGACTTTCAAATTTTTTCGGCGGCAAAAAAGTGCGCCTTATACACGGAGATTTACGGTAATTTTCTGATTTATAAATCAGATAGAAATCAAATTTGTATTTTTTTTCTCCTATGTACAGTTGTATAAGTTTTATTACCTATTTCTAAATGCGAAATTTACGGACTTACGTATATGAATTATCCAATTGTTTATCTCAGAACCATGAAACGGCATTCGAACTGGTAATCTATGACATGACCCGCCGATATATTTCCGGGTCAACCGACCAAAACAAGCCCAATGGCCAATCAGAGCACGTGTTTGATATTGGACTTATGAATATTCAAACATCACCGGCTCAAGCCGGGCTGACTCATACGTAGCTATTGGACGTTCGAAAAGAAAAAATGAATATTCATCAACTCAAACCAAGATGGCTGACAACAAATCATGTTGGCTACAAGACTTTCTCGGATTAATCATTAATTTAGGATCTAAATGAGCAAGCTATCGTAAGTCAAGTATATATTTCCGGTTATTTATTATTTGTTATAATACTCAGTGTAATATTGCAGCCAAAATGAATATGTGAAGACGTAAAAAGTGAAAAACTCGTTGCATATCTCATTCATCGCGGTCCGCCGAACCGAACCATTCGTTCCGCACACTACCCCATACGCCGTACTTCAGTCTATGTATAGAGGCGGTCAGAGGAGCCAGATGCAATCTCAGCGGAACAACCGTCGATATCAGAGACTGAAGCTTTCGGTCTAGGCAAACATCAGAATTCGGCTCAACTCAAGAAGGTACAGGAAACAACTTGCAAGAACTCTGAGGTAAAACCCGAATAACTATAAACCTATTGTTTATGCTGCCGTCTTCTTTGGATCTTATTTGCATGAACTGTTGCCTGAAACCCATGCATGCCTGTCCTGTGTGTATGATCTCGTCTTTACTGTTGCATGAAAATTATATTATTTCTGTGCTTGCATGTCTCCCTTTCATCATTCAATTTTACAACATTGCATGTGCTTGTACATTGTATGTCCACCCTTGTTGTAAAAGCTACATGTAATTGCATGCACTTGTACAAGTTGTATGTTTCCTCTCGCCCTTGCCCTGCTTTATCAACCTTGCATGTGCCTACAGTATATGTCTCCCTTTCATCATAATCTTGCTGTACTATATGTCAACTCTGCATGTGCTTGTAATTATATGCTACGTGAAAATATTACATTGAACATCCACTGTTTGAACCAAGTATAACTACTTTGTTTCAGCATATACTGACTAAACCTATTGACTTTCCCAAGTAAGTATAGTCAAGCATGGCTCATTGCAAAGCAACCGCCAACGAAACACATAGTAATGGGGAAAAGGAGGTTACTCTCACTCTCAGCCATGAAGCATTTCTCTCTCTCAGAGAAATTGCATTCTTTAGCCTACAGGACCCTCAAATTAAAAGCTCAACAGTCCTAGCATTCTCTAAAACAAAGAAAGGAAAAAATGCTGACCAAGAATGGATAACGGCTTATCTGAAATCCAAAAGCAGAAGGAGAACCAGCCAGAAAGAATTTACAATTGAACTGCATGAACCAACACTCCAGATTACAATTGCTGGGATGCGTATCAGACTTTTTGTGGAAACCATGCTCCCACTGATGATAAAGAAAGTAAAGGACATGCCTAGTGGACACCTATCAAATGCACTGGCAAGGCTTCTCACAAAAGAAATCCCTGAAGCAATACAAATCAGTAACCAGTGTCCACCCGCAGTATACAAGGGTCCTTGCTGCTGCAAAGCTTCCGACAAAGTAACCGCCTGTCCGACATGCTTAGATCATGCATGCCAGGACACCATCGAATGTTGTGAATGCAAAAGATGGTATCACTTTCCATGCACTCATCTACATGCCGAAGAGTTAGAAGATATCATTGCTGAGGATCAAACCCCATATAGCTGTATATCGTGCAACAGAGAAAGGCAGGACTACATGAAAGAGTCTGACTCAGAGACAGACGACTTTATAACCTGCCCTGTGTGCCTAAAAATGCATCCAAAGACTCGATACAATGCCAGCTGTGTGAATGCTGGTACCATGACAAATGTTTAGCTCAGGACATGAGAAAGTCAAACAAAGGAGCTGATGAATCCTTTTATGCATCTCCTGCACAGCACTGGGAACAGTGACAGCATCCGACACACATGAAGATAGGGAAATTCAGGAGCCTGACACACAAGACTTTTGTACTCCAATGTCACCCTCTTCACTAATTACAGACAATGCAACTGATGTAAAGGCTTCACCTTCCAGCTCAAACGACACATCAACCAAAGAGAACACGCAAACAGTCTCCCTCAACAGTGACCAAAATAATGCAATGGAAAATAAATTCACTCAGACTGAACAGCAAAGCAAGGAATGTGCCCACTGTAAAAAGAAGGCCTGTGAAATGGCCAAAAACAAAGGCGAACTCAGAACCCAGACAGCCTCTAATGAAGTACTGATGACTGAAAATGAGAAGCTTAGCAGAGAACTTAGTCTTTCACAGGCCGTAACCAAGACCACGCAAGAGCAACAAAATAACCAGCTTAGAATACTGGAGAACAAAGAACTTGAACTAATGCGCTCACAATCTACTATACTAAAACTGGAAAGTCAAATAAGGAATCTCACACTGGATAGCGACTATCTTTACGCCTTGTGTCTGAAGAACGGACTAGACATAAATACTCCGACATCTCAAACAAAAATCACAGAGCAGAGGCACAAGGAAGAAAAGAAAAGTAAAAACATGTTCATGGACCCAGGTGCCAACAACCCGCATATCTACTCTGTGCCTACAAGTAACAGGTTTGCACTCCTTGGCAGGGATGAATCACAAAAGACTAATGAGGTAGGAAGTGGCACACAAAGATCACAAGGAATGGATCATGATGGGATAACACATCGCCACAGTTCCATGTCACCACGTCAGAAGACTAGCAAGAGACCCTTTGCAGCGGCAGCCACAAGTAGCATGCATCACGATCCCTGCAACCAATACGAAGATAGAGGTAAACGCTCACCCGCCAAGAGCAGGAATAGTAAGGGTTCTCCTAAACGTGCTGCTCCTCACATCCCACAACCATCACGTGTGACACGAGCAAACGAGCCTCTGGCTATCCCTAGTCGTACCTTCTTCTCAAAAAATGGAGCCCAGGCCACAAATGGGCACAGCAGCTCCTCTAGTCCTCGTTCACGTCGGCAACTTCCTTCGCCACACCAAGAATATTCCACCAAACACCAGGGCAAGATACAAGCTCATCACTATCAGCTAAACCTACAATCTGTCAACCAGTTCCCTGTCCTAGGTGCACACAAAGAACTGGCATCTCAACAGGCGATAACAGATCAAATCACTAAAGATCTTGTACAGGACTCGGCCCAAAGACAGATGCGTCAACAGCCAATGCATGCTAACACCCGTGCTACACCAGACAACCCAACCAAATCACATGATGGTCATACACACCGAAAACAACGGATCATGCAGGACTACACAGCAGAAGACCCTCAGCATTATAAACAGGACAGGCATCAACTGTACTTTACCCCATGCCCACCTGGACTATCATACCCCGTCAATACTGGTCGCAACAATACCTCTTTCACACAACCACAGCAGAGAAATATACCTTCAACAGCTGCTCCGAACATGGCCCCTTCTTCGAAGCAGGATTTTCTTCCGGGCCGTGCCTCAACAGGAACCCACATAACAATGCTAGAAGCAGTGTATCAATTTCTCATAAGTACAGTCCAGCTTCTGACCATGCCAAATGTGATGAACCATCCCCCATCGGTGCAAATCCTCATCAGCCACCACCAACAAATCATGAACCTGACGCAATCCAGTCTCAACATTCTGCTCCCTCAGCAGCTTCCCAACCAATTTTGATTGGAACTTTTAACATAAGGGGATTCAAGAGCATTGAAGTGATGCTGAATCAGATTTTATTAGAAACTGACTTTTTGTGCATACAGGAACACTGGCTTCATGATCACAACCTAGACCTTCTACACAGACCAACTTCAGAACACTATATTATGTGTAAGTCCTCAGAAAGTCTTACAAATCTGAATATCATACATGGTGGCAGAGGAAAGGGAGGTGTTGCGAGCTACCTGCGAAAAAGTGTGATTGCAGAGTACTTGGAAATCCCATGCCAGTCACCAAGAATAGTAGCAACCAAGGTCAAACTCAGGCATTCAAGAGCTAGCTTGCTCCTTATTAACTGCTATCTCCCAAGCGGTACCAACCTTTCAGATCTAACAGAGTATCAGGCCTGCCTTGCAAACATCACTCATATATTAGATACCTATCAAGAGAAAGAAATCACAACCGTGATTGCTGGAGACTTTAATGTAGACACAATGCACCGGAACAAGAAGAAGACACTACAATATCTGAGGAGATTCATGACTTCTGTTAACTTCCTGAGTGTCACAGAAGAACACTGTACGCCAGAACAATTTACCTTCCAATCAGACGATGGGAAGAAAAGATCAAGCATCGATGGCTTCCTGATACCTTCAACTGCTTTGACACAATTTGGAAACATATCCATAAGGGAGGATGACCCTCTTAATACATCTGACCATTACCTGGTCACCTTCACCTGGAGCCCACAATCACTCCCTGTGCCTCACCCTACGAAAGAAAAGGCACCAAAATCTATGTCCAGCAAAGCAAAAAGAGTATGCAGAATCAAAATCAAATGGGACCAAGTCGACTGCAAAACCATTCAAGAATACTACACATTACCCTTGGAACGTGCAGCAGCCAGGATATTCACGAAAGTCAAAGGCAGTGAACTCCATGAGGCAGAGGCAGAGTCCACCCTCCAAAGCCTCTCCAAGGCAATGCTCCAACAATCCCAAAAGCTCCCTCACAGTAAGCCAAATCGGAAGGGACATGGTAAACCAGAATGGACCGTACAAGTTGCGGAATCATATCGAGATGCCACACAAGGATGGAAATGCTGGAAAAATGTTGGGAAACCTAGAGGTGTACCGCTACATGACAATTACCTACGACTCAAGAAAGAATTCAGGAGAAAACTCAGGCAGTCACGAGCAGAAGAACACCGACATCTCCTGTCAAGCATCGAAACTGCATCAACAGCAGATTCCAGACTCTTTCACAGTCTGATAAAAAGGCAACGAACCAACCACATCACAAAGTCTCAAACAGAAATGCTGGAATACAAAGGCCATCCATACAAGGGAGATGATGTCTCCGAAGGATGGAAATCCTACTTCACAGACTTGGCTGTACCATCAGCGAATAATGAAGACTGCCATCTGTCAACCCAACCTCGAATAGAATGCAAGGCTAGCATCCCATCCTTGATGGAAACAGCCCTTATCACCTCCCAGGAGCTGAACACAGCAGCTGCTAACCTCAAGAAAGGCAAAGCAAGTGGACCTGATAACATAAGTTCCGAGCACATCCAACACCTAGGCGACACTGCTAGAAGACTGATACTTCTGATATTCAATGCCTTCATGACAGCATCATACACTCCACAGAGTCTAAAAGATGGCCTTGTGCTGCCCTTACATAAAGGGAAGGGCAAAATCCTACAGACCCAAAAAGTTATAGAGGGATAACCTTGACATCAACCCTAGGTAAATTACTGGAACTGGTTCTCAAACCACATATTGAGAGATCCCTCCTTCAGAGTAACATTCCAGATGAGCTCCAGTTTGGATTTCGAAAACAGCACTCTTGCATCCTCACCTCTTGCTGCCTTGAACTTACAATAGAGCTTAATACTGCCAACAAGAAGCCCACCTATGTTGCCCTTCTAGATGCCGAAAAGGCCTTTGACAAGGTATGGCACAAGGGGCTCTTCCAGAAGCTGAGAGCCACAAACATCCACCCAATGCAACTCAACATGGTCGACTCACTTTACCAAGATCTACGCAGCCAAGTCCTTTGGGATGGAAAAGTGAGTGAGCCGTTCCTATCCTCCAAGGAGTTAGGCAAGGTGGAGTCCTGTCTCCACTCCTCTATACCACCTTCATTGATGCTCTCATCAAACTTCTGCGAAGCAAGAAACTGGGATGCAACCTGCTAGGTCGATACTCCGGTCTTCTTGTACTAGCAGACGATGTAGCTCTCATCAGCTCATCTCCTAGCGAACTGCAATGCATGCTAGATGCAACCGACAGCTACACAAAGGAATGGAGATACAGGATTAACCCATCAAAAAGCTGTATCATTGTATTCAACAAAGGCAAACTTGCTGCCCAACAACCCACTTGGCATCTTGGAAAGGACCTAGTGCAGACTGCCCCAATGCATCCTCACCTTGGCATCACAAAATCTAGCATTAAGAGAGACCCAACAGAGGACATGATCTCAAAAGGGCTGAAAACATTCTATGCACTTACTGGAGCTGGGGCATACACTGGAGGACTACTTCCACAGCATAGTGCTGCCCTATGGAGAGTTTACTGCGTCCCTCGTATGCTGTATGGAGCAGCTGTCACAAACCTCACCAAGGGGATGTCTAACAGACTCAACCAGGCACAGCGGCAACTTTTTAAACAGATTCTTGGTCTACCAAAATCAGCGGCTGATGAATCTGTATACCTCCTGACCGGACTCATACCTCTGAGTGCACAAGTGGACCTTGAGAAGCTCCTTCTGATAGGAAAACTGCTTGATCTCCCCCATGATCGCTTCGAGTATAGAACATTCCTCCATGCTCTCCTCAAGCAAACCACTTCCGTCAAAGCCTGGCAAACCATCCTCAGTAAATACGGACTGGCAGATCTCCACTCACTCACACTGCAACCAATTCCGTACAGATATTGGAAGAAGCTAGTAAAAGCAGCAGTGGGAGAAGTAGTTAATAACAACACACTTGAGGCAATCCAAGTGAAAACAACACTCTCACTTTGGAAGAACATGAAGATCCCAAACCCCACCCGCCTGTATCCTCGATGTAGCAGCTCTAAATTCCTCAGACAAGGTGTGATCATCAGAGCACAACTCTTGTGCCAAACATATCCTGTCCAAACAAGACTGGTAACTATCAAAAAGGCCACAATAGCTACCTGCCAGCTTTGTCATAAAGAAGAGGAAGACACAGTCCACTTTGTGGCGTCATGTACACAACTGGAGATGCACAGACAAGACTTCCAAAACAAGCTGAGGACTATACACCTGCCAGAAGAGATCTTCTCTCTACGACACAACCAAGGGCGAAGCATTCACGAAAGCCACACTGTTGCCCAGCTCCCTTCTCCTCCCTTCTCAAATATGTGATGAACTCAATACCGCAGCAATAATTTTTATCTACAAGATCCATGTAAACCGTATTTCATCTCTTTCCTCTCTATAATTACATATTGACCTGCCTATAGACGTATCTCACATGCAACATCCTGTTGCTGATCTCCGACAAAAGCGGAGGGAGAACAAGAAGAAGAAGAAGAAGGTATCGTGCATGCGCGCAACAAAAAGCTAAAAATCTTCGTTCACGTCACACGCAGTGATATAACTTATAATTTATATGACAAATTTGAGTTTTATCGAACCCCCTCCGACCCCCCGGGATCGCCGCCCCTGAACACCACCACCATCATCAACAACAACAAAAACAAGACAATAATGATAATATTTGGCATATAAATTATAAGTTATATCACTGCGTGTGAACGAAGATTTTTAGCTTTTTGTTGCGCATGCACGATACCATAAATTTTGACTGATAGCTTCAGTTTGAGGTGCAGAGCGAAAGCGTAGAGATGGTATTGAGCGACGACGTGGACATCGAAGCCCTAAACAGAGGATTCCCGATGTCGGATGTGATCCAAATTCAGGTGGAAAATGCAATATATGATTATGATTAATATTAGTAAAAAAATTAGGCTAAAATTCCTTTGCTAAGATTGGATATGAAACTGCTAAAAAAATGGATACGGAACTGCACTAGCGCCCAGATCTGAATCATCTGACTGTTACGTGAAGTCACATATAGTCTATGCACCATACAGGAAATGTTCGATCCCCTCCATTGCTGGGCCGAGCTCCACTAGCATGACTATCTTCAATGTTGGAATCCGGGGTTGGAATGACATGACATCTACTCAGCTCAGTCCCACCCCATCATTCATGAACGTGTGTTTTTGTTACAATTATACAAAGTTTCAAACTACTCACCTGTAATAATTCTTGTGCATTCGCTAATGCGATTTGTGTCCTCACTTCCTCCATTATCTGGCCCTTTTTGGCGCTATCCATCTTCCCAGCCCCTGATGATCCGAAAGAATTCATGTCCATGATAATTTCGAAGTTCAGTACAGTCTCGACAAATCCGGCTCCACACGTGCAACACGCAAATTGTAATTTCCACAGATTATTACTCAACTTAGATTGACTGAAGTTAGAAGATTAATATTTTGAGCATTTGCGTTAAGCTGCCAATTTAAAGATAATAATAGCGATGTCACGTCAATATGATTTGAAATTCTTTTAGTAAACTTTTTTTTTAAAATCGCTGATTACAGAGCGTTTAGAAATCGTGGGGGAATAATCAGAACTGGGTTAGGGTTTGCTGTATAAACCCCTCCCTCTTATTTAGGTTCTAAAATACATTTTCACCCCATTTAGGCCATTTAAAAATTAATTCATGTTTAGTGTCCCCGCCCGCTTCCTTTTGGGGGGCCTTTTTTTTTAATTTTTTTTTCTTCCCTTTTTTTCTTCATTTTAAAAATTTAAAATAAGAAAACATAAAAAACATACTGATCTTTTCCTGAAGTTAAAAAAAAAAAGGAAATGTTGGCGGCCATCTTGAAAAATAGCCCGGGAAAAAAAGGCCTCCTCCTTACTATTTTTCAAAAAGGCAGGACGCTAAACATATTAATTAAAACAAATGAAATAAAAATCCTTGACAGTTCACTTCTTAACTACCGGTATATATATTGACGGAGGAATTCAAATTGAATTATTTGTTCTATATGTATACACATGTATATACATGTATATACAGTATCACATTATTCAGGGTGATTTTTTTTTTCCACCGCCACCCTCCCCCCCCCTTGGGCGCCAGGGGAGGGGGCCCATCTTCAAAAAAAGGGTGTTTTTACCTGTTTTTTTCCTAGGGAGGGAGCCCCCCCCTGGATCCGCCACTGGGGAGATGTACTCACTGACTTGCCGAGAACGGATGTGTGCTGTCGAGAGAGGGGGTCCGGGGTAAAAGTGAAAGGGGCTACTAAAATTTGATTTCAAGATCAACTGTCCTTGTGCAAAGTTGTGCTATGCTTTGATTCAATCAGGCCCCTATGCGCACGCATCGCACAAAATAATGTATGAACATTTTTTTCTCATTTTGTTTACATTTTTGTCAGCAGGCGAACTGCTGCTAATCATACTCAGTCAGACATTTAGAATGTGCAGAGCAAACAACAAGGACAATTATAATCATGCGATTCTCCTTCCTTTTGCATTAGGCGGAATGTGAACAGTGTCGCTATAATTCGCTAAAGAATTCCTTCCGTATTATTCATTTTCTGTTACAGTTGTCTTTGGGGATTCAAATTTGGAAGAAAATAAAGCTGCAAGGGTGATGATATTCTCATCATTTATTTGACTTTCATGTCGATTACCAACTAAATCGTGTATTTCGAAGCATCAATGACGATGGATACATTTGGACAAGGAGTTACTGAGATGATCACGGAACGGGCAAACGAGAGCAGTGGAGAGGAACAAGAGAAACCAATCGCTTTGGTTGCTGTTGAAGGGTTTACGTATGTAAAATAATCTCAAATTCCAAAGCGAGGAAATCCAAAATGAACATAAATTATATAAAGTTTTCCTGATATTGACGTTTGCAATTTTGAACATTTTTATTCTCTGATCTAAATCTTGCTTTTAATGCTATTATTTGTTTTATTATTAATATTATTATTATTATCATTAGGATTATTATCATTATCATTAAAATTATTATTATTATCATTATTATCATTATTATTATCATCATTATTATCATTATTATTATTATTATTATTATTATTATTATTATTATTATTATTATTATTATTATTATTATTATTATTTGGTAACATTTTCTATTGAAATTACAATCTGGTGCATAATTTTGTATTGATTTTTATGCTAGAAGATATTTCATATTCATTTCAAATCATAATATTAACGGATTCAAATTTTACTCTGTTATAATGTTCTTATTTGTTTTGTTTGATTGCTTCATATCATGTTCATATCATCCTTTGAGCAGAAAATTTTGGATCAAATACTCATTATTTATGAGGTTTTAACAGCAATTTGATGGTTTTTACCTCACAATATTTTCTGCTGTAACTGAAGCGTCAGTTATCATTTCATTTTTTGGTCAGAAAGTATGTCGGAAATGGGGGTGCAAACGCTGTCCCTCTTGCCCTTTCAAATACGCTATTGATATTATAGCCATATTTCAGTTCATCCTCTCTTGCCCTGACTCTCCCTCCCCAACCCCCTCCCCTTCGGCATCTTCCATATACATGGAATAGACGAGTGTGATTTAAGGAAATGAAATGTAAGCATGTATCCACGGTAGACATTTTCATGTCGTGAATTAACTATAAAAAAATTAAAAAAATAGAATAACAAAAATCGTTACTTTTCTGGATCTGCCACTTCATCGTTTGCATAAGCGACATTTTAAAGAGAGACAAGGGGGCAGTTTGCCCCTCCTGACAGCTTTCCGACAAAGAAAAAAGAAAAGCAGCAACGTTTTTATAACATAAATATAGTAAACAGGTTAGGGGAACATTATAAGTCAGGAAACGCACGAAATACTATAATAGTCATTTCGGTTGACCCCCCGGTAACGTAAACCCTGCCCTCAAAAGTGAACCCCCATAGGGCCTAGAGACTATCCTACTTAAAGTATATGGATCACATTAAATTGAGAAGTTTCCCCTCCTAGGGCCAAGGTCTGGTTACGTCACTGATTGTTTTTTTTGTGTTCCCTCCTTTCTCATCATATTTAACATGACCTTGTTTCTTAATCACTGTTCTTCCTTTCCTATGTAATTTGCACAGGCGTAGCTCACATAAGCACCTCGCCTTTGGGGACTTGACAATTTTCTTTCCCCGTATCACCCTCTCTATATCTTTTATTCCTTCTGAAATCTGTATGAAAATTATGACAAATTTGTCAAAATATTAATGAATAACATAGCCTTCGAGTTTAAATTACTTTTCATCGCATTCAGAAGAATGTTGTTTACAAGCTCCCTCATTTCTTGCAGAAGTAATTTTATCTTCCCGATTTGTCATGATCAGGACGATTGTTCAATTCCTATAATCGCTATTATCTGAAATTGTATTGTCTGCTACAAATATCCACGAAATACAGAAGTATAGGCATTGTGGCCTAAAGCTATAGTCTCGGGTATGGCATGCATGAGGTGATAATATCTTTTGAAGGAAAAGAAATGAATTGAAATGTACACAAGTTCTCGCCTTTTTACGAGATATCTGTTTTTCACAGTGGTCCGCACAGTACAATACTTTACTGCTAGAAAATGATATGCGATGGCTCATTGGTAGAGCAGTGGTCTCGTAGGCTAACCGAGACGTCCCGGGTACTAAACCAAGTTGATGTGTTACTATCCTTTCGTAAAACATTAATCCTCATTAATTACCAAGTCCCTCGGAGAGGAGTTAAAGGGACTTGGTAACATTGTTCAGATAAGAGAAAATGGTGCTACGGTAGTGACTTGTCTTCAATGCTAGATGTTCAATTAAAGATAATCTGAAAATTTGAGTGAAAACAGACCATTATTAATGATAACAATTGGAAAAAACTGATCTGATCGATTCCTTAATTTTCCCGACTATATTATTACAATTTAATTACATTTTAGGTGAATGTAAATCGTCACAAAGAAATGAGTTGGCTTTAAGTGTTGAAATCTTTTTAAAGCCTGTCTTATGTCTTATTTTCATGGGGAAAAAAAAATCAAAAAAGATTGGGAGTATTTACCGTTAGACGGTATTACACACCCAGGTAAAAAAAAAAAAAAAAAAACACAGTTAAGGACCAGTTAAAAACAACTGGTACTGCATGGTACCAGTTGATTCCAGTTAAGTGCACTGGTTTCAATATGGAAATTGTTATAGTGGAATCAACTGGAATCGACTGGATTCCAGTTGAGAATTGCAACTGGTACCAGTTGGAATACCAGTTATCAACTGGTACTAGTAAGACCAGTTAAAAGCAACTGGTACTGGTACCAGTTGATTCCAGTTAAGTGAACTGGTTTCAATATGGAAATTGGTATAGTGAAATCAACTGGACTCAACTGGTACCAGTTGAGAATACCAGTTGTCACCTGGTACCAGTTAGGACCAATTGAAAACACCAGTTGGATCCAGTATACCAATTTCCATATTGGAAACACCGCTAACTGGGACCAGTAGATATTTCCAGTTGATTTACCAGTTGAAACCAGTTGAATTACCAGTTGAAAACCAGTAGATTTACCAGTTGATATATTATTTGAAAACTGATAATCTATAATCAATATTGGCATCTGGCCACCAACTAGACCATATATAGACTCTTGCAATTACCCCATCGCAAAGATCATTTGAAGTGGATTACAGATGAGTATTATATTAAGTAAGAAGTTTGTTTCTCGTACATAGATACATACCAAATTATACCAGTTGTTTCATGGTTATTAATTACATATATTAATACATCTATTTTTACGTCTTAAATCAGATGTAAAACATGATCAGACATATATAAGATATTTGTCAATGATTGACTAAGAAAATGTAAATCATAAAATTGATGTGCATTGTCATATTTGCTTGACAGATCATGATAATTATATTTTCTGTGAAAACACGCAAATTAATCATGAATATGCATAAGATACGTTGAACGGGTTTTTCAACTGGTAAATGAACTGGTATTCTACTGGTTTTCAACTGGTAAATCGACTGGTAATCATCTACTGGTTTTCAACTGGTAAATCAACTGGTAATCATCTATTGGTTTTCAACTGGTAAAGCAACTGGTAATCATCTACTGGTTTTCAACTGGTAAATTTAACTGGTAATCATCACTGGTTTTCAACTGGTTTTCAACTGATTTTCAACTGGTAATCTTCTACTGGTTTTCAACTGGGACCATGCAGTTGAAAAACCAGTTGAAAAACCAGTTGACATCTGTATGAGACCAGTTGATTTACCAGTTGAAAACCAGTAGATGATGACCAGTTGATTACCAGTTGAGAACCAGTAAATTATTACTAGTTGATTTACCAGTTGACATCTGAGACCAGTTGATATTACCAGTTAAAAACCAGTACATGATTACCAGTTGAGAACCAGTAAATGATTACCAGTTGATTTACCAGTTGAAAACCAGTAGGCTAGATGATTACCAGTTGCTTTATCAGTTGAAAACCAGTAGATGATTACCAGTTGATTTACCAGTTGAATCAACTGGTGAAATACACCAATAGGTTTCAATGGGTTCCAACTGGTATCAAATGTTCCAGTATGGCCACTGGGTTTCAAATGGAACAACTGGTAGATTTACTGTAAGGCCTAATTGGTTTTAACTGGTATCAACTGGTCTAATGATATATATACCAGTATCGGTTAATGGGTTTTAAATGGAATCAACTGGTAACCTACACCCTTTGGGTTTCAAAAGTTTCCAACTGGAATCAACTGGTATCAAATGGTCCAGGTTGGCCACTATGCTGCAACTGGAATAAACTAGTAGATTTACCAGTAAGGCCCATTGGTTTTTAACTCGTATCACTGCGGCTGGTCTAATGATATACCAGTATACCAGTTGTTAATAGCTTTCAATGGAATCAACTGGTAAACTACACCCATTGGGTTTCAATATGTTCCAAATGGAAACAACTGGTCTCAAATGGTCCACTTTGGTTTGATGCGTTTTAAAACTGGAATCAACTGGTAGATATACCAGTAAGGCCTATTGTTTTTAACTGGTATCAACTGGTATAATAATTTAATTCCGGTATGGTTAATTGGTTTCAACTGGAATCAACTAGTTTGTTTTAATCATGTGCCAGTAGAGTCAATTGGTTTCAACTGGGATTAGGACATGATCAATTTCAAATAATCAGTTAATCATGTATATTAAATATAATGTATATTAATATGCTTATTACAACGTTCGTATAATCAACTTAGTAGTTATAATGCATAAGTTGTTTATAATAGCATTACATAATTGATTTTAAATTCATGCCTGTGAACAAATCTCTTCGTCTTTTGGTATTATGAACCGGTGGCAAACAACAAAGAATGCGCTATTATATAAAGACAGAGTAAGAGATTAAAATATATAACAATAGTACATGATAAGAAATGAGATAATATAGCGATACAAATACGATTCTTAATCACAAATCACAAGTTTGTTTAGGTGCATGTGCTCTTTTTTATGTTCTTTTCGTGATAGAAAGATATTAACGGATCAATATGATGGAAAAAGCACATGGCAAGGAGGAACGGGAAACAATACAAGTTTGAATTCAAAAGTATAATCACTAATTTCATCCCATACTGCACGGAATAATGTAAAATTTGTTGGTTGGTTGGTTAGATTTTACCCGACTGCTAAGAAAGCATGTATATGACTATAAGTTGGCAACCAAGGCACCGACAGCTATAAGTCCTCTCCGGGGGATTTGGTAATGAGAATAAATACCTTACCAAAGGGCACTAGCGCATCGGCTGGGTCTCGAACCCGGGACCTCCCGGTTACTCAGCCATCGCAGATGATTGAAAATCGTTAAACTATAAGGTTTTACTCTTTCTCACTATCTCTGCCATCAGTTATCTTCTTATTTTACTGCCTCCCCCTCTCCCACTTCTCCATTCACCCTCTCACTCATTCATCTTGCTCTCTCACTTCAGCGTTCCATGTCCAATCACCCAACTCCCCTCTCCCCTACATACCTAGGATGTTATATACTTGTTCAATTTCTTTAATCAATATATTATACTACAAACTTATGTTGTAACTAATTATTATCTCTTTTGTCTAACAGTCTTTTGATCATCACCTTGGTCGCCATGGCAGCGAACATCACCGCCATCACCATCATCCTCCGCGTTCGTAGTCTGAGACAGAACCCTCATAACCTGTTAATCCTCAACCTCTCGGTGGCGGATTTGGGCGTGGCCCTTACCAGTATGACCTTCTCACTGGTATCCGTCTTTGATGGCGGCTATCTTCTCCTGAGATACCACAAAGTGTGTCTGGTAAGTATCTCTCTGTTACCTGCCACTCTCCACCCAGGTGTAGTAAATGGGTAGCCCGGAGGAAGCAATTCCTTGACCGCTTGACCGTCTTATCATGGTAGCTCGGCTAAAGTCGGGACAATAATATGATTGCAGGGGCCCTCAGGGAGAACACTATTATTATTGATGAGACTTCCCTGGGTAAACAAGGCATATTATTATCATCATAACATGTGTTTATACTCAAGGGAGTAAAATAATGAACATCACGCGAGATCGAGAGAAGGAATCATTTGAAGTCGAAAACCGATTGGAGTGGAGTGGAGGCAGGACAAGGAGGCAGAAGAATTGGTAGGAGAAGTGTTGTGTGTGTGGGGGGGGGGTGGAGGTACACCACTATCACTATAAAAAGGGCTACGTGTTTATTCGACTTAACAGTGAAGAAATGCTGAGGTATTTATACAAGTGATTAAATAAATTTAAAAAAATAAATAAGAACGAGAAGAAAAAGAAGAAGAAGCCGAAAAAGAAAAGAAAAAGGGCAGAAGAAAAATAAAAGAAGAAAAAGAAAAAGAAGTAGAAGAAGGGGAAAAAGAAAAAAAACAAGAAGAAGAAGAAGCAAAAGAAGAAGCAGAAGAAGAAGAAGAAGGAAAGGAAGAAGAAGAAGAAGAAGAAGAAGAAGAAGGAGGAGGAGGAGGAGGAGGAAGAAGAAACGAAAAAGTATTACAAAAGCAACGGGAGGGACTTTACTCTCGATCCGTTTTCATCCGTCTAGGGCCTTGTGATTCCAAACACACATTGACGTACGGTCATCATTTTCGTTCATCAAAAATTAGAGAACCATGATACTGGTGAAACTTTGAATGAAATCTGACAAGAAATGAGAAGTTATGAATTTTTGAAAGTTGCGATCACTACAGATATGGGCTCTACAAATTGGCTGAATCGGTAATCCACACAAAATGACTAAAATTTCCATTTTTCAATTCAATTCAATTCAATTCAATTCATTTACTTGTTCAACCATCAAACATATATACAATCAAAATAAGTTACATCAAAAATTAGCAGAACACAATGATGGTTTGTTGACCCCGGACAAAGCAGGGCTTATAAAAAGGGGCCACCAAATTGAAATACATAAAAGGATCAACAATACTTATACAAAGAAAATAACCATCGAACATGATTGCAGCAGCAAAATCTATGTATACATGACATATATGAGGGCAAAGAGAAAAGAAGAGCGAACAAGAATATCAAGAACATATTATAAAGAAGTTAGGATTTCCCTGCTTAGCTTTTTGAATCTGGAAAGGGTTGAACTGTTTTTAATATCGTTGGGGAGTTTATGCCATAACTTAGGAAAATGAGTTTTAAATAATAATTTGAGGCAACGGAAGAGCGAACCCGAGGTAAGTGTATTAAATTACTTTGGCGAGTATAGTAAGAATGAATTGAGGAATTCAAAACAAAGATATCGCTAAAGAGAGGAGGCAAGATTTTGGCATGAAATTTATACATAAAGTTAACACAAGGGAATTCAATGTTATCAGGTCATTTAATGAATGGTAAGGTATTTGACTGTGAAAAAAAAGGATGTGTATGACTATTGAAGGGAGCATTAAAGATAATCCGTATTGCTTTCTTTTGTAAAATGCATAATTTATCTAAATGAGTTTTAATTAAAGGTGTGACTCCAGACAGTATTACAGTAATTGAAATGAGGGAGTATAATGCTATTGTAGAGAGTATTCAGAATGGACTGGGGCATAAAAAGTCTTAATTTGGAGAGAACACCAAAAGATCTTGATATTTTTGTACAAATTGAGCTAAGATATGGCTTCCAAGAACTATATTCATTCAAAATTACACCTGAAACTGGATATTATCAACCTTTGCAATGACATTTCCACCTATAATGAGGTTTGAGAGATTTCACGGAACCCTCCTTCCTCTCGTACGAAAAATAATATACCTAGTTTTGTCAAAATTTAAAAACAATTTATAGCAAGCATACCATTTATTTAATTTGTCTAGTTCATTGTTTGCCGACGATATCAGATTGTTAATTTGTGTATGTGATAATGTATCATCAGCAAACAAAGAGAAGTTTAAAATTGAAGAACATTTAACTATATCATTTATTATTATCGAGAAAAAGGAGGGGCCCTAACACAGATCCCTGAGGAATTCCGCAGGATACATCCCTTTGTTGACATTTGACACCATCGATCACCACATATTGTTTCTATGTAACAAGTAACTGACGAACCACTGAAGTGGAACACCTCTAATTCCATAAATTCTATTTTTTAAACAAAATGTGGTGATCAATGGTGTCAAATGCTTTTGACAGGTCCATAAATACACTATGGCAATAATTACCAACATGTATTGCATGTGATATAGTATTAACCAAGTTCAGTACGCCAAGTTCAGTAGAAAAATTCTTTCGAAATCCAAATTGTTGGGGTATTAAAACATTGTTAAGTACAACAAATTTATACAGCCTGTCGTAAATTATTCATTCTAACATTTTTGAAAAAAAAGATAATAGAGCAATTGGACTGTAATTAATGTCATTTTTGTCACCTCTTTTGTAAATTGGGATAACCTTAGCGGTCTTGAGTTTATCAGGGACAATAGCTTGTGAGATTGATTCATTGAAGATGTAACAAAGTGGATCAATTGTATGAATGCATTCCTTAATGACACGTGCAGTGATAGAGTCCGAACCTGGTGCAGCAGATGTTTTCATGGATGAGAGAACATTGATTATTTCAGTATTGGAAGTCGGATTAAAGAACAGTGAAGTTGGTACACGGTTTCTTCTGTAAGCTTTCCAATATTAACAAAATACCTATTAAATGACTCAACAATAGATGCTTTACTCAATATCTTATCCTTATTGTAATACATGTGACACGGTAATGTTTTTGTTTCTTTTACCTAATAAATTGTTGCCCTTTGGGGCACTACTCAAAATATATTTTTCAAAAACGTATGACTCGGAATGGTACTTTCTTTCTAGAGAACCTGTTATAATATACTCTCCATAATATATTTTGAGTAGTGTCCCAAAGGTGAAGGCACTTCTAACTTTCCGGGGAGTAGTTGTCCTTGGGGGTAATTGTCCCGCTGGTAATTGGCCAGGGGTGATTGTCCAGGGGTTAATTGTCCTAGAACCCCTTCAGAGTCAAGTTCAGTTGGTCACAACATGGTGTATATTCATTTGTTTTGTACTTGTCCAACAAAGCCGTGTTCACCATACTTTGCCCAAATCGAACCGGGTTAGCCAAACTCTCCTAATCAATGGTTCTCGGGCAATCTCTTTGGATTCGCCATTCGCTGACCCTATTATTTGAAAAGAAGTCAAAGATAAACTTAATTTAAATATTCAAATTTCATTCTGTACAATGAAATACTTCACATAAATCATACACTATATACATGTCTATTAAAAAATGCAAACCTCTCAATCTTTTCAAAATTTAATATAAACAATTTCTGTTAAATAAGTATAATAATCAGTAAAATAACATGGGCAAATTTGACACTTTTGTAGAGCAAAAATTACACTCTCTTGTTAGTGTTTTTTAAACTCTGTTTGTAAATGATAGTATGTTTTTTAGTATTTTTTAAATGTTTTTTGTTCTGTTCTTTTGTTCTTGTTCTTTTTTCCCTGTATGTGTGTGTTTAGGGGTAGGCTTTCTTATAAGGAATCCTTCCCAGGTTTTCTGCCTATCCGAAATGCTCTCATAAATTGCCATGGTAATTTTTATCACTATCTTGTATTTTTGTTTTATCATTCCATTTTCGTACTTGTATGTTTTAAATGTTTTTATGAAGAGTGTTGAATAAACTTTGAATTTAATGTATAATGTCGTGTAAACTTCTATCTCTCTCTCTCGTTTTTTCCCTCTATCTTTATTTTGATTACTACAGGCTCATGCATTCTTCGCGATGATCTTCTCATACGTCAACTTTCCAACCATTGTCTGCATTGCAGTTGATCGGGTGTTGATAGTCACCCAGAAGTTACCACTCAGTCGTGCCAGAGCTTACAGCATGATCGCTTGTTGCTGGATCATCGCACTTACCAATATCATGTTCCCCACCAACAACCTGTACATGTCAGGGTTCGTCTATCTCCCTGATACTCTGCATTGCTCACCAGTATGGCCCAATCGTATCTTTCGAATCATCTACGCAATAATCAACTACGGGTTGGTGATCATCATATTGACAACTTGCTACATCATCATCACATATTATTTGTGGAAGAAGGGAAAGCAACTTCGCAGTCACAAGAATTATTGTGTTACGATACAAAACCAGAATACATCAGTGTCATCCTACCAGTCATCTGTGCCAATGGAAATGAAAGGCACTGGACAACTGACAACGCTTTCATCATCTGTTATCCAACATCCCTCTTGCGTGACCACAGGGTCTGATCCTGAAGCACCAAATACGTCATCCACCAAAGAGCCAACAACTTCTTTGGGTCAGCATCCTGAGCCATCCGAGTTGTCCTCTTGGATTTCCAAACCATCTGGAGTACAGCGAGAGTCTGAGTCATTAACCCTGTCAGCTGAGTCACCAAACGTCAAAGCGTCTGAGACTTCATCAACCGAAAAGTCACTACCCTTAAAAGACAAGAGTAATGAGTCGGTGGAACTATCCTCTGCCGTTCCAAAGGCTTCTGGAATGCATCTCGCATCAGAGCCTAAAATTACTTCTCAAGCCCAATCCTCACTTTCATCATCTAAGAATGTTTATCGCTCTCATCAGAAGAAGGAAGAGGGGGAGGAGGAGGAGGACAACTACACGCTTAAGGCAAAATATGCATATGAAGAAGAACAAACGCTTAGGGAAGACAAACAATCCCCTTCCAACCCAACTTCTCTATCGGAAACTGTAAATGCTGCACCAATACATCAAGGGTCTACCGGCATGACCAAGAAGAAAGAGGGTGGTAACAACCATATTGAGAAGGAGTTTTACTCAGTATCAGAAAGCAGAACAAGTCAAGGGTACGACTCTGAGAAGGAAGAGAAAGGAGAAGGAAAGAGGACAGTGAGAGCTGATAGAAAAAAATTCAAGGCCGAGAAAAGAGTAGCATTAATGGGTAAAGACAATCATGAACTAAACTCCTCCACTATCCATATATGCATTACGTTCTCATCCAAATGATGTTCATAGTCGTGGTCCTATGAGCCATGACCGACCCTTTGTGACCCTGTGACGATGGTTCTCCAAAGTTAAGGTATAGGAAAATTTAAAATGTTCCCACACATTTCCTGCACGTCAAATGTAAAATGAAAGCGGAAACACATTGAGAAATAGAAAAAGGGACAATTCAGACATGTCGATAACCAACAATGAGTGATATATTAGACAGTTCTGCTCCGTTTACTTGCCATGACGATAGTCATAAAATTGAAAGCCTTTGTTCGACGCTTTGGTATTGGTATTCACGCCTTTTTACATTTCAGTTCATAAACAAACTTATCTTATCCTGTTCTCTCTCTTACTTTTTTTAAATCTCTTTCTCTCCCTTCCTCTTCCTTTCTCTTTCTCTTTCTCTCTCTCTCTCTCTTTCTCTCTATCTATTTCTCTTCCTCTTTCTCCATTTTTCTCTTTCGCTTTCTCCCTCTCTTCTCACTCTTTCTTTCTCTTTCTCTCTCCCTCCCTTCTCTCTCTCTCTCTCTCTCTCTCTCATGGCGTTGCACCTGTACTACTGCCACCGAGAATCCTCAGTTCAGAAACGTCTTTCCTCTACTGCAGAGGTTATTAACCAGAGCTTGTCAGAAGCTTACCTCGAAAAAAAAATACTTGAAGAAAACAATAACTTGAAATTGAAATGGAAAACGCTCTTCTCTCTCTCCCCCCACTCTTTCTCTTTTTTCCTTCTCTCTCTACGTATGCATATTTGACAGTGATTTTTTTTTAAAAATTTATTTCAGGAGCTTTGCTGGTTCTGACCACCATGCTATGCTGGACCCCATATGTCCTGCACCACTCCAAGTACCTGGGCCTACCAGAGGGTCATTGGTTTGGTGTATTCACCATGTGGCTGGGGTATTGTAATGCTCTTCTCGATCCACTCATCTACTCATTCATGAATTATCGCGTCAAAAAAGAGATCAAGAGTTTCTTTCGATCAACTTTTGCTGTTTGCCACCTCATGAAGTAATTTGCACGATAAACATTCTAACTATAGGGAATTCAGTGTTTCCCGCATAGTCTTGCTTTGACATTTATTATATCAGTAGTATACGGAAGTATAGCTGGGAAATTGTGCTCTTTTGTCTAAAATCAAAGTGGTGAGGTAATTTATAACACTAGCGTGTGTGTGTGTGTGTGTGTGTGTGGGGAGGGGCTTCACGCCCCCCAAAAAAAAACAAAGAAGAGAAAAGATGAATGCTCCTTAGAGACCAACGATTTTAGAACAAGAAACAGTTAATTCGTGGCTTGGCAGTCTTGAATGTACTTGAAACAAAGCATCCAATGTACATCCAATATAGATTTCAGAATATATACATGTAGATAAATTATGAAATGAATAACTTACTGAGCTCTATACCCAAGCTCGCGTGTCTTTGTAGACCTCCCTGATATTGCGATTGCGGCCAGCTAGGTGTAGATAGGCTTGAAAATTCTTGGATAGGATTGTAAAGAGTGAATAAGAGAGGGAAAGCAAACTGAACACTTATTTAAAAGGAAAGAAATATGACAGAATCGGACATAGCGTAGCCTGTAGTCGGTATTGTTAGCCACACTTCGGGGTTAGGACAAGAAGCAGTAGATAATTCGTAGCTCGACAGTGTTGACTGTATTTGAATCAGAGCACCAATTAAAGAATTGTATTTTTGCATCTTTCTTGTAACATATTCATTAAAAATTCTGATACGTTTGCCTGATGAGGCTAATGATCTGTGTATGAATGACCCGCCTACAGAGGGCGTTTAAGCTTTCACGATCTCACCAAGATGGAGAGTCAATTAATGAATTGTATTTTGCATCTTTCTTGTAACATATTCATTACAAATTCTGATACGTTTGCCTGATGATGAGTTTGTGTGGTGCGAGTTTGTGATCGGGTGGGACTATGGGAATTCATACCTTCCTTTATTGTTATTTTGATTATAAACTACTATATGAAAGAAAAAATGTACAATCATGTATAAATTTAGACTTTTCTATGTTCATTGCTCATTGATTGATGTAATTCATGAAGTGTCCTGTATCGAAGATCTTGTTTTATATTACTTATTATGATAATTTCTTGTAATGTGAATTTATGAGGAAGGAAATAAAATATCATTAAAAAAAAGATGGAGCGAGGCATTGTAATTCACTTGTTACAAGGAAAGAAAACTCTCTTTAGGGGTTTATGTCTAACAATGCGGGGAGGGTGGAAAACTTTCAACATTCAAAATCTATGTACCTCCTTTCTTAACCTTTTATAATTCATATTCAATTATGTAATTTATGTATTTGATAATAGAATACAATTGATAGAAATAAATCACTCTCACTATTTTGCGTTATGCTGCCAATTTAAAGATAATAAAAGCGATGTCACATCAATATGATTGAACAATTTCGATTTGAAATTCTTGCAGTAAACTTTTTTTTTAAATCGCTAAATTACAGAGCGTTTAGAAATCATGGGGGAATAATCAGGAACCGGGTTAGGGCTTGCTGTATATACCCCTCCCTCTTACTTAGGTTCTAAAATACATTTTCACCCCCTTTACTTTGACGATGGTGTTGATTGTGATGATAATGATGATGATGGTCATGACGAAAATTGTCGATGATGATGATGATGACGATGATGACAGTGATCAATAATCATTCATTCAGAATAAATGCTGAATTGAATTGAATTGAATTGATCAAGACGGGAATGGCGAAATTGAAAGCCTATTGATTATAGATAAGATATCTGTGATATAATTTAAATAACTATATATAATATATAGGTATATACATACAATGTCATGTACTTGTATATAGTAAGGAAATAACCTGACAACAGCTTTGGCAACTCTCGTGGAAATATATACATATACTTCGCAAAAGGAAATGAGAGAATATTCTCTCATTTCATTTTGCATTACATATCTACAAATATATATATGATTAAAACAATAGAAATAAAAATACATGTATATACAGTATCACATTATTCATGTGTCTGGTAGGGCCTAAAATTGATGTGGGGTTGGGGGCTGCCAAACACAGGGTACATACTAACTTTTTATTCAGTGTATATACTTAAAGGGATAGTTGAGTTCTTGTTTAAGACCCCAAATGCCTTCAAAATGCATGGTTATTGCTCTTCTTATTCATGACATTTCTATTGCCCTTTTAGGACTTAACATTGCTATGAAGGTAATTTTAAACCTCAAAATGTGTGAGATTGAGATTACATACGAGTACCAATTCAGCTTCACTTTAAAAAAAATACGGTGACCATCAATTTATTAATTAATTAATAAAATCAATACACGGGCCGGCCGGTTGTGCGTATTATAACCAAAATGAACAGCCAACAAAAGCCAACATTGGCATTGGCTAGAATAAAACGTATAAGGCGCTATTTTGTTTTTTTCAACGGCTGGTTCAAAATTATCGAATATTATTTTGTGGTGCCCCACAAATATTAGAAATGGTTATATTTATGGATATTTCAGCCGTCTCTGAACCGATTTTGATCAAACAAAAATGATTTTGTCATTTGAATTGTATGTTCTTTCAAATTTGACACACAGTTTTTCATTATCTCACAAAAAATATTTTGTGTAGCGCCCTCTGCAACAGAACTCAACTATCCCTTTAATATAGGTCTGTGCAGATTGGGTTTATGCATAGAGATATATATACTAACGCTAGAGGGCGTACTCGCTCAAATTGCTGTGCCGACCTGGAGCGTTGGCCGCCATTACTAAGGAGGGCAGAAAAACGAACGACCCAACAAGATACTGTGCACAACATACGGGGAAAATCTACCTATCATTCTATATTCTATCTATCTATCCATGTATTTATGTGTCTAGCTATCTACGTATCCATCTCTATCCTAAATCTATAAGTATCAATCTGTTTATAATAGCCATAAACATAAAATGAATATATTACCTTTAAAGCGTTTTAAATCAATAAACCCTTGCTTTCATGTTCCTGTCAATCCCAATAACTGAATTAAAAAGACATTGGCCCTGTTGCATAAAACTTTGTTTGATATCATGATATAAAAATCAAACACAAGTCCCAAATGCTTGATTCTGATTGGTTAAAAGTCAGGTAATATTCTGTCATAATATCAAAGTTTATGTAACGCATAGTAACGGCTCCATTGTGTGACGTTCTGCTAGGTCTCATTCTGACTTTAAATTATTCAAAAATATTTCTTTACTCGTATAAAATAAAAACAAACATTTTCTTTGCATGAAATCACGAACTGATGTAGATTGACAAAGAGGAACCCAAATTGTATTTGTAGATATACTGCAATACAAATAGCTTTCTGTATCCCTTTTACCTCACCATAACACCCGTAATTAAACTTGACCTACACCAGTCACCATGACTGAGGCATGGGTAGGGTTCATGCATTATGCAAATACCACAATTATTACGTTTCATACTCGAAAACCGATAAATCAACCCGAAAAATAAAGCATAACATTGCACAGTTTCGAATGGGACATCCGGGTATTTCTCGATGTTTTGCCCTTCTCAGTAATGGCGGACCACCCTCCATGCCCGCACAGAGCTTTGCACGGGCGCGTATGACGAGTCCGCACTCTAGCCTTATTAAATATATATCTCTATGGGTTTATACCGGAGGCGGTGCCCCCGTACACCATGGATCCGCCAATGGGAGATGCCGAGAACGGCTATATATGCTGTCGAGAGAGGGCCGACCGGGGACCGGGGTGAAAGTGAAAGGGGCTACCAAAATTTGATATCAAGATCAACTGTCCTTGTGCTATGCTTTGAATCAATCAGGCCCCTATGCTCGCGCATCGCACAAATGTATATGAACATTATTTCTCATTTTGTTTACATTTTCGTCAGCAGGCGAACTGCTACTAATCATACTCAGTCAGACATTTAGAATGTGCAGAGCAAACCACAAGACTTATAATAGTCATGCGACTCTCCCTCCTTTGCGAGTTGTGACAACATAGTAAATTAAGTTAGGCAAACTGTGAATAGCGTTGCTATAATTCGCTAAAATTCCTTCCGTGTAATTCATTTTCTGTTACAGTTGTCTTTTGGGGATTCAAATTTGGAGACAAAAAAAGCTGAGAGGTATTTTCATCGTTTATTTGATTACCAAATAAATCGTTATTTCGAAGCATCAATAACGATGGATACATTTGTACAAGGAGTTACTGGGATGATCACGGAACGGACAAACGAGAGCAGTGAAGAGGAACAAGAGAAACCAATCGCGTTGGTTGCTGTTGAAGGTTTTACGTATGTAAAATAATCTCGAATTTTAAAGCGAGGAAATCCAAAATAAGCATAAATTATATACAGTTTTCCTGATATTGACGATTGCAATTTTTAACATTTTTATTCTCTGATCTAAATCTTGCTTTTAATGCTATTATTATTATTATTAACATTATTATTATGATTATTATCATTATCATTAAAATTATTGGTATTGTATTCATTATTATCATTATTATTATAATTAGTATTATTATTATAATTATTATTATAATTATCATAATTATTATTATTATTATCATAATTATTATTATTATTATTATTATCATTATTATTAAGAAGAACAAAAAATTGGTGACATTTTCTATCGAATAACAGGTGCATAATTTCTATTGATTTGCATGCCAGAGGAAATTTCATATTCATTTCAAATCATATATTAACGGATTCACGTTTATAACACTGTTATAATGTACTTATTAGTTTTGTTTGATTGCTTCATATCGTCCTTCGGGAAGAAACTTTTTGACCAAATACCCGCGATTTATAACGTTTTAACTGCAATTTGATGGTTATTTACCTCACAATATTTCCTGCTGTAACTGAAGAGTCAGTAATGATTTCATTTCTTGGTCAGAAATTTGTCGAAAATGGGGGAAGGAGGGTGGTGCAAACTTTCCCCCTTTCCCCTTCAAATACGCTATTGATATTATAGCCATATTTCAGTTCATCCTCTCTTTCCCTGACCCCCTCCCATTCCCCTTCGCCATCTTCCTTATACATGGAATAGGCGAGTGTGATTTAAAGAAATTAAATTTAAGCATGTATCCACGGTATACTTTTTTATGTCGTGAATTAACTTAATAAAACAAAAATTAAAAAAATCATTACTTTTCTGGATCTGCCACTACATCCTTTGCATAAGCGTAGTTTTAGAGAGAGACAAGGGGGCAGTTTACCCCTCCAGACAGCTTTCCGAAAAAGAAAAAGAAAAGCAGCAACGTTTTATAACATAAATATAGTAAACAGGTTAGGGGAACATTATTAGTTAAGAAACGCACAAAATATTATAATAGTCATTTTCTCAAAAAAAAGTCATTTCGGTTGACCCCCCGGTAACGTAAACCCTTCCCTCAAAAGTGAACCCCCTATAGGGCCTAGAGACTGTCCTACTTAAAGCATATGGATCGCATTAAATTGAGAAGTTTCCCCTCCTAGGGCCAAGGTCTGGTTACGTCACTGATTGTTTGTTTGTGTTTCCTCCTTTCTCATCATATTTAACATGATTTTGTTTCTTAAACACTGTCCCTCGTTTCCTATGTAATGTGCACAGGCGTAGCTCACACACGCACCTCGCCTTTGTTGACTTAACAATTTTCTTTCCCCGTATCAGCCTCTCCTTATATTTTCTTCTTTTTGAAATCTGTATGAAAATGATGAAAAAAATTGTCAAAACATTAATGAATAACATAGCCCTCGAGATTAAATTACTTTTCATCGCATTCAGAAAAATATTGCTTACAAACTTCCTCATTTCTTGCAGAAGTGATTCTAACTACCCGATTCCCTTTTTGTCACGATCAGGATGATTGTTTAATTGCTATACTCGCTATTATCTGAAATTGTATTGTTTACCCACGAAATGCTGAATTATTGACATTGTGGCCTAAAGTTATAGTTTCGGTTATGGCATGTATGAGGAGATGATATCTATTGAAGGAAAAGAAATGAATTGAAATGAACACAAATTTTCGCCTTTTTACGAGATATCTGTTTTTCACAGTGGTCCGCACAGTACAGTACTTTACTGCTTGAAAATGATGTGCGATGGCTCAGAGGTAGAGCAGTGGTCTCATAGGCTAACCGAGAGGTCACGGGTTCTAAACCAAGTTGATGTGCTACTATCCTTTCGTAAAACATTAATCCTCATTACCAAGTCCCTCGGAGAGGAGTTAAAGCTGGCGGTCCGACATTTATGCGTACTTACATTCATAGGCTATACATGTGTTAAACAAACCCCAAACTACCCAAGCTTTGGTATGGCTCCAGCAACAATATTGTATCAGCGCACAGTACGTTTCAAGGAGTATATTCTACCTGAAACCCACTTTCATGTACTACACCTCGGTTAAATGTACCAAATGTTTATTGATAATATTAGTGTCGTGCCGGAGCTCGAACCCACGACCTCCATATTTGCAGTAAAATGTAGTAACTAGTATCCCTCTCGACTATGACACATCTAGTACCAGAAACTACAGGAAGATTAACAAGGCGAGTGTAATCCCCAGAGTTAAAACCCCAACAAAAGAACAAAACATAAATGAATAATAATACAAATAATAATAATAATAATAAATGATAATTAAAAAACAAATTAAATTAAATTTAAAAAAAAAATAAAATAAATATCCCACCACATTAAAAAAAAAAAAAAAAACGAACTAACAAACAAACAAGAAACACAAACTGACAATTTGAAGTTTCAGGAAGGAGGAAGAAAATGAAGGAGCGGAGAGGATCTTTGCTAGAAAATGAAGATATTATTAACTCATCATGCTCATTAAAGAGAAGGTTGAGTTCTGGGAATAGGTGAAAAATAATTTGTGAGCGTTATCATTGTTATTATGCAAGTTTGGAAGAACATCAGATAAAAAAATGTTCCCTGAAAAGCATGGCTCTTCAAATGCCTTAATATTCTAAATATGGCATGGAACATCATAAAAATCGGGACGGATTTTTGCCACATGTTCGTGTAGTCCCATATACACCTTTCTGTGTACAGTGCTTGTAACTTTACCAAGACTGGGCCAAATTTCTTATCATTTTGATGATTTCAGAATCTTGCAATTCACACCAATACTTATATGCTAGATAATCAAACTTTTCTGATCAATTCCACACCATTTCTTTCACAATGCAATCGCATGACCAGAACTCAACCTTCTCTTTAAAGGATGGAATTGCCAATCTCTTGTAGTATCATGATCATTTCGATATCTTTCTATTTATGGGATATCTATTAAAAATCTGTCTTGCAGCCGTTGTACTCAAATTTTCACAAATAAAAACAAAATGAATACATGAACCCCCCAAAATATATACCAGCATTTTTATAAATAAGGAAATAAAAATTATACCCGATTTGGCATGCTAAAAAACAAAGAAGAAAGGCAAAGATAAAGGTCATTGATAAGAAATGGGAAAAGGCATATTGGTCAAAATAGAAATTAAAAAAGGTAAGGAAAAGAACAGGAAAAGCGGATGAAGAGAAGGGAGAGACTGAATGTAAAAGGCTTTAAGTAACAAAAAATAAGTGTAATTACACTGACAATTATTTGTTAAAATGGCTGGATGATACATTTATATTGTCAGTTTCTTAGTGTCAAATAATCCATTTCAAATAATCAGTTAATCATGTGTATTACATATAATATGTATTAATATACTTATTACAACGTTCGTATAATCAACTTAGTAGTAATAATGCATAAGATGTTTATAATAGCATTACATAATTGATTTTAAATTCATGCCTGTGAACAAATCTCTTAGTCTTGTGGTATTATGACCCGTGACAAACAACACAGAATACGCTATTATAGAGATAGAGAAATGAAAATATATAACAATAGAACATGATACGAAATGAGATAATATGGCGATACAAATACGAGTCCTAATCACAAATCACAAGTTTTTCAGGCGCATGTGCTCTTTTAGATGTTCTTTTCAGGATAGAAATATATTAAAAAATCAATATGATGGAAAAGGCACATGGGAAGTAGGGATCGAAAGACAATAAAAGTTTGAATTCATAAGTGTAATCATTAATTTCATTGCATACTGCATGGAATATTGCGACATTTTTTGGTTGGTTGGTTTGTTAGTTTTTACCCGACTGCTAAAAAAGCACGTGTATGACTGTAAGTAAGCAACTAGGGGACCGACGGCTTTAAGACCTCTCAGGGGGACATGGACATGGGACATGAGAATTAATACCAAAGGGCACTAGCGCATCGGCTGGGTTTCGAACACGGGACCTCCCGGTTACTCAGCCATCGCAGTTGATTGAAAATTGTTAAACTATAAGGTATTACTCTTTCTCTCTGTCTCTGCTATCAGTTATCTTCTTATCTTACTGCCTTCCTCCCCTCCCACTTCTCCCCTCACCCTCTCACTCATTCATCTTGCTCTCTTACTTCAGCGTTCCATTTCCAATCACCCTACATACTTAGGATCTTATCTACTTGTCCATTTTCTTTAATTTAAAATATGCTACAAACTTATGCTGTAACTAATTATTGTCTCTTTTGTCTATATAACAGTCTTTTGATCATCACCTTGGTCGCCATGGCAGCGAACATCACCGCCATCACCATCATCCTCCGCGTGCGTAGTCTGAGACAGAACCCTCATAACCTGTTAATCCTCAACCTCTCGGTGGCGGATTTGGGCGTGGCCCTTACCAGTATGACCTTCTCACTGGTATCCGTCTTTGATGGCGGCTATCTTCTCCTGAGATACCACAAAGTGTGTCTGGTAAGTATCTCTCTGTTACCTGCCACTCTCCACCCAGGTGTAGTAAATGGGTAGCCCGGAGGAAGAAATTCCTTGACCGCTTGACCGTCTTATCATGGTAGCTCGGTTAAAGTCGGGACAATAAAATGATTGCAGGGGCCCTCAGGGAAAACACTATTACTAATGATGAGTCTACCCTGGGTAAACAAGGCTCATAACAGGTGTTTCAACTCGAGAGAGTAAAATAATGAATATGAACATTACGCGAGAGAAGGAAGCATTCGAAGTAATCAAATGGCTCATTTCGAAAACCGATTTTGGCTAAGCTGAAGTGGAGGCACAACACGGAGGCAGTAGAATTGGTTGGATTTTTTTTTTTTGTGTGTGTATGTGGTGGGGTGGGGTAGGGACATCACTATCACTATTAGAAGGGCTACGTGCTTATTTGACTCAACAGTGAGGAAATGTTGATGTATTTATACAAGTGATTAAATAAATGAGAATTCTAAAAAAATAAAAAAAAATAATAATAAGAACGAGAAGAAAGCGAAGAAGAGGCAGAAGAAGAATAGAAGAAAAAAAGTGAGAGAAAAAGAAAAGAAGAAAAAAAAAAGTAAAAGAAAATGATCTTCTTTTCACCTCAAATAATAACATTAATATTGTGACGTTTTGCCTGTAACCATGAGTAATCATTATTTAGTCGTAGCCTCACTTGGTAAAACGAAACCACAACCAGCTGTACACAAATATGTTTATTCTTGAAATATATCCTGCGAAACATTTGTCGTATGCCCGATAAGATATCAAAAGCCTACTTCAGAAACCTACTGGAGATCAAAATATGAAATAAATGAAGAACATTTGGATTTTATATATGAATTACCTTTTAGAATTATTCCTGATACAAGAACTAGATTATTCCAATATAAAATAAATACACGATGCTTACTGGTAAATGCAAAACTGAAAAAATGAAAGTGATAGACAATGAAATGTGTTCTTTTTGTAAACAAGAGCCAGAAACGATTGAGCACCTGTTTGTAGAATGTTTATATACACGAGATTACTTGAACGAATTTCTAAGATGGTGGCACACTAGATTTAATAAAGAAATGTTACAATTGACAGACGAGGAGATCTTGTTTGGGATACGAGACAAACAGCATGCTCTATTGAATCATTGTGTTATAATTGCAAAGAAAACATTATATTTATGTAGATCTCTTGAGATACTCCCTTCTTTTAATTTATTTCTTATTAAATTAAATCAAACGTACCTTACAGAAAGATATATTTGCTATAAGGATAGATCCATGCATAAATTTCGCAAAAAATGGAATGTGCTAGAATTAGGATGATGTAGTAACCTGTTTATGTTGTTCTTTTTGTTCTTTTTTTCTTTGCTTTTTATTCATAACTGTCGGTTTCACTCATATTATATTTGTCATCATTTTGTATCACGATAATTATATACTTGAAATACATGTGTTTCATTTTAATTTGTATTATGTATGAGAAATTTTGACCGAATAAAACAAAAAAAAACTTAGAAAAAAATAAAATAAAAAAAGTATGCCCGATAAGATGACCGTTTACAGCGTATTAAAACAGGAGACCATGTTTATACGGATAATAAAGAAATATCTCATGTAATGAATGGCTTTTTCACGAACATTTCTGATCGATTAAAGAGAATTCAACTTTTGTCGGTGATCCCTTGGCCTATGTCGATACGCTTCAATGTTCATTCTCATTCTCTCAGGTCACTGCAAATGATGTACTTCGCTACCTTTGATCATAAAACCATTACTTCACATTATGAATCTCTCATTGCTTAATGGTACAATTCCTACTGTATGCAAAACTGCACGGATAACACCAATATTTAAAGGAGGAAACATGACGGACCCATCAAATTTTAGACCGATTTCTGTCCTTCCAGTTTTATCAAAGCTCATGGAAAAAAGTTGTGTTAAAAAAAATGTATAATTACATTCCAAGACACTGTATTCTGAGTAATGCTCAGTTCGGCTTTCGGCCAAATTATTCTACAAATTCTGCTCGTATCACAATCACTGAAAATATCCGCAATAGTCTGGATCAAGGTCAGGCTGTTGGAGTTGTAACACTGGATTTAAAAAAGGCCTTCGATTTGGTACCACACACAATTTTACTGAAGAAAATGAAATGTTATGGATTCGATGCTCATTGCTTGGCTTGGTTTGAAAACTATCTGCTATTTAGGAAACAATTAACAGTAATAAATGGTGAAAAGTCAACTCCTTTACCTGTAAACAGTGGCATTCCACAGGGTAGTATACTTGGCCCGCTTCTATTTATTTTAAATATCAATGATATTATCAAACTTGTCAAGCATTGTACTATATCTTTATATGCAGACGATACATGTCTGTACTACGCTTCCAAAGACAAACAAGATTTACAAAATCATCTGAACGAGGATTTACACTCAATATCGAAATGGCTTAATAGCAATGAAATTTTATTGAATGAAAAGAAATGTGAATTCATGGTTATTACATCAAATCGTAAACGAAGGACATTTGATAATATCAATATCCAGATAAACGGAATCCCTCTAAAACTGTTAAGACAATGAAGTATCAAGGAGTTATTTTAAATGAGAAATAAATTGGCAAGATCAAGTCACACACGTAAAGAAAAAAAGCGTTATCCAGTATATATTGTTTAAAACGTGTGAGACCATATATTTCGCAAGATACTGCCGCAATGTTATATAAAACCCTTGTGCAACCTCATTTTAATTATTGTTCGGCATTATGGAGAAATGCTTGCAAAACCCATCTTAAGCAAATATCAGTAATTCAAAATAGAACACTACGAGTAGTTCTGTCTGTCGATAGCCGTTTCAACACAAATCTGCTCTATTCTATCCTAAAAGTTGACCGTGTTGATATACGTTGGAAAAAACATGCCCTAGCACTAATCTTTAAACTAGTACACAATTTGCTTCCTAAATCATTATGCGAACGCATTTCCTAAAAGAATACACTCACGGACTCAGGAATTCTGTTAATATACTCACTTTAGAAAAACCCAAAACCAATTTCAAACGAAAGGGATTTATCTATTCAAGTGTCCAATTATTCAATGCATTGCCTGAAAGAATTCGTCTCTTGTCAACTACCCGGCAATTTGAACTGGAGGTAGATGCATTGTACTAGTCCGTCACTCTCACCCTCTTCTTCTTCTATCTCTCTTTTCTCACATTTTCTCTTTCTTTGTTCTTTTCTCATCCCTCTTCTTCTTCTATCTCTATTTTCTCACATTTTCTCTTTCTTTGTTCTTTTCTCATCCTATCCCATTCTACTCTTCCCCTATGCCTATTAATTAAAATGACACTTTTTATGACACATATCTATGTCTGTTATTTTCATTTAATATGTTAGCTTCTTACTTAATCTTGTTCTTCCTAATTCATTCATATGAAACCTTTTATATCATATATCTTTACGCTTGTTATTTTATTTGATGCAATACTTTGTTATCTAATTTTGTATTATATGCATGTAAGTAGTTTTTCCTATGTATTTATTGATGTATATGTATTTATGATCTGTTTTATGCTTTTTACACGGACTTGCTGAAAAGCAGTCTTTTTAGGCTGATGTGAGTTTTACCGTGAATCAATAAATTCAATTCAAAGAAGAATAAAAAGAAGAAGAAGAAGAAGAAGGGGAAAAGAAAGAAAGAAGAAGAAGAAGAAGAAGAAGAAGAAGGGGAAACGTAAGAAGAAGAAGAAGCAGATAAATACGAATCAGAAGAAGGAAACGAGGAATAGGAAGCAGAAGAAGAAGGAGAATGAGAAAGAAAGAGGAGGGAAAGAAGAGTTTTATCCGTCTAGGGTCTTGTGATTCCAAACACACATTGACGTACGGTCATCATTTTCGTTCATCACAAGTCATGAGGAGAATCTAACCTTGATAGTAAAATACTCTAGTAGAAAGCTGAAAAATTTGAGAACATTAGTGGTCAAAATTTGAATGAAATTGGACAAGGAATGAGAAAGTTATGAATTTTTGAAAGTTGCGATAACTACAGGTATGAACTCTCCAAATTGGATGAATCGGTAATGTCTCTGTGATGTAGTGGTGGACAACTTACCCATTTGTTCCTACACACAAAATGACTAAAATTTCAATTTTTCAAAAAATGTATGACTCGGAATGGTATTTTCTTTGTAGAGAACCTGTAATAATATACTCTCCATAATACCTTTTGAGTAGTGCCCTAAATTCAAGATGGAGGCACTTGGGAGAAAAGCAAAAATTTGCGATATTTTTGTACACGACAAACGGGAGAGTAATCCGAGATATACATAGCTGTAGTGATCTCATATTTCAAACATTCATAACTTTCGTATTATTGGTCCGAATTATTTCATACTTTCGCCATTCTGTTTCTCTGATTTATCTTCTATCATATATATGAAATGTTTTTCCCCTCTTTTCCTCAAGCGAGGTTTTCTTTCTCCATAATTTCAATACATATTTACATTAAAGAACATCGGCTAAAAATTAAAGTAAATTTAACAATTCTTCCAGCTTAGTATTATTTTCTTTGCTAACACATTCATACCTTAAAAACAATCTTAGCAACGACTTAAATGAAGAAAAAAAAGCATGTGGGTAAATAACAGAACCATTGACAATCTTGTTAACGTAACATTTGTAAATTGCATATTGTGCATAATTTGAAATAATATTCAGGAGAGTATTACCTATAACTAATATCTTTTGGTTTATTTGTAGTTCTACCCGGAAAAGGTGAAACATCAAATTACATATTATTTTCCAAAACAAAATCACATCCTTGCAATACAACAACAAGTGAAACGTTGAATCGACTTTTCCACAAGTGTTGTATAAATTATTATTCACAATTTGCCATTTATGTACATTTTCTTTTGAGGCAATAATCCTGTGAATCATCTTGAAATTAAATTGTTTAAATTTATTATTACGAATTTTCTTTAATATAAATGAAAATACATCATTCCAAACGAAGTCATTATCTAAATCTAGAAAGGAATTCTAAAAAAAAAATGAAAAGTGGTTCGCTTGATTTCTTCCGTTTTAACAAATGATAGTAATCTTTCATTTTCATAACAAAAACATTTAATTTATCCCCTGTTTCTATTTCTATAACATTCGAAATATCACATTCATCTTCAAAATCATTGACATCACTTAATCTATCTAACCAACAATGCGGAAATGCCTTTTTTAATTGTGTATATTTAAAATCAATAAGAGCTGTTGTGCCTTCACTTTTTCATTATTTAAAGATACTATGTCCCTTTTGCAGCCAACAACAAATTCTGTAGAACTTTGCAGGAATTATGAATATGTCATGTATGTCCTAGCTGTGAAATTTAAACGTTATCAGTGTCCTAATATTCAAATTATGCAAGGAAACCCGTTTACTTGCTAGACTTCACTGTCAGACACTATTGAGTGACTGACTGGCTTTTTTCTTCTTTGGTAATAACATACATAAAATGAGCTGTAAAGGGTACATGAGCATTTGTCTACATCAATAACCCACTTCTTGTAATGGCCAAAATTAAACTGATTGAATCTTTGCGCAGCACAAAACGTACGACCATTCGGTAAAATGGTCCGAAAATCAGACTATTACTTACTGACTTGGTAGCACTTAAAGGTAAAGACCAGTTTTGGAAAGGCCCCCTCTCAAAACATGAAATGGAAGCTCTTATTACCAATCATGTGAAAGAATATGTTCTGACTAATACGTGATGATACAAATTTTGCCGGGAAACCGCCTACTAATTGATATATTTGGTAAATTAGTATATCTATCTGGACCGGATAGATATCGCGATCGCGTATATAGTCCCATATACATATTTCTGTGTACAGTGCTTGTAACTTTACCATGACTGGACCAAATTTCTTACAATGTTGATGATTCCAGAACCTTGCAGTACACACCAATACTTTTATGCTAGATGATCAACCTTTTCTGATCGATTTCACAACGTTTCTTTTACAATGCAATCGCATTCGACAACTAATAATCGTTATTTTCCCACTTACAGACATTTTCAAGCCCCCTTTTTTAATTTTTATCTTTCAAATGCCGTTGGAATTTAACCTTTTCATTTTTTGGCCTGCAAATAGGACATAGTACCTTTAATGTAAAGTCATTCCAGATACCGTTTTCTAATCAAATTATGAATTTTCAATAAACCGGCATCTTGCCAGTCTCGATAAAACAATATATTTATTTTAAAGGTAATGTTACTATATTTCCAAATAATTTCATTTCGAATATTTCTTACTTTTATACATATCAATGAATCTTAGTACAAAAAAGATCTACATAAAATTCTGGCAAATTGTGTTAATTGCATAATAAGTTCATATCTTACATTACAATTGAATTGTAAACAAAGTGGCCTATTTTATCTGACCAATATCTAAATGTATTTTTTTTCAATTAGTGAAGTTATTAAATAAAGTTATCAATAGGATTCGACTTGCCCTTTAAGGTGATCCTAAATATACTTCCTTGTTCTACACCAGGACATTGAACATGTTCCTTAGAATCTTTACAAAAACAAAACTATGTGAATAAATGAAAACTATTCATATAAAATGCTTTGCAATCATCACCATCATGTTTATCATCCTCATCATCATCATCATCATCAATTTTCAGTTATCATATCCGTATCACACATTTTCTCATGTTTTGTATTATGGGTGTTCCATAATAATTGTGATTTTACGAATCCTATGAGTGTTTTTGTCTTCAACTCATTCATTTATACGTTTATCTTTTTTAGATATATATATGTGTCATGTATATGTAAGTATACATTATACAGGGCTCCCTGGTATAGCAGAGATACATAAAGGGACTTGAAATAAGACTTGTTACAATATTAAAAACTGAATTAATAAGACTAAACATGAATAAATATTTCAAATGCAAAACATATTTGTTTGACAAGCTACTTGATATTTGATATATACGATTTATGTAACATCATTACTTACTATTCGTTGGAATTATCATATTACTTTATTTCTTGATTCCCTAATCAAATCATTTTCTGCACTGTCTGTATGTTATGTATTATCAAACACTGTTTTCTAATCCTTAGCAAGGTTTCAGTATCTCTAATGAATTAAATTGAATTGAATTAATTTTACATCATTGTCACATTGACATGTACATCTAATTTTCTTTCTTTAATAAGGCAAAAATGAGAAAATAATGTTACATGAACGACCTTTAAGAAGGTGAACAGTCACAGAAAGCTTCGAAATTGTCTGATCCACCGGAAGAATAAATCATTTTTTTCATAATCCATATTAAGTCATTATTGACTTATAGTTGTTTGATTAATTGCCAATAGAAACAAATAATCATACACACTTTGTTACAGCGTAACGATAGCTGCCTATAATAGGCAAAAAAAACCCTTGATGATATGAATGACTTATTAAATGAGGGTGGCATATTTCACATGAGATGGAGGAGGGTTATATCCTCAATTAGGGGTCTTGTAGTCGAGGGGTTTAGGCACTTGAATTGACATTCAAAGGTCGTTCGGCAGGTCATTATCTACATTTGCCACTCCATACCCAGGAGAGAAATGTGGACCTGTTAGGATGACGAAAGCCGTTGTGTTAGTAATTGCCATATGCCCTCACGATGACCATAATATGGTAGGAATACTCCCAAGAGTGCGGAGACGGTGCACATTGTGCATGAATGAATCCGATGAATGGGGTAGTAATATCTGTAAAGCGTTTAGAGACGGTATTTCATATTAAGCTCTATATAAATTCAGATCATTATAAGGTTAGTTTTTAGTCACCCTTTCCAGTAAAAGCTGAATAAGTATATTTGGAAATAAATTTGTTCATGGGTTATCTGCCGGCTTTATTGACAAACGCAGTGTGGTCAAACTCAATTAATTTTGTTTGTTTTGCTTTCGCAAAGAAAAGTAATTGGCATTGTTTTAATTGACTTTTTGATAAATCTAATTTCAGAAGAAAAGAAAATAGAAGGAATCAAGGAAGAAAAAAAAGTACAAACAAACAAAACAAAAGTAAATTTCATTATTTGGATTTTTCCTTTTACTAACGCTTAGTTCAAAAGAAAACAAAGGAGAAAGAAAAATACAAAGAAACAAACGAACAACAACAACAAGAACAGACATTTAACAGTCAATAGACTTATGGCTCAGTGACATGTTGGGAAATATGACACCAATTATCTGGTCTAGTGTTCAGGATGAAATCGAAAGAATCGCGGTTGACGATATGAAACTGAAATCGAAACAATCCACACGATGACAGCTAGTAATGACCCACTTTAAACAGGAATGCCCCCATCCTTTCTTGACCACAGCACGCTACTCATATTCAATCAATAGAAAAATAATAACGAACGGCTTTTGACGACCTTGCATTATGATAAAATCCTAATAATGTGGTGAGATATCTAGTTTTGCAAAGTAATATTGACGTACGCCTGAACCTGTCTCTTAGCATGTGCAAATCCATCACTTGCGTCACAAGTAGAGTACCTTTTTAAATGAATGACCTATGTAATGAACTGCAAGGTATTTGATATTTATTTGTTCATCCATTCATAAATTTGCTTTATATTTTAGTGAGCTATTAGCCTTATATGTTTCTTTTCAAAGTTTGTTTGTTTATTCTTTTTAACCAGTCAAAGTTTTCATAAGTTTAAAGGTATCAGACCCGATCAGCATTCATCATGTTCATGCTACTTTCTGGTTCCTTTTATTTACTTTTTAATAATAGTGTATAAGTTTGTATGCCTTATTTTATGCGTTTATTAATGGATAACAAATTTCAAGTTCGATTTGAGGTTCAAGTTCAATAAACTATTATACAAGTATACATGTGTTAATAATCCATGCAGCTACCAATGTGGGAACCCATCTCAAAACTTGTTATGCCCAGCTCACACTTCATATTAGATATGGAAATCTAAACAAACATAAAATCTTCCCGATTTAGTTTCTGAACGATGATAAGAATATCAACTACTAAGGAATTTTAGTGCATTTAAGCCCCCCTAGTCAGAATTAAAGCCTAATCGGCCTCATATCGTAGACAATTATACCACTGGTCTGACGTCACTACGATCCGATCTGAGCCGACTCAGCTTTTCCTTCTCTAAAGAAGCTTAAAATCCCGTAAACTTTAGATTTTATGAAGCAATAATTGATTCCTGATCCTCGATCATTAAGATTTTTAAAGTTTGAATATTCATATAAAATGCTATTTCAAATTCATTCCAAATGGGATCGTAGTCAGATCGTAGTCAGATCGTATAGTGTGCGATGGGCTTTACACGTTCACCAGTAGTTAAATTGAAGTCTTCACCATTACTGCCTCAGTCAAGCAATATACATCAGCTTACTGATCATGCTGATATGAACGAAATCTTGGAGATAATAGAAATCCACCGGTATTGAGCTACATTAGAAAGGGATCTGTAGGCCTACATTGCCGAAGGTGCTGTAACTCAGAGGTGATATCGGTGTAAGAATTGTCAAATTCAAAGAAAGACTACACAATTTCAAAGAAGGGCCCTCCAAAAGTTGCTTCCTTGGTAAATTATATAGATCACGTAATTCAATTAATATGCGAAGTTATATATTCACAAGTGCCGAATTCCTCCCCTCTTATCCACGAAAGTAAAAGTTGTGGTTAGCCATATTAAAACTGCAATAATGGCGGGTTAGGGATTCAAATTCAAGGGATTCTCCCAAATGGAGGGGCGCCACCCTCTTGTAACCTTCAGAGTCATATATATACAGAGTTTGGCCAAGTTCAGTTGGTCACAACATGGTGTATATTAATTTGTTCTGTACTTGTCAAACAAAGCCGTGTTCACCATATTTTGCCCAAATCGAACCGGGTTGGTCAAACTCTCCTAATCAATGGCTCTCGAGCAATCTCTTTGTATTCGCCATTCGCTGATCCTAGTATATAAAAAGAAGTTTTAGATAACATTATTGAATATTCAAATTTCATTCTGTACAATCAAATTCTTACACATGAACAGAGACGGCGGAGCGACTTCCAAAGTGTGGGGGGCACCAACAAAAAAGGGCACCTTCAAAGGGAAATCTCAAAGCAAAAAGTTTTTAGACATTGGTATATACCCCTATATTGTGATTACATTATCAGGGATGATTTTAATATTTGTTTCTCTTTATACATCATATAAGATATTGGTTAAGCATCATACTTTGCAGTTGGGTGCGATGGTCTAAAAATTCATTTGCGAGCGAGCAAAGCGAGCGAGGATAATTTTTTAAGATTTGTGAGGTCGCAGCGCGAAAAATTACATCTTATAAAGAGGAAAAACCTAATCTTGATGGGATTATAAGCACATTCTCATAACGGAAGACTGAAAAGACCTTTGTTAAGTAACATAATTATAACATCTATAAAAGCGAGCGAGCGAGCTTTGGGGGAAATTGCTCTTAGTCGCTTGAAATTAGGGGCACGTTTAATGATGACAGGAAAAGGGGACACATACCATCAGGGATAAGACACTTATTAGAAAAGAAAAGCAGCACGTGTCAAAGTACAAAGGCTAATTATCAGAGGTGAAAATGGAGCACTTCTTACACCTAAACAAAGAGGCACTTATGAGAATGGGAAATGGACATTTGTCGACGGAAAAGAGGCACCCGACAGATTTTGATAGGGGCTTTTATAAGAAGTGAAAGGGGGCATTTCTGAAAAAGGGATAGGTTCCTTCTTAGAAAGAAAAAGGGGCACGTATCATTGTTAAAATGGTGATTATCAGAGGTGAAAAGGGGCACTTATCGCATCTGAAAAGGAGCAATGACCATATATGAAAAGAGGCACTTATAAGAATGAAAAATGGGCACTAATAATAAAGGGAAATGTGCATTTGTTGAAAAAAGGGGCACCGATCAGACTTTAATAGAGGCATTTATCGGAGGTGAAAGGGGGCTTTTATTAGAAGGGGAAGTGGCTCTTATTAAAAAGAAAAAGAGGCACATGCTAAAATAAACGTGGCACTTATCAGAGATGAAAAGAGGTGATCATGAGAAGGGGAAGGGGCACTTATAAGAAGGAAAAAGAGCTTTTATTAGGAAGGAAAAGGGGACGTGTCAAAATAAAAGTGACATTTATTAGAGATGAAAATAGCACTTATCAGGAGGGAAGGGGCACTTGTCAAAGTAAAACGAGTATGTCTCAGAATTGAATAGAGTCATTTACAAGAGATGAAAAAGGCACTTATGAGAATGAAAAGGAAATATTTTCATAGGTAAAATGGGGCATTAATGAGAAGGGCTCTTTTAATGGGGCACTTATCATAAGGAAAAGGGCACTTAAGAAAGGAAAGGGGCACATGTGAAAATATAAGGTGCGTTTATCCGAGTTAAAAGGGGTAGTTATTAAAAGGGGAAGGGGCACTTCTTACAAAGGAAAGGGGCACTTGTCAAAGCAAAAGGGGCACCTCTCAGATTTGAATAGGACAGTTATCAGAGGTGAAGGGGGCGCTTATCAAAAGTGAAAAAGGGCGCTTCTCGTACCTGAAAAGGGGCACTTACTAGAGATTAAAAAGAGCACTTATGAGATTGGAAAATGGACACTTATTGCAAAGGAAAATGGGAACTTGTTGAAGAAAAAGGGGTAGTTGTCAAAATAAAAGGGGCACTTATCAGAGGTGGAAAGGGGAAGGGGCACTTTTAAAAATTAAAGGGCACTTGTCAAAGTAAAAGGGGCACATTTCTTATGTAAAAAGGGGCACTTTTACAAAGTTAAGGGCACTTTTCCTATGTAAAAAGGGGCACTTTTGGGGTACTTGAAAAAGTGGGAGGGCACTGTGCCCCCTCCCCCAGGAGCGCCGCCTCTGCACATGAATCATACACTACATGTATAATGTCGTGTAAACTTCTCTCTCTCTCTCTTATTTTTGACCACTGCAGGCTCATGCATTCTTCGCGATGATCTTCTCATACGTCAACTTTCCAACCATTGTCTGCATTGCAGTTGATCGGGTGTTGATAGTCACCAAAAAGTTACCACTCAGTCGTGCCCGAGCTTTCAGCATGATCGCTTGTTGCTGGATCATCGCACTTACCAATGTCATGTTCCCCACCAACAACCTGTTCATGTCAGGATTCGTCTATCTCCCTGATACTCTGCATTGCTCACCAGTATGGCCCAATCGTATCTTTCGAATCATCTACGCAATAATCAACTACGGGGTGGTGGTCACCATATTGACAACTTGCTACATAATCATCACATATCATCTGCGGAAGAAGGGAAAGCAACTTCGCAGTCACAAGAATTATTCGGTTAAAGTACGTGGCCTGAATACATCAGTGTCATCCCACCAGTCACCTGTGCCAACGGAAACGAAAGGCACTGGACAACTGACGACGATTTCATCATCTGTTATCCAACATCCCTCTTCCGTGATCACATGGTCTGATTCTCAAGCACCAAAGACGTCACCAATCAACAAAGAGCCACCAACTTCTTTGGGTCAGCAAGCTGAGCCATCCGAGTTGTCCTCTTGGATTTCCAAACCATCTGGAATGCAGCGAGAGTCTGAGTCATTAACCCTGTCAGCTGAGTCACCAAGCGTCAAAGCGTCTGAGATTTCATCTACCGAAGAGACACTAACCTCAAAAGACAAGAGCCTTGAGTCCTTGGAACTATCCTCTGCAGTTCCAAAGGCTTCTGGAATGCATCTCGCATCAGAGCCTACAAATAGTTCTCAAGCCCAATCCTCACTTTCATCATCTAAGACCGACCATCACTCTCAGAAGAAGAAGAAGAAGGAAGAGGGGGAGGAGGAGGAGGAGGAGGAGGAGGAGGAGGAGGAGGAGGAGGAGGAAAACCACACTCTTAAGGCAAAATATGCATATGGAGAAGAACAAACGCTGAGGGAAGACAAACAGTCCACTTTCAACCCAACTTCTCTATCGGAAACTGTAAATGCTGCACCAATACATCAAGGGTCTACCGGCATGACCAAGAAGAAAGACGATGGTAACAGCCATTTTTACAAGGAGTTTTACTCAGTATCAGAAAGCAGAACAAGTCAAGCGTACGACTCTGAGAAGGAAGGGAAAGGAGACGGGAAGAGGAAAGTGAGAGCTGATAGAAAGAAGTTCAAGGCCGAGAAAAGAGTAGCAGTAATGGGTAAAGATAATCATAAACTAAACTCCTCCACTTTCCATAATATGCATTGCGTTCTTATCCAAATGATGTTCATGACCGACCCTTTGTGACCCTGTTGACGATGGTTCTCAACAGTTAAGGTATAGCAACATTTAAAAGGTTCCCACACGATTTCTTCATGTTAAATAAAAAAGGACAATTCAGTGATGTCAATAACAAACAATGGATGATATATTTGGCGGTTCTGCTCTGTGAACTTGCCTTGATGACGAGAGTCTTGAAATTGAAAGCCTTTGTTCGACAATCTGGTACTGGGTAAAAGTAACGCCTTCTTAAATTTCTTACACGATGGCGGACTAATGAATATTAATAAGTCAGAATGAATCAGGAGAGCTTGGGTATTTGTTTCTAGTTCATCGTGACTGTGCAATGGACCAGTGATGGCCTGGTGGTAGAGTCGCTGCCCGGCAAGCAGTAGATGAATGTTCAAGTCCCGCTGGTTCCAAGATTTTTTTCTGACTTGTTTTTCAATACAGATCGATCAATCGATCTTATTTACTGGGTGTAAGCCACAAATATGTTTAAATAACATCTTATCTTGTTCTCTCTCTCTCTCTTACTTTTTTAAAATCTGTTTCTCTCCCTTTCTCCTTTTGTCTCTGTCTCTCTCCTTACTTTTCTTCCTCTTTCTCCTTTTTTTCTCTTTCGCTTTCTCCATCTCTTCTCACTCTCTCTCTCTCCTTCTCTCGCCCTTTCTCCCTCTCTTCTCTTCTCTTCTCCCTCTCTTCTCTCTTTTTCTCTCTTTGTCTCTCCCATTCTCACTCTCTTTTTTTCTCATGGCGTTGCACCTGTACTACTGCCACCGAGAATCCTCAGTTCAGAAACGTCTTTCCTCTACTGCAGTGGTTACTAACCAGAGCTTGTCAGAAGCTTACCTGAAATTAAAAAAAAAGATACTTGAAGAAAATAGTAACTTGAAATTGAAATGGAAAACACTTCCACCCCCTCTCTCTCTCTCTCTTTCTCCCCTTCTCTCTCTCTCTCTCTACGTATGTATATTTGACAGTGATTTGTTTTCTTTCAGGAGCTTTGCTGGTTCTGACCACCATGCTATGCTGGATGCCGTATGTCCTGCACCACTCCAAGTACCTGGGCCTACCAGAGAGTCATTGGTTTGGTGTATTCACCATGTGGCTGGGGTACTGTAATGCACTTCTCGATCCACTTATCTACACATTCATGAACTATCGCGTCAGAAAAGAGATCAAGAGTGTCTTTCGATCAGCTTTTGCTGTTTGCCACCGCATGAAGTAATTTGCACGATAAACATTCCAACTAGAGGGAATTCAGTGTTTCCCGCATTCTCTTGCTTTGACATTTATTATATTATATAGCTGACAAATTGTGTAATTTATTACACTAGCATGTCGGGGGCTTTAGGCAGAATTAAGCCCCTCCTCAAGCCAGCCCTCCCCAAAAGAGAGAAAAGATGAATGTTACTTAGAAACCGACAATTTTAGGACATAAAACAGTAGATAATTCGTGGCTCGACAGTCTTGACTGCATTTGAAACAGAGCATCAATTAGTTAGTTGTATTTTGCTTCTTCCTTAATTTGTAACGATTTCATAAAAAAATTCTGATACGTTTGCCCGATGTGGCTAATGATCTGTGTATGAATGACCCGCCTACAGAGGGCGTTTAGGCTGTCACGATCGCACTAAGATGGACCGTCAATTAATGACTGTATTTTGCATATTTCCTGAAACTTTTTCATAAACAATTCTGATACGTTTGCCTGATGAGGCTAATGATCTGTGTGTGAATGACCCGCCTACATAGGGCGTTTAGGCTTTCACGATCGCACCAAAATGGAGCGAGGCAATGTAATTCACTTTTTACAAGGAAACAAAAACCCTCTTTTAGTTTCATTTGAAGGGAAAAGGGTTTATGTCTAACAATGCGGGGAGGGTAGAAAACTCTCAACATTCAAAATCTATGTACCTCCTTTTTTTACCTTTCATATTGTATATTTAATTATTGTAATATATGTATTTGATAATAGAATACAATTGATAGAAATCACTCTCACTATTTTACCTTTTAATTCGCATCTACTTGATCCACCGCTCAACTATACGTGTTTAATATTCCTCATCCTTTTCTCCTATTTGCAACTTTCTATTTCAATTACATAGCATCTTAACGGAAAGCTTTTTCACATCTCCTCTTCTTTTGACAGCTTTCCATCTCCAGTTTCAATATTGTTAAACATGTTAAACAAAGTGTGAGGCCTAATACGAAAGTGATTGGTTGGAAATATTTATTCTATAAATTTCTTATTATTCTTTCCCAATATTATTCTGTTCATAGCAATATTTTCGTTATGTTGTAGTTTTGTTCAAGACATCGCGTTTATGCCCTACATCTACCAATAATTTAGTTTTTTCTGGGCAATTATGTCTCCTTTGTTGTGCAAGTGTGATCAATAAAATGATGTTTTAAAAAAGAAGCTTGGAAAGCGCATTGAAAAATTCTAGGCAGAAATTTTAATATTTTGTTATTGAAAGATTAAAAAGATTAAAATTCATATATCATGTGTAATGGGCTGTAATGATAAATAAAACAAAGGTATGTATATTTGGTAGATGAAAGTGATGCATTAAAAGCGTTTTGTCATTTTCAGTTTCAGTTTATTTTAATTTGTACCAGAACAATCGATGTAAACAATTATGACCAAACTAAGACCCTGTAATAAAGCATGGGTTTAGAGCGTTGTCTTTACTCCACACCCGGTTATTTCAAAAATAAAATAAAACAAAACAAAACATTAACTTTAAAACTAAGGCTCCACCATCTTCCAAACTATAAGACCCTGTGATAAAGCATGGGTTTAGAGCGTAGTCTTTACTCCAGACCCGTTTAATTAAAAAAAAATCTTCAAAACTAAGACCCCATCATCTTATTCCTGTGGAATAACATGAGAATTGAGCGTAGTCTTTCCTCCAGACCCGGTTATTCAAAAGTAAAAACAAACAAAAACTTTTAAACTAAGACCCCACCATCTTCCAAACTAAGACCCGGTAATAAAGCATGGGTTTAGAGCATAGTTTTCTTCCAGACCCGGTTATTTCAAAACTTGTTAAAAATCTTCAACATTAAGATCCCATCATCTTATATTCCTGTGGAAGAACATGAGTATTGAGCGTAGTCTCTCCTCCAGACCCGGTTATTCAAAAGTATAAAAAACAACACAAAAAACCAAACAAAACAAAACAAAACATAAAAAAAACCCTTTTAAACTAAGACCCCACCATCTTCCAAACTAAGACCCGGTAATAAAGCATGGGATTAGAGCGTAGTCTTTACTTCAGACTCGGTTATTTAAAAAATGAAAAATCTTCAAACTAAGACTTCACCATCTCATTCCTGTGGAATAACATGGGTATAGAGCGTAGTCTTTCCTCCGGTTATTTCAAAAGAAATAGAAATTTAAACAAATCTTCGAAACTAAGACCCACCATCTTATTCCTGTTTTTTCATTTAAAAAAATAAAAAAAAAAAAATAAGTACTTTGAGCATCTACATAAGGTGGATATAGCGCGTTATAAGTACTCATCATTATCATCATTATTTTTTGGCGATGCATGGCATCCCTTTACATTATTACATATGTGGATACAACACGTCACAAATAAATGATTGGTCGGCGGTCACACGAACTGACGAATCAGTCAAAATGGTCCATATATATAACACACAGAGGAGGGACCGATTCGATGGTTCGTTGACCGTCGACGATTTTTAATCATGTAAATATTCTAACGCCCACAAATATCCTGGAATTCAATGGTCGTAGAAAAAAAAAAGTAATCCAATAAGTGAACTTAAAAGTATTTAAATGTTGACGCTAATTGTTTTATGCATGTAATTATGAAATATGTTCACGATATGTATATATATATGTACGCTATTAGTGACATTGAAACGTTGGATTACGATGTTATATTTTCATGAGTGTGTGAATGTTAGGTTGTTTGCGTTTTATATCAAGTTCAGTTGATGTTATCAGGTTCAATATTGCCCAAATTATAACCTTGTTTGCTTGTAAAAGACATGTGAGTTACTCCACCTTTTATACGTAATAATTATTTTGGTTCTGTTACCGTCTGTATATTAATGAAACAACCTCTTCATTCGTTTGGAATAAAATACTTTCTATCTTACAAAATCTATGTATCCATCATTGCATCACTATAAAACCATAACCTCTGCAATTTACTCACATTGATTGAGAGAGTATATAGATATTTTATCAGTCAAAGGGTTCTGCAATCGTTCATTCAAAACATGCAAATATGTTTCGCGTGATCTCGTTATACAGCTATTTATGATTTGTTACATGAAAGTATGCGTTAGTATTTGCTTGTTAACCGATTATCATTTCAGACTTGTTCTTGTTTATATAGCTGCTTGAGTGTTTCAGAAGTAGGGAAAACTGTAATATAAATGTGTTTTGTTTGTATTTGCCTTTGAATAAATTTCGTTCTCATGAATTCACACCGTGTACCGCGTACCAATTGGTAGTCTTCAGTATAAGTAATTGATACGTTCATCACATGAAGAAAGGTAATTCATTCGATTACTTTTTTTTCTACGAACATTGAATTCCAGGATATTTGTGGGCGTTAGAATATTTACATGATTAAAAAATCGTCGACGGTCAACGAACCATCGAATCGGTCCCTCCTCTGTGTGTTATATATATGGACCATTTTGACTGATTCGTCAGTTCGTGTGACCGCCGACCAATCATTTATTTGTGACGTGTTGTATCCACATATGTAATAATGTAATTTATTTTTAAATGAAAAAAGAGGAATAAGATGGTGGGTCTTAGTTTCGAAGATTTGTTTAAATTTCTATTTCTTTTGAAATAACCGGGTCTGGAGGAAAGACTACGCTCTATACCCATGTTAGCCTTTTTTGGCGTGCGCCTGTAATCCAGGTAACAGTGGAAGTTACAAACTGATTCAGCCGAGGACGCAGGTTTGAAACTGAGTCACGTCTTTCAAATGGTGACGTTAAAGGTCGGTCCCCAGACGTAAATAATCATATCTGATTGATACACGTCTGTAAAAACCCAATACACACACACACACACACACGTTATTCCACAGGAATGAGATGGTGAGGTCTTAGTTTGAAGATTTTTCTTTTCTTTTTAAATAACCGAGTCTGAAGTAAAGACTACGCTCTAATCCCATGCTTTATTACCGGGTCTTAATTTGGAAGATGGAGGGGTCTTAGTTTAAAAGTTTTTTTTGTTTTGTTTTGTTTTGTTTTGTTTTTGTTTTTTAACTTTTGAATAACCGGGTCTGGAGGAAAGACTACGCTCAATACTCATGTTCTTCCACAGGAATAAGATGATGGGGTCTTAGTTTTGAAGATTTTTAAAAAGTTTTGAAATAACCGGGTCTGGAAGAAAAACTACGCTCTAAACCCATGCTTTATGACCGGGTCTTAGTTTGGAAGATGGTGGGGTCTTACTTTAAAAGTTTTTTTTTTAATTTTTGAATAACCGGGTCTGGAGGAAAGACTACGCTCAATACTCATGTTATTCCACAGGAATAAGATGATGGGCTCTTAGTTTTGAAGATTTTTTTAATTAAACGGGTCTGGAGTAAAGACTACGCTCTAAACTCATGCTTTATCACAGGGTCTTATAGTTTGGAAGATGGTGGGGCCTTAGTTTTAAAGTTAATGTTTTGTTTTGTTTTGTTTTGTTTTATTTTTGAAATAACCGGGTGTGGAGTAAAGACAACGCTCTAAACCCATGCTTTATTACAGGGTTTGGAGGATTGTTGGGTCTTAGATTTGAATTTTTGTTTTGTTTTTCATTGTTTTTTTTTTGAAATAACCGGGTCTGGAAGAACAACTATGCTCTAAACCCATGCTTTATTACAGGATCTTAGTTTGGAAGATGGTGGGTCTTAATTTTAAAGTTTTTGTTTTTGTTTTTGTTTTGTTTTGTTTTTTGAAATAACCGAGTCTAGAGGAGACTACGTTCAATACTCATGTTATTCCACATGAATAAGATGATGGGGTCTTAGTTTTGAAGATTTTTTTTTTTAAATTAAACGGGTTTGGAGTAAACACTACGCTCTAAACCCATGCTTTATCACAGGGTCTTATAGTTTGGAAGATGGTGGGGCCTTAGTTTTAAAGTTAATGTTTTGTTTTGTTTTGTTTTGTTTTATTTTTGAAATAACCGGGTGTGGAGTAAAGACAACGCTCTAAACACATGCTTTATTACAGGGTCTTAGTTTGGAGGATTGTTGGGTCTTAGATTTGAATTTCTTGTTTTGTTTTTTATTGTTTTTTATTTTTGAAATAACCGGGTCTGGAGGAAAGACTACGCTCGATTCTCATGTTATTCCACAGGAAAAGGATTATGGGGTCTTAGCTTTGAAGAATTTTTAAATTTTTGAAATAACCGGGTCTGGAGTAAAGACTGCGCGCTATACCCATGCTTTATTACAGGGTTTTAGTTTTGAACAAATTCGACAAAATATCCCTTCAAATTTATTACATTTGTGGGTAAAGTCATTATTACATTTGTGGGTGATTCAAAATTATTACATTTGTGGGTAAAGTGGTTATTACATTTGTGGGTGAAATTATTACATTTGTGGGTAAAGTGTTATTACATTTGTGGGTAAAGTGTTATTAAATTTGTGGGCGTTATTACATTTGTGGGTGTTATTACATTTGTGGGTGTAACAGACCCCCAAAAAAAAAAAAAAAAAAATCAATTACAATATCAAAGTACATTAACATAATGCATTCTGCAAATCATTAATTGTAAATTATGCATGCTTCTTTTGTAAGTAAAAACTGTGAAAATGAAGGGATCCACCAAGAAGCAGGGCTTGTAGAATGTGGATCCCGGAAATAATATTAATTATAAAATTATGTTATAAATACATCTAAGAATTGGGGGAAAAAAGAAAAAGTAAAATTAATAGATTAATCTGTAAGTAGGAAGCGATAATATACTTATAAATCCATAATTAAATTTAAAAAAAATAGGAGAGTTCAAGGAATCATAAGTGATGGTTTGTCTTGTATCATCAATCGTCACTCTAGCTTCCCTGTTAAAACTCTGACAGAAAAGAATCCTGGAGCCAGGCAGGCGTTAACTTTGTGTTAAAGCATATTCTGGCTCCGATTGGCAACTTGCATTCACTTGCTACTTGAATGTTTTATCCTCTTGATACAACCAAATCGCGTGCAATGTTGATAGTTTAATAGATAGTTGATAGTTTAATTACAATTAGTTGAATGTTCACACTGTTCTGCGATTCGTGTTGTCTGCTTTATAATGCGACCGATACTGAACAAATGATAGATCATGGCAAGATAGATAATAGCGCATGATTGATTAGGCTACTCAAGGGAAAACCGAAAGCCTCTTGCGATCGTCTTTTGTCAGGACAGAACATAACAAATATTAATAAAGTATGCATAGTAAACCGGGTTTAAATGCATTGTGATCAGGGGCGGCGATCCCGGGGACGGGGACACGTCCCCCTCAATTTTTTAGGGGATCGTCCCCCTGAAAATTTGAAAAAGTGTACACAAAAAATGTATAGCAAATACTGACTAAAGACTGCAAACCACTTTTAGGCTTTGGAGGGCCCAAGAGTGCAGCGTTTAGACAAATTAAAATGCAAAAATCTTCTCGCTCGGTAGCTACTTTCCCTCGCATAATATCCTTCAAAATGTACAAGTAAATATTGTAGAAAAGTGAAGTGTGACAAAAGTACTGTGCTTGTTTTTAAACAAATTTTGTTTAAATGGCATGATTTTCCATGCGCTTCCGGGGGCTCTGCCCCCTGGATCCCACCGAGGACCCTAAGGCAGGCCCCTGGATGCTCATCTGATCGTAATTTAATGCCTAAAACCCCTGAGCGTCTGGGGACCCCACTCAAATTAGTGACCTGCATGCCAGTGTCATGACCGTTATTAAATGCTTAAAACCTCTGAGCTTCATGGGGCTCCGCCCCTTGACCCCCGCCAGGGCTTTGCCCCTGGACCGGGCCCACCACAATTACGATCCACTTGCCTCGCTCACTTTGCTCTACCTGATCAAAAATACTTTAGCCCCCTCTCCCACTTTGAAAAACGTTCCGCGGGGCCTGCTTGTAACATGAGTGATGGTGATGCGGATTTTTTTGTGTCCCCCCCCAAATGTTTTTGCTCATTACGCCACTGCTCCCTCGTCTCTCGCATTTCGCCCCCCCCCCGGTCATGAAAAGAAATCGCCGCCCCTGATTGTGATTGAGTGTCATATTAATCGAATATCAACTACTTGATTATTTTTGTTGTACATGCAAGAAATATTCCTTTCATTTGGCCTGAAAGAATTCAAGTATGCGATAAATCCTGACTAAATCCTGGTAGTTTGAAGAGAGTATTGTGTGATTGGAAACTGAAGATTTGACATCCTTTATCTTACGATGGTATTTTGCCTGCTCTGCCAAGAGCTATATCATAGTATAAATAAGTGACTGCTTACAGATATAATAGGAACGTCTTCCATCGATGTCGGATTGAGCTAACACATAAGCGTTTGGGACATCACATAATACGGCTCTGTTGTTTGACAGAATATGGCTGACAGTTCTACAGCTTTAGAGGCAACCAGGCAAGTGGACTTATCAAATATCATTATATTTTCTTTCCCTCAGTTTACGATGGGTTCATAACAAAATTGGATACTTTGATTTTTTTTAAAGGAAATTTTTAAGCCGCCCCAATCTTTAGCAAAAGCCTTATAAATTATTGTGAGCCAGTTTAAAATATCTTGAAATTACTCCTATTTGAATTACTTAGTATTAAAGGAAACAAAGTTTGCAGTTTCCTTGCTAGCCATCTACAATGGGAGTCGCCATGTTGATTAACATAGTGATGTCAGAGTAGTACAACTTGTGAGATACCAACTGACCTGTATTTTAGTTAAAATGTACGACACTCAAGTGTCACATGAATGGATGTTCATTTACAACTACAATGTATTTGGTTCAGACAAACTAGTTTCTTTTGTTAAGCAATATAGTTAGCATGCATAAGTTGTTGCCTGGTCAGCCCAAGCTCCGCGAGTTAATAAAGGGGAAGTCCACCCTGATATTAAGTTGGTTTTAATAGAAGCAGTAGAATTAGACGATTAAGTCAATGAACGTTTGAGCAAAATCCGATTCAAATTAAGAAAATTATAAATTTTCGAAGTTTATTTTGCTTGTATTAAACCCAACTTAATACCAGGAAGGACTTCCCCTTTAAAAATAATGACAAAGGCATTCGTAGAACTGCTCAAAGAGATCACATGTTTGAGATGCCGGAGTAACAAGATAGCTGCTGTTTGCATCTATGGCTCTAGGTGTACAATACCCAGTCATTATGCAACATCCTGTACATTCGATGCAGGTCATTGATAATGTACCACTCTAACATCACAATATAAATCAAAATGCCAGCTCCCAGGGGAAAATTGATTGATTGATTGATTCGAATTTATTCCACTTCATATCAATTGTTTGCACAATAAAGAACATAGTTGACAAAGTAAGTACAAAATTATGAAATGAAACAGGAACCAACTGGAAAGCATAGCTTGTTCATGTAGGTTCCCAAGAATAAATATATATGAACATTATTTTCATAAATCACTTTAAAGTGTCTTAATAATCACAGTAAAACAGATATAATATAATGACATATTTTCATAAACCCTTTTAAAGTGTCCAAACAATCGAAATATACAAAAGAACAGAATTACAAAAAACGGGACATAAAAGACAGGAAACTGACATAATAAGATAAGACAGGACATGACAAAACAATTAATAACAGGACAAGATAAACAAGACATGAAAGGACAAAACAAGACAAAGCAAAGCTGCACACTACAGAAAATTAGAAGAGAGAGAGAGACAGAGAGCGTGTGTGTGAAACAGGGAATGGCTAACAAGGAAAGGGAAAGTGCAATCTTTGGGGGGATTGTTTTCCTTGCTCTGTTATAACATAGGGGCAATTTCATAATATTTGTAAGTGGCTGACAGTTTAGAATAAGATTATGAATTAATGTTTGTTCGATTCCATTCTTCTTTGAGATTTAAGGTGAACAGCTAATGATTATTTCCACCTATTATGTGTGTTATATGTGTGCGCCTGTGTATGCTATTCCTATTCCTATTGCAGTGGAAGTCGTTATAAGTTGTTCTGTCATTAACAACTCTTCTTTTACTACATTAATATCTTGGTAGTTATATATGCATCTTAACTTTGGAATATGTCCACCATCATAGGAACAAGCGCTTGATCCCCTAACATAAGAAACATTGAGAGCCAGTGGAACATTGATATAAGCAGGGGTGTCGATTTGTATCGGTGGTTGGGGGGATGATAGGTGCCAAAATATTTTCGGCAATGGATCAAAGCAACCAAGAGGTATAAGCGTATGGCAGGTTGCACCCCCTCTCTTCCAAGTTATTAACTTTTTCAAGTCACCCTCAATAAAGATAACATTTCAGAGAATATAAGAGTGGTAATAAAATTAATAACATGCTAAATGTTAGTCCTGACTCTTGCCTGCAGTGTAGGCCTACCAGACTGATATCATCTATTTTTAAACGAAATTTAGACATTACCAACAAAAATCCAATGGTGAGGGATATCAACTTGTGAAAGTATTATGTTACCAGTGGGCAAATGCATTAATAAGCAACCAGGAAAGGTTCATGTAGACAGAAAATTCTTTATTTCCTGGTGATAGAAACATACATTTATGAATATTGATGTCTCCAAACAACATTCATCGTGAAAAACCCATTCCAATATTCTGTGTAAGGAGATCTAAAAAAACATAGTTCTCATTAGTAAATGAAAAACATATTGCTTTTGGTTCTTCATTTGACTCTCTTCCTTCTTTAAATAAACCAACTGAATCCTCTCTGCGGGAAACTCAATACAATGAAACAGAATATCACTGATGCAAAATTTGTTTCTTAAAATGCCACAGAAAATTTCCACTCTTGATCTCGTACAAACTGTCTGTTTCTTAAAGATAAAGTTGAGTTCTGGTCATGCGATTGCATTGTGAAAGAAAAGGTGTGGAATCGATCAGAAAAGGTTGATCATCTAGCATATAAGTATCGGTGTGTACTGCAAGGTTCTGGAATCACCAAAATGATAAGAAATTCGGCCCAGTCTTGGTAAAGTTACAAGCACTGTACGCAGAAAGATGTATATGGGACTACACGAACATGTGGCATAAAAATCCGTCCCGATTTTTATGCTGTTACATACCATTTTTAGAATATTAAGGCATTTGAAGAGCCATCCTTTTCAGGAAACATTTTTTATCTGATGTTCTTCCACACTTGCATAATAACAAAGATAATGCTCACAATTTTTTTTCACCTCTTCCCAGAACTCAACCTTCTCTTTAAAAACATAATATACAACTTACGTTCCAACTACCAAACAACAAACTTCCATTATCTCCTTCTTCACCCAGATATACTTATCAAACCAGATACGCTCTAAAATATAAGCATAATATTCCCCTAAGGCCCTGACCAGAGCACTATTTTTTTCTCAAAAACTATAACCAGTCTTAGAAGGTGCATTATTATTGGAAGGGTGTTATAAACAAAACTTCAAACTTAATAACATTTTAACCTTCAAAAACACCTTAACTATCTTATGCCTGTTACGTTTGAATACAATACATAGGCCTACATCCGCTTTTCAATAAAACAAAAATAAGTTGTGACATAATAATCTTTCTCCAAAATATCGAACTGGAGTATTCTGTTGTATTACTTGTTTTAGAACATGTTGGGCCTGTCTCACATTGCCTTCCATCATTCCATGGCAATTTTCCATGTTTCTTTCAGCTTATTTCTCACTTCTTTTCCATCCACTCAACTAATTCCTGATCATGCATTAACCTCATACCTACCATCACCCATGCCTAAGCTTTTTAGGGAGGGGATCCCGTAAAGTAATTTTGACATTGTAAGAAATAAACATGAGCAATATTTCATTGTAGGTTACTTTAAAGTCAACCTCTTTTTCATCGCCCATTCACATCAGTTCCCGGAAGGAAATTCTGGAATATATATGTCCCTCTTTCTCTTGTCTTTCTTCCTTTTCTCTTCCCCCTTCCTTTTTCCTTCTGCCCGTTTCTTCCCCTTTTCCCTTTTCCCCATATATGTATCCCATATGGGACCAAAATTTAGTAACCCATATGGGATCTATCTGGGCCAGCCCTTATGGGTCCCAGATGGGAATGAGCTGGGCGTACACATATGGGTAGAATATGAATATGCCCATATGGGTAACACATGGGGAAAATCTGGGTTAACCCACATGGGATATATCTGGGTACCAGATGGGATTAAGCTAGGCATACCCATTTGGGCCCAGTTTGGTATGGGTCCCATCTTGGTCCCATCTGTCTAATATGGGTTTACCCATATGGGTCCCAGACTCCCATATGCTTCTTGGGTGCAGATGCCTTAAGGCCCAGATGGTTTTCCATATGGGGCCCATGTTTCAGAGAATATGGGACCCATGTGGGTCCCACATGGGCTTGCTACCTGGGTTATTATCCTCTCTGTCTCTCATTATCTCTCTCTCCACTCTCTACTTCTTTTTGCACTTTTGCGCTTCGCGCTTAACATTTAGCTCGTTGCTTTTTAACGCTGCGGCTTTGCATTTGGCGCACTGCATTTCTATGATGCTGTTGATTGAATAAATTGAATAAATTCATCAATTCCTGATGAAGCCGTATGAGCGAGAATTCAATTTATTCTTGTCTCATATACGGTTGTCTCATTTACTTCGTTTTCTATTTATATATGTATGTATTATGAAAATGAGATAGCAAAATGTGTATATTGATGGTCATCTTCCGAGTAATAACCATTAACTATACTCTCATCGGGCTCTCATTAATTTTTCTCTTCATTTTTTTTTTTGATGGTGAATTATTGGGGGATGATTGTACAGGCCATCCCCCCACCTGAAATATTGGGGGGATATATCCCCCCATCCCCCCGTGATCGACACCCATGGATATAAGTACATTCGGTATGCGTTGGAGAATTTAAATTTATGCCAATTGCCTATTTCTATTACATCTTTCTCCTCTATCTCATGTTAGTATCTAAGAAAATGAAAGGATGGTATACTATATACTGTACATAACATGCGAAATATATTATTGTATTGTCCTATAGCCTCATCTTAATAATGACCGGCGCTATGATAGAAAATATCATCGCCATCACCATCATCCTCCGCGTGCGTAGTCTGAGACAGAACCCTCACAACCTGTTAATCCTCAACCTCTCGGTGGCGGATTTGGGTGTGGCCCTTACTAGTATGACCTTCTCACTGGTATCCGTCTTTGATGCGGGACGGTATCTTCAAAATCATGAAGTGACATGCAAGGTAAGCCAGGATAAGGCTGAATTGTAATAATGATTATGATATTTTCATGAAGCGCTTTTTAATCAGTCCCTAGTTTAACGAGAGGACAAAACGAAACAAAAACCACCCTAAAACAAACAAACAAACAACCATACGATCTAACCAACCAAGCAACAAAAACAAAAACAACAACAACAACATAAACAACAACAGTAGAACAATAAAGAATCCCAAATAATACATCGATTAAGGTAGAAAGGTTTCCTATTAATTCTAGAAATGAAAGAGGATGTGTCGTGGTAAAGTGGGTGTTTTACTTGACTCTTAATTCAAGGGTTGAGGGTTTGAATCCCAGCCTGGCACTAACGTCTTTTGCAAAGGCATTGATCCACATTTTCCACTCTCCACCCACGTTTGAATGGGTCAGTCCAGTCAAGATATGGAAAAAGGGTCAATCCCCAAAGCAAATTGCAACGCTTTTCATATTTCATGCATTTGATTTGAAAAAGCTTGCAAAAACAATATTTTAAAAGTTTAGGAAAATCGAAGTTGCGGAACAATGCCTAATTTGAATAAATTCAAAATGACAGCCATCAAATTGTGTTTTGGTCATATCTCTGGATCTGAAACTCATGTGAACTGTTTTCAGGGTCATGGAATATAAATATGATAATATGTACAATATGGGGGCTATCATTCGTACCTTATTTGCATAATTTCAAAATGGCCGTCATATACATGCCCAATTTAGATAGGCCGTATCTCTATGGCCGCCGTATAAATTCCTAATTTTAATAGGCCGTATCTGAGACTCTTGGAATCGAGTTTTCTGGTGTTAACAACCATGTTGTTAGGGTCGATGAGCAGGATTATATAATTTTACATTGGGTCCTTTTTCATACCTAATTTGCATAAATTCAAAATGGCTGCCAAGGAAGAATATTTAGTTTTCATTGCAGGATCTGATACTTAATGCTCGTTTCCCCATGCAGCTGTAACTGCGGCACTCGATATTATATACATGTATATTATAATGACTTAAGTGTAATGCGCTACATATTCTTATAGCAAATGGATAGTGAGTACACGTAAGACCTTTGTTTCGCGCACGTACCTTTTTTAAAATCCCCACTTCTTATTCATAAACATTAACAAATATAATGTAAATACAGTATATTGCCACGGTTTCCCGATTCAAACATGAATGATCAATTATAGAAACATTATTCTGATGTTTAGACATTCACTTCAGAGGTAGTAATGTATGCAAACCATATGAAAAGGATGTCAAGTATCATTAATGTTATCATAATCTATCCATTATCATTAATACAATTATCGCTATGGTGAAAGTAAGGTCACATGTCTAGCAGGTCTGGTACGTTAATATGCAACCTGAATAGATAGTAATACTTTACTGAATATAGATCTATCTTCATTTGATCGAATTTTATGTTTAGCTTCATCATATTAACTAGATTACATCAATATTTTTATAATAATGACTAGAAAGACAGCTTCCAAATCAAGTATTTCAGTGTCACGAATATGTAGACCCATACCTTTACTAGTAATTGTATGCAAATTATAATAAGAGTAGCAACCCATCATTTATATGTTTGTTTGTTTAGCATTATAGGGCAGTTCTTGTTCTTCCTCTAGGTTCCCTGCCTTTTTCAATCTAGACCTGAAGATTCTTGCAGATTACACTTGAAATTACTGTGCATCAAGGGAAATGTGACGTGCCTGAACTTTTACAGGTGCTTTTTGACAGGTGCAATTGAAAATACAACATCATGCTTAATTCTTGCCTTTCATCAGATCCTGACGAGATGATGTCAGTGATGGTGACGTCACTGTTTTCAGTGGCAAGTTGTTCCAGGTTCTCACTGTTCTTGGAAAGAAGGAGTAAATGTGGTAGTCAGTCCGTGAGTGGTATCCGAGTTGAATGTGCATGATGAGTTGGTCTGGATACTGGCGTGAAGTACTGATAACTGTCAAGTACAAGAAGGGTGTTATGTACCTTGTACATCATGACCAGACGGATGTTTTCTCGGTGGAAGGCAAGTGGTTCCTAGTCAAGTTGATTCAGCATTCCTGCGACGATTGAAGTGTTGTGGAACCAGTTCATGACATAGCCCGTCTTGGGGTCACTTCTAGCCGAAAGATGTTCCTGTGTACTCTAATAACAGCCTGAAAGGGGTCTTGTATGCATTCTCATTCAGCTGATAAGAGTTGATCCGTAGATTCCGAACAAAGAAATCCAGAGTCTTGTTGACTTCCTGGCAGATGTTCGTGATATATGTGAGTGTTCTAGGACAGTTCTGAAGTTAGTGTGACTCTAGATATTTGTCAAAGGTCACAGACCTCAGGATTGTGTTCTTCAATCTGCATTGCTGTGGTTTCTTGTTACTAAAATCACCTGGCACTTCTCAATGTTGATTCCATGGATCGGTATCTGGCTCATTTAGCCAACTTGTAAAAGTTGCTCTGGTAGATGGTGGCGTCATCGGCAAATAGGCAGACAGAGGACGAAAGTATGTCAGGGAGATTATTGACATAACAGAGAAATATGCATGGACTGAGGACAGATCCTGCAGTATGCCGGAGTCTACGGCAACTTCCTCTGATGTGTGTCTCTCAAGCACTACCACTAACAGGTGGATCAAGAATTTTTTTGATCCGCCTGTTGGTTTTTTCCGTGACTCCATAGTGGTCTGGCTAGTGGAGAAGGCGACCATGTCCCTATCAAACAAGGGATTGAACCTATATTGTGGCCGTCGTTTAGAATAATCATTAGTCTTTAATTCTCCCCTTTTCACTGACAAAACAGACTTTATCAAATCAAAATATGTGAGCTTATGATTAGTTTCAAGAAAAATTGTACAAGACAAGTAGTCCTTTTAATTTAGTCCATAAACCCTTTTTCTGTAATAAGAAATAAGGTGGATCTGTAAGTCGGTAGGATTAAACTAGCCTTTGTGTTAGTAAGTGCCATATGCCCTAATTAATGGTGAACATTAGGGTATGATGCACTATCTCCACAAACCCCAGGGAGTGGAGAAAGTGCACATTGTGTGTGAATAAATGCGATGAGTGGAGTAATGATAACATCTGTAAAGCGCTTAGAGACAGTATTTCGTATTATAGATCCAGATTTATCATCATTATTATTTAATATTTGATTTTTTAAAACTCTTCTTCTCTGTAGGTGACTGGTTTCTTTTCCAACATGTTCTCCTTCACCCACCTGATGACAGTAGTCGCCATAGCTGTTGATCGAGTTGTCATTGTGACGTCATCGAAGGCACTCCCAGATGGTCTCCTAAGGGTCTACGTCATGGTCGCTATAGCATGGTTCATTGGGACATTGATATCTCTTGCACCCGCTACAGACGTCCTATCTAGCGTGGTTTACATCAGTCAAGTCCGGCATTGCACAATTAAATTGGAAGTGTTGAAATTTCGTATATTTATCAGCATCTGTTTGTTTGGTTTCGTGATTCCTACATTAGTAGCAAGTTACTCAATAGTTGTCTACACTCTTTGGAGGCAAGGTCAGAACCTGAAGGAGTGTCAGCTATCCGGAAGACGAGGACGGCGTGCATGCAGTGATTCAAAGGGTGAAGGGATAGAAACCAGTATCTACACTGAAAGCAAACCAAACTCCGCTAGTAATCTATCTGGTGAATACAACGACAAGAGCGTGGGTCAATCTGATGGCGACTCCGTTGACGCTTTAGACAAGGGCATTCATGATGATGCTTTTGAAAAAGGTGACACAAGCTATCAAGAACGTCCTCACGTGTCATTCCCTGAAGAAGCAGAGAATACTGATCGGGTGGTGTTCCATAATCCCAAAGAAAGATCCACATCTCTGGCCAGCAATTCCTTGGAAGCTTCAGAGCGATATAACCAGACAGATAGGAAAGCCCTTGCTAAGCAGATCAAGAAAGAAAAACGTTCCTTGAGAGTAAAGAAGAGGAACTACATCATCCAGAGAAGGGTTTCTATTATGGGTAAGATTCTCCTGGACGAACCTGGGTTTGATCTTTAGGGTTTTTCTTTTAGTCAACAGGATCGAAATTATACTGTGGGAATTTTCTATAAGTACTTGCCATAAATGTTGTAATCGTGTACGGAATTACGTAAAATAAAGCGAATTACCACAGAATAAAAATTTAAAAAAAAAACTGGAATACAAGAGGTGTCGTTTGTCAAGAGGTCTAATCACTCGACTGGGAATACAAAGGTCGTGAGTTCGATCCCAGACACGCGACTTATGTATTGTAGCAAGGCATTTTATCTTCATTGCTCCTCTCCATCCAAGTCCTAAATTTGTACCCGGTGGGATGCGAACATCAAAGTGGTTGGATTCGTATGTGCGCTCCCATAAACGGGGGACTGGCTGGAATGCTCTCTAAGGGAGTGGAGAGTGTGCACTGTTAAGTGCAGTATCTTAACATAATCCAGTGACCGGGGTACTGTAAGCGCTTTCGTCAGTTACGTTGTAACTGATGAAGCGCTTTATAAGAAACAATTATTACTAATATTATTATTATTATTATTATTATTATTATTATTATTATAATCATTATTAATATAACATTCAACTTTCTTGGGAAAGTGTAAGATCATCATCACAAGATACACACGGCGAAAAGTAATAAACAACTACATGATCACCATTCCGGTGCATTTGGGGTCTAAATGACCTTTCTTTTCTACTTTGCTTTGCTTATGTAAATTTTTGTGATTTATTTGCAGGAGGGCTTCTAGTACTGGTAATAACATTGTGCTGGACACCGTATGTGATACTTCGAACCTTACAACCTGACATTAAGGAATCTGTCTATGTGTTTGCCATGTGGTTAGCCTATTGTATCACAGTCATAGATCCTATCATCTACGCATTCATGAACCAACGTGCAAGGAAAGAACTTATCAAGTATAAGAACATAATATCGAGCAAGATGTGCCGTAAATAACCGTCATGACGTTGCCGATGTGTATTACCTCGTAATAAAAGGAAGAGTTGAACATGCATTCTTCGTACTACAAACTGAAAGAATGAAGGGGAGGGGCTCATGCCTCCTCCATGTTTGTATACTTAGTTTCATTATTATTCCATTGTGTTCAACGATAACTATATTTCACTGATGGCGCAGGATTTTACTTTATGTAATTACGGAGCAGTACGCAATCGAAATTTTAGGGATTGATGTTTAACAGTATTGTACATAGTACAAAAGTAACATAAACTTAGTTTCAATCTTTCCAGTTTTCTCCTTAGGACTACCGTAAAGGAGGATCTCTGATATAACACACCATTATTCTCTCATTTCTTCCTCTCTATTTACGCCCTTAGGGCTTTGTCCTTTAATGATTTAATTTGACTTTGAACAAATATATTCGTCTATATATATAAAATGTATAAATATACTCTTTATAATTGTGTGTGGTGCCGATAGAGATTAGAAATAAGTAGAATTTCAACTTGGACCGATGTGCACTTATTTGAACTTTTTCAAAGAAGCTTTGTACGATTTTTTTTTCAAGTATAAATCTGACATGTGTATAAATAGGCAATTTTTCTATTCATACATATATAATTTGATTTCAATAAGCAGGGAGAACTATTGTTTTTATTATTCATTTTACTTGTAGACTAGTCCTAAAATTGCATTGAATTTTTCATCACTTCATGATAGTTAAGTAAACTGGCAGAGGTTCGTTCGTTTAAAAAAAAAAAAAAAAAAAAAAATCAAAAATCGTCTTGATTCTCTGGTATAATTAGGTCATTAATATTACTTTAAAGTGCTATAATGCGGACATTTATATTATTTGAAAGCGAAACGTGATATTGATCACACGCTTGCTGAAATTAATTAAACGATATATAATTATAAATTACTTCCAGATGCAGTAAAACATGGAGGAGGTAAAGGGGGTTATAGTGTCCCTACATTTTAAAGAAAAAGTCGAGTTCTGGTCAGGTGATTGTAGTGCGAAAGAAACTTTGTAAAAGCGATGGGAAAAGGTTGGCCATGTATTACATACGTATTGGTGTATATAACTATAAAAACATGTGTGTGGTCCACAACTTTTACTTGTCAACATAAAGAATATCAGGGTTTTGAAGACCCATCCTTTTCAGAGGACATTTTTCTATGATACTTTTCCACACTAACGTAAACAGAATGAAAAGTTCATAAATTGTTAATTACCTTTCTGGAACTTAAGCTTCTCTTTTAAGCTGGTGTGTCCGTTTTGCAGGACCCTTGAACCGTATGGTCGTACGTTTTGCGCTGCGCAAAGATTCAATCAGCTTAATTTCGGCCATTACAAGAAGTAGGTTATTGATTGTGTACAAATGCTCATGTATCTTTTACAGCTCATTTTATGTATGTTATTACCAAAGAAAAAAAGAAGTCATTCAGTCACTCAATAGTGTCTGACAGTGAAGTCTAGAAAGTAAACGGGTTTCCTGGCATACTTTGAATACTAGGAGACTGCTTACGTTTAAATTTCACGGATAGGATATACGTGACATAATCATAATTTCCTCCAAAGTTATACAGAATTTGATGTTAGCTGCAAAAGGGATACTCTGCCTTTAAGGCTAGGTCCTAAACAAAAATTTTATATAAAAAACTACTACACATTCATCTTAGAAGTGATGCTCTGAACTATCCGACAATTACCGTCCCACTTTTAAAAGATTCTAAAAATCTACGTCAAGGGAAAAAAGGAGGAGGAAGAAAAAGAAAACATTGTGAAAATTTTCCTGTCAACTTTCTAATCTTTAGTTACACATTTAAATAAATGATAAAGTGTTTCTTTTTAAATTTTCTCCTGAAGCAGGTTCGCATGCTTGGAAGAGAAGATTCCAGAACAATCAATCGGGGCCAATGGTGAAATAAGATGCCATCTTCATTCGGCTGCGAAGTATAGATACCTTATAATTTCATGAGTTTAAGTAGAATGGATACGATAACCAGAATAATACTAATCGTATATGCATTTTATTGTATTGTTTTTATATATTATCTAATAAACATTATTGATACATATCAATATTCTGTGTAATACACATACAAATGTTATAGATCATATAACACATGATGCAAGACATAACCGAAATATCACAAAAGTAACGTAAGTGAAATACAAAGAAGGTAATAAAGCTAATGTATAGACCAATAGTAGTCACAAATTATTAAATGATCATAAATGAAGGATATAGTATATGACGAAATATTCTATAAGTCATATTTATAAAAGCAAACTCATAGAATAAGGTTATGTATTATATGAACATAATTTTTTTCCAGAAAATAAACAATGAGTGAAGAATAAAAGGTATATTAATAGTGGAAGTATCAAATATGTCTCCTAAAGAAACATCTCGTTCCCACTGCCTTTCTTTCTTTTCTTCTACCTTTCCACTTCCTTCTAACAATATCTCTTTGTCTCTATATCTTTCCCTCTTTTACCGTCTTTTCGCCGTTTCTCGCTGAGACATCTATTTGTTCCTACTCTGATACAGCTTAATTGACGAAGGCTTGTTCAGACATGATCCAGTAAACCGCCAGGAAAAAAAAACCCGTCCGCGTTTCCCCCCCTGTGTAATTAAATGACAATTGCGAGCAACAAAGGATTTACACGTATTCACTGAGCTCTATTGTGTGTTATAAGATACACAAGTGTGAAGCGATTTAAACTTTACGTCATTATAAAAAAAAATAAAAAAAGCCGCCGCTCTTTTACCGCGTCATATCTGAACGAGGCGTGATGAGTTGAGAGTGTCTTTTATTTTTCTTCCTCCATATGGAATACGGGATTGTCGTGAGTGACTCCATTTGCGATGTCCTTCTTGTCTCCATACTCATTCGATACGTCATTATCCTCCTGAGCTTCATAAACTTCATCACGAGATTTTCTTTCCTCGGAGTTCTCATCAGTATCATCTTTCCTAAAAGGTGAAGAGGAGAGAAAGAGATATAGATTTAAGGTATATAGATACATAGACTCCTACATATATTCCTCTTAACTTTAGTTTCAAGTTAGATTTTTGTGAGAAGATAATGAAAGAGAAGAACAGGGAAAGGGAATGCAAAGAAGATGAGACTCGATATAAATATAGTTTTCATGAAACTTTTATTTTATGTAAGTGGTGTTAATAATTTTGTTTTCTGCCTGATACTAACAATAACAGCAACAACAAAAAGCCATAACAGGTTACGACCCCGACAGAAGATACTATCAGTATACAGTCAATCTATAGTCTAACATTGCTTGCGGTAACCTTTTTTTTTACCCAAGTTTAAGAATATGTTTGAATGAAATTACCTTGGTGACTGTTAAAATGGCTTATCAAGAGCATTCTAGAAATATGGGCCAGTGCAAATAATGTTTTTTTTCCCCCTTTTGTTTATACTTAGTTCTTAGGATTGGAAGGTGGAAAGATGAAAACTCAATTAAAACAAATAATCAATAAATGGAATAGTTGGCAGCTTGCCTTAATTTAGTTGATACATGAAGCAACCCAGACGAAGATAGCATCAATCGTTATCGTTTTGATTTTGTGGTGCAAGCAATAATCTATCCAATTTAATTTTAGAGGAGTAAAAGCCCGACATCAGTATTATTTCAAGTTTCAATTTTTGTTTGTTCCACATTAAAAAAAAATATAGACATAGGCTACATATAAAATAGAAATTATATATATATATATATATATATGTATATATATATATATATACAATACATGTAGTATACATGAGCACTTCTCAGTGATTCTCATTTCATGTGTAGAATGTGAGGAACCTATTGAAAAGCAGTGCTTGTATATCATAGGTTCTTGGTAAAATAAACATGGTAGATGTAAAATCCATAGCAGTATAGAAAGACGTAATCGTAAGGGGGAAATTAAAACACAGTGGAATAAGGAAATTTGTATACCAAAAAATGCATTAGCACCAAATATACCCAGAGTCGTTCGGTTAACATGTGTTGTCATGCGTAGTCATGCATAGTCACCCGAGCAATTTAGTTTGCATAGCACAAAGTAATTTGTTTTTATACATTAATAACCGGGACATGCATCATCAATTAACAATTAAGATTAGCATTGGAGAAAAAAGGGAACAAGGTAACAATTATGATAGAGATGGTCCCCTTAGACTTACAAGCCAAATCGTTCTCCTTCTTCCAGTGTCTCTGGTAGTTTCTTGCCTCGTGTCTCGGGCAAGGCTAGGGCAACCAGAGCAGCCATGACGGATAAAGATCCGTAGATAACAAGAGGAAGGGGATCCCAATACTTGCTGAGGATGAGGACAAGAGGAGCTAATATACCTGCTATTCTGCTGAACATAGAACAGTTGCCGATAGCGACACCTCTACATCGGGCAGAGAAGGAAATAATAATAAAACAATATTATAAGGAACTAAGCATCGATCGTTAAATGAAACCGTCATTAGTACAAGTTTACCGACGTCCAAATAAAATGGGATGTCGGTGAACTTTATGACGGTCTCGTGGAAATGATACCCTGACCTATCTCCATCATGTTTATGCATACCAGATAGTATAGCAGAATTGTTTAACATTTTACACCCCACGTAATCATTTCGCATTCCTTGTTTAGTGCAGTTATCTCAAAATGCGATTCTTGGTTCGTGTCATTACTCTCTGTAATGCAACTGTAAATCTTAAACCTTTGATTTGACACCAGTGCCAATAAAGAGGATTGTTTTGTGCGAAACCAAAGGCTCCCAGTTCGAGTCTTGATTTTAATTAGCTCCATGAAAACCATAACACCAGTATAGATTATTCTTGCTGTGGAAACATTTCTTTTTTAAATATCGAAGCTTTCATAACTACCAAAAATCTATTAGTACATGATCTATACAATATGACACAGGGAAGTTACACTGTGTGCTATATAAACAGTTCATTACTATTTATTATCAATGAATCTCTAATCTATTCTACAAGGATATCACAATTCACACGCTAAGGACCACACGTTTAAACAAAACAAGAAATGCGATTTTGGTTTTATACTACCATGCCTACAGGGCTACAAGAATACAATTCTTTTGCAGTTTTAATATTAACACACCCTCAACATTCAAGTACAAAAAGTAAGTTATTAATAAACGGAACAAAATTTTTGGACTCTAATTTTTCGGTAATGTAATAATGATAATAATGATGATGATGATGATAATAAATATGATGATAGTAGTAATAGTAATAATAATCATGATGATAGTACTCATTACAATGATAACGCCTGTTTTTGATAATGCGCTATACTAGTTTCAACCGACTGAAGCGCTTACTCATATTCATATTATCCAGGTCACTGGATTCAATTACTATTCCCCACCTAACAGTACACATTCTCCAGCCCTTGAAGTGCATTCCTGTATATACCTGATGTTCGTTGGGTAAATCTCCATAGTATAGAGATAGATAATGGTGAATGAGCCAGAGATTCCAAACTTTCCGATCATAGCCACGGTCGTTAGGCCAACGCCAGGGGCTAATATGAAATCAAGTGACATTCAGACAGATATTTACCATTTCCAAATATCTAGAATAATCACAGGTTAAGAAATATCTTGTTCAGGTATAAGCTCCAGTTCAAGGCCAAGTTCATTTATTTACTATTTTCAAAAAATGGTGCATAACAAAAAACATAGGAAACAATGATGTTTTACGTAGATCTCGGTTAATAATAATTGAACTTAACAATATATTATTCATATGTTATGAACTTTAAGATAATTTATTTCTTTGGGAAAATAGTAAAGCATGTAAAAAGCTATGCTTGTGTATTAAATGCCCCGTAATTAAGTTCAAGTAGCCAATGAATGGGTCATACGTGTACCTAAAATTAATCTTAATTAAGTATCAAAGTCAATCGTATGGAGTTTCTCTAATAGAAAAAATGCAAAGTATTAAAATATTGTCATTACTGGATTGTGAAACAAAATCGTCTTACGTATGAAGGCAGTTGAGAGACAAGCCATCCCACCCAGCATCATACAGAAGAAAAGACTAAGCTTTCGACCAAAAACTTCGACTATGACAATATCAACGAGGTACGCTGGGATCTCGATGCCACCAGAAATAGCAAATGCGACATAGTCATTGGTGCCAAGATTTGAGCTATTTAGAGACAAGCCGTGGTATACCATCGAATTCACCATCCTAAAAAAGAGAAGAAAGAGATGGAGGGGAAGGAGGAGGGAAGGGTGGAAGAGAGGGGGAAGAGGAGGGAAATGAGAAGAGGAAGAAGAATGGGAAGGGGGGAAGGAGAGGGGGAAGGAGAGGGGGAAGGGGAGGGAAGGGGAAGTGTAAGGGAAGGGAAGGGGCAGGGAAGGGAAGGGGAAAGGGTAGGTGAAGGGTGAAGCGGAGGGGAGGGAAAGGAGGAAGTGGAGGGGGAAGGTAAGGGGAGGGGGAGGGGAAGTATGAGGGAAGGGGCAGGAGAGGGGAAGGAGAAGGGGAGGGGGAAGCGGAGGGGGAACGGAAGGGAAGGAGGAGGGGAAGGGAAGGTTCGGGTGAGGGGGCGTTAGGGTGGGAGTAAAAGAGACAGCAAGAATTTAGACTTAAAGTGACATGGCAAAAACAAAAATCTGGATCTTTTTATTCTTATAATTCTTGAACAGCAAACAAGATGATAAACTAACAAAACTCAATGATTCCCTCGCCAATGTCATTGCACAGAGAGAGAGAGAGAGAGTGAGAGAAAGAGGGGGCATAAGGTTAACGAAACTACTTTGGATAAATCTAAATCCGATGTCAATAGATTCTATTCAATTTGACTAGTAAAGTAAAATAAGAACCGCAAAACATTATGGCAAGCCATAATTGTCCGAAAGAATTTCCACTATCGATGCACATGTATTTATCATCATACCTTAAATTATAGGTAAATTAACTGCATCAAAAAGAAAGTGGAACCTCTGGGTTTGGTCAATATTGGTAAAAGTAAGGTTCGTGAACAATACAGACATCGAATCAACGATAAAAATGAATTTCACAATGGTTATTGATGATTAATTAAGAGTTACCATATAAAAGCCATGTTTATTGTCCTCATTCTCATTCTTGGCGTGCGAACCAAATCCACTACAGTAGGTCTACGGGCCTTGCGGATCTCATCCTGTTATGGGAGATATAGGTGCCGTGTAATATATCTTTTGAAGACAAAATGCAATGTATCAAAATAATCTCATATCCAGATAAATGAAATGAACTGGGCTGAAAACAATGTATAAGTGGATAGAGAGAGAAAGAGAGAGACAGCGAGAGTGTGTGTGTATGTGTGTGTGTGTGTGTGTGTGTCAGGAGGGGGGTGTTTGAGAACGGGAGGAGGTAGATATCGAAATGGAGAGAGGTGGGTGCTAGAGAAGGAAGCCGTAGCTAATTTAAAAAGAGAGGAAGTAGAGTAATATATATAAAGAATGTGAATCAGTAATATAGAATCAAAACTAAGTTCCTTAATTTTTAACACAAAGTACATGTTTAGCAAGGAAACCGTGGGCAAAATTAAGAGATTCTTGATATTATGGGCACAACGAGGCTTTTACCTAGTCAAAAACAATAGTTGACTTAATTGGCACAGTGCATTTTTGTTGAGGCAGTTACTACGAACCCAACATGCAGTTCATTTAAGTTTACGCTTTAACATTCAATTCAATTCATCTCATCACTCTCAGGTGTTCAGCCAAAGGCAGGTCCACACACACAGAGTCTTCTTTAATCTATCCCCATCCCTTTCTATCTGTATAGCCTTCTTCTTCAATATGCCATATGACACGTCTCCTATCAAATCTGACACCATCCCAATTCGTGGTCTTCCTCTTCCCCGTAGGAGTTATATCCAGATTTTCTTCTGATTTATTATTATTCATTTTATAAGCCATTTAACCAATACTAATCCTTTTTAAAACGAGTTCTATTAAAACAAACAATCTATGCTGTTTAACAACGTTTCTTGATATGGTAGATATATCAAGGGTGATGTAACGGTAGTCATTTTTATTTAAGAAGAATGGCTCGATACCTTTAAGACTTTGGGTAAGGCATTAATCCTCATTACCAAGTCCTCGGAAAGGAATTTATGCCGTCGGTCCCCTGTTTGCTAACTGACAAGCAGTCATACTTCCTTAGCAGTCTTGTAAAACAATCAAATAAACAAGAAGCGTTTACTCATTTTATTGCACCTTAAAAGCTAATGATGTAATCCAATAATTGACATGTCCTTGAGAGACATATCTCTAAGTTGTTCAAGAGCAAACAATGAGCTGATTAAAGAACACTTATGAGGATTATATTCGATAAACGTATTTACTTTGCCATAAAATTGAGTGCGAAAGATCGATAATCTTTTTAAGTGTTATGTTGATCTATTTTACAAACATTCTCACTGACACGCAAACGCGCACAGGACACATAAAAAGCTGCATATGTTACCTGTTCTTTCATGTATTCTTTGGTGAAGAGAGGGCTTGGGAGCTCGGCCTTGTTGACTTCGGCCACCTTGTTGATAATTTTTTCGGCCTTGTCGTATTTCCCCATGGAGATAAGCCATCTTGCAGACTCAGGCAGCCATCTTGAATTCATTGAAGGAAACAGTCAATTGATAAGATGATTGATATTGATTGAAATTCATATTAATTTCACTCGGACAAAATACGTTACAATGTATTCGACAATACGGATAAATACATTATCGTTGCAAAGAAGGCAGTCGGTTCCTAAAAATAAGAACTTGTCGGAACGCCATGAAAAGATGAATGCTACTACTGTCACCACCACTACTACTCCGCCTACTACTACTTCTACTACTACTACTACTACTACTACTACTACTACTACTACTACTGCTGCTGCTGCTACTACTACTACTAATAATAATGATAATAATACTACTGCTACTACTACTTATACTACAACTTATACTACTACTACTACTACTACTACTACTACTACTACTACTACTACTACCAGTACTACTACAACTACTACTACTGCTGCTGTCACCACCACTTCTACTACCTCTACTACTACAACTATTACTACTAGTACTATCACCACCATTAGAACCACTACTAATGCTACACCTACCACCATTACCCAGGGGCGACGGGCCCCAGGATTTCGCGGAGATTAACAAAAAAGATCAGGAACGTGATAATCGATCAATCTCTCTCTAAGTGCCATATCGATTGACTTTGGCGATCATGCTGTTCCACAACCCTCGGTTCCTAGCACCACTCCCAGTTCCTTCACTCCTCTGTCTTCTAACAATCTATGCGGACTGTCCATCCAAAGTATCCTTCGTCTTCCCCTACTCCTCCTTCCCACAATATTCCCTGTCAAGGCAAGATTCTGTAGGCCTTCTTTACGTGTAATGTGACCCATGAACTTCAACTGCCTCGATTTGATCTATAATATGTTATATTTTACACAAATCTATTCTGTTCAATTATCACCAAATGGACAATAAATCATTATACACCAAATTGGTAAAACTAGAAAATGTATCGTTAAAAAACTCCGGAGATATCGCGATCACAACATTCAATGCCGGATCGGAATGCGCCTTAACCTTTTTTATTTTAAAGACTTTTTGTATGCTTATTTTTGTTTTTGTTTTGTCTGGCTTTTACATAGGTTCCAATTCATTGGTGTTAGATGCTCAAGGTGTTGATTTTCTCATGTATATTCAATATGTCAATTTGAAGTGATATCTTAAAATACACTATAGGCTATAATGATTTTCAATTTCTCAAATGAGTCGTATGTTATGTAGCTTTCAATTATATTATGTAATTATCAATCTTTGTTGAATGTTTATCAAATATTAATTTGTAACACCTGTGAATGATGGAAATAAAATACCACGTAAAACAAAAACGCAAGTGACAAAAAAAGCAAGCGAACTATGGTAACACCACCGTACTACTACTACTACTACTACTACTACTACTACTACAACTACAACAACAACTACTACTACTACTACCACCACTACTACTACTACTACTACTACTACTACTACTATACTACTACTACTACTACTGCTGCTACTACTACTACTACTACTACTACTACTACTACTACTACTACTACTACTACTTCTACTACTACTACTACTACTACTACTACTACTACTACTACTACTACTACTATTACTACTACTACTACTACTACTGCTGCTGCTGCTGCTGCTACAACGATATTACTGCAAGAAATGTATCATGAATATTTTGTACAGAGTTAAACAAATAACCATGGCATAAAGAAGCACTGCCAATGATGTCTTTCATTGTCAATATTGACGAAATGTACTAAAATATAACTTAACAAAATGTAGTCTTACATGAAAGCGATAAACAAGGGCAGCAGAGGTGCCGTCACGACCAGTTGTAATGTACGCCATGAGCGTATGTAGTATGCCGGCAGAGCAAGGAACATGTATCCAACAGCGTAGCTGATCCCAGCTAACATTACTAGATTTCGTTTAGATGGCCCAATAAACTCGGTACCTGATAGACCAAAAATCAAGATGTGAGAAAAAAATATGGTAAGTAAACATAATGCTTACATAAAACACGCCCACACAACCACCCACCACCACATATATATATATATATATATACATGTCTGTAAATGTTGTAAGTGTATATATATATATATACATACAATGACAAACAAATAAATTATCCTTACCAAGTTGTGTCATTTTTTAAGTATGTAAAGAATTGATTTGTCCCATTTTATGTTTCTTGAGAATGTGACGTATTAAAACTTTCTTATAAAAGTATTCAACAGAGGCCCTTATTCAACCAGTCCAAAAACATCAAATTCACAAGGGGGTATGAATAATTTGTGTTAACTGTATATATATATATATATATATCCGATGATAAATCCATGAATCGGCACTTTATGACAACACGGCATATGGCATTGTATATCAAATTTGAAGCGTGCTTCAGAATACTTCGAAACTAAATGATCCCGTGAAATTTATGAACGACGTAGACGTATAGCCGTTTTTAGGAATCATTTTCGTAATTATCAATATTGAGCGTCACATTTCTGTTCTGAGAATATAAAGCTCAATACACAAGTAGAGGACCTTTGTTGCGCGCATGTAAAAGAAACGCCGCAGCGGTTTACCGCGTCATATCCGAACGTGCCCTAAGACCTGCTCTAGGTACTACTGAAATGTATATGAAAATATCTTCATGATCGTATTAATTTTTTTCTTGCCGATATTCTTTCCACACCAAAGATGTGTTTGTATTGAAACGCTCGGATACGCATTGGATGCGTCATAAACATATTATTATTAGGCTTCGTACTACAGTTGCGTGTCATATTTGAATGTTTGTTAAGTTAATACAATTCAAATGAATGTATGAATGAATGGATGGATTAGAAAACAGGAATTAATAATTTATCTTGTTTAGTCACACGACCGAATCGACTGCATATCGACCCAAAACCGACACATTAATAATAATGTAATTTCGTGTTTCGTCTGTTGTTTGGCTGTTTTGGTTGGTCTGGTGTCGGTCTACCGTCGGTCTGTCGTCGGTCTGTTGTTGGTCTGTTGACGGTCTGATGTTGGTCTGTTGTAGGTAATGTGGAGTCGGTATGTTGGTGTGACTCGGGTATCGGTTAAAATAAAGGCTTAATGATCTCCCTCACCTATGACATACAGGATAAGGTTGAAAGCAATGTTACCGACCCCCATAAAGAAACGCATGGTAGCAAAGAACCACCAATTGGGCGAAAAGGCAAGAGCAGTTCCAGAAACAAGTGAGATGACGTTCGCAATGAGAAGACACCACCACCGTCCAATGCTGTAGTAATAAAATCATCATGATAATGGTAATTACTGTAATCAAATTGTCAACAGTGTACCATTTATAATTCTATTTAGTCAGAATCTATGGAAATATGGAGATTCATATACATTATAGAGAGCCATTTTGAAGAACCGAACGTTTATAATTTACATATCATTTTCCATATAATTCCGCTTTGCATAGTACACTCTACTATTGTAGCTGCATTTTTGCTTTATTTTTATGAATATAAATCTATAATTATGATGTATACAAAGTTTGTTCAGTTGCTGGGATCTTTTTGGCATTGACGGTATGCACATTTTTACAAGGTTCAACACTTATCTGGTTCCCAATCCCTCCTACTGACACCAAAAAGCGATGGATGCAAGCCTCTAATGATAACCATCAAAGCTTCTATTTCGTAGCTGCGGTAAAGTTTTGTTTATTACGTAAAGCACATATTAATTCGAAAGTAGATCTGAATGAACATGACTATACTTGCAGAATTGATATATCGATTTATTTTTTCTTTCATTCGCGATTCACGATGAGAACATTATTAAGGAACTCCTGCAGAATGTGACAGTGGCAACCTACATATCTGAAAGGATGCCGAAGAAAATAGAACCCGCTAAGTATCCTCCATAGAAGATCGACTGAGATACTTGGGTGAGGCCATCCTTGCCACATACAAGGTCAAACTGTATGAAAGAGATAGATGGAGAAATAAAGAGAGAGAGAGAGAGAAAAGAAAAGATAGATAAAAAGAGGCAGACGGGCAGACAGAAAGTGTAAAACACAAATGATATAGGTATACTTGGTAACATTTGACTCTTTTTATTGATGAATATCCAAACTAATGATCCTTTTAGATCTCTGTCGCCAACCGGAATATCTGAGCACCAAATTTTACCATGGAAAAAAAAGTTCAATACATGACGCCTCTTGCTGTTATTTGCTTAATGCTGGATAATTTATATGCCAACTGTCAGTCTATGCCAATCTTTTTGTTCGCGACCAATAAAGTTTATTGAAGATAACTGACCCTTTATTTGTCCTTATTTTTCCCTTGGAACAGATACAATAAAAAATGCATAATATGTTTGAGAGGAGATTTCCTTAGATAAGGACAGTATCTTCGGATTACAAAAGGTCACAATATGTCCATATATAAAAATGATACGGGACCATACTTTGGATGTGTAGCTTTGATCAGAAGGGATATGTAAGAAAACCAAATAATTGTCAGAACGAAATACCGTAAAAGGTAATAAGTTTCGATGAAAATTTGGTGTTTGAATGCAGTACATCTAACATAATCCAATCGAGCAAATTGAAAAAAGGATATTTTTAAATCTGTGAGACGAAATTCATTTTTATGAAAAGTATGTATAAAGAAGTTGTAAACGTTAATCCATAAAAGAATCGTCCTAAACAAATTCGTAACCAATGCTTGTCTGTCTTTGTTTGCTTTTACTTCTTTATTTATTCTGTTTGAACGGTTTTAGATAATATAGTCGGTGGATATTTTGTGTCAAACTTTCTTTTCTGACTGAGATCCCGAATATGAATGCTTGATACGTAACCATGAATGCTGTTATTTCAATGGTTCCAGGAGTATTAATCATGTTAATCAAGTGATTAATAAAGAAAAGTGTGTGGCCTTCCACACATACACACACCTTACACGCACGCATACTCCCGCACACCCACGCGCATCCACACCTCACCCACATACACCCACATACTCTAAGATCTTACATCTGTTACTGTGGTCGTTCGATATTGGCTATCATCATAGACCCATCCACTATCACATGGCGTTGTTCCGCTGCTGTAATTGGCTGGATCAATCCCAGGCCAGAATCCCACTCCTGACACGTTATATTTCTCACATTGTGCGTACTCCAGCTCACCATCTGACGTGTAGTTTGATGGGATGCTACCTTCCTTCTGGGCTAGTTCACAAGCTTCCTCTGAAAGTCCATACTTCTCACATCCAGGATTCCATTCGGGGGTCTTAAGCAACATGGAAATATAGATTCTGCTTTTAATAACATGTTTAGACTAACCAAACAAATATTCTATTCCTATATAAAGAAACAAAATAAATCTGTGAAGTCTTGTTATTTATCTGGGTTATGACATCATTTAGCAAAAGTTATACAATGAGCAATACCAAATAAAATATTCAGGGTGTCTGCCCTCACACACAAAAAAATCAACGAGATTTTGATTGGCAACATCTTCGAAAGTACTTAACCATCCTCAATGGAATGTGACGGGTAATGCTGTATTAGTATCTTCTGAACCCGGTGTGAATCTCACAAGGATTCATCCTACAATTGCAAAGTTATGAGTGTTTTTGTAAGACATACTATTTCCCCAAATGTTATACAAAACGAGTTGCATAGCATCGATGCAGAATATACGTGCACCTGTCACTAGAGCATTTAACGACGAACATTTCAAATGAAGTCATACTAACTGATAATTTCCTGGTGGTATCACCACTGAAACATTTTATAGTGATATCTCATCCGTATTATGTAATGAATATGTATATAAAATAAACATTAAGTACAAGAAATAAAAGAAAGTATTTCAATTAATTTTTGATGCAAATAATTTGCTTACTATATTCAATTTGTGTTTTAATCATCATGACGTAATCAATTTACAGTAGAAAGCAACCGACTATAAAAAGCAAACAACAACTGTAGCACTTATTCAGCTAATCAATTACCTATTTCAATTTTAACAACAAACACCAAACATTGACTTTAGGATATGCATTCTCAGGAGATCTATGAACATTGCATAACATGTCCTTTGGGTTTCTCTACAATAAATATATTAATTTGATTTGCTACAGCCATTTTGTCTCTACAAAAGATACTATATAAAAAAATTAATTTGTTAAATTACAGTTATCCTAATTTTTAACATTTATTTTGTAACAAGAATTGAAGTTGAATTGAGAGCCTGACACAAAATGTACAGGCATCAAATGTACACTTATTGTGCACCAGTGCTCTTTAACGCCCTATCCTTGTAACAATTGAAAAATGCTTAACAAAATAAAACGATGATGAATTTTTTTAAACAGAGATCTTTGTAAAATTTACGTAAATATTAGGTAATACTAATTTAACATTACCTACGAAATTTCATTGAGAATGAATGAGTACCTCCTAAGATGTTGCCAAGACAATTCTCGTTGCATTCGTTTTTAGACACCCCTTTATGGCGCTTGTGTATTGGCCATGAAAATTGTGGAGGAAAATAAAAGTGAAAGCTCAAAAACTGTCAAACACTACCTTTAGGTTGCAAAATTTCTAGATTTATTAAAATTGCGATTAATCAGCATCAACGAATTCATGATGTAAACTTTCTATACTTATCTATTGCTTGAGTGTTATAACACCAAATGTGTAGAGAATCAAATTTTTGAATTTGAATTTTGACATGTTTAAATTGGAACTACAGGATTATTTTTTGAATTCGATAATAATTAATTGATTCTCCTTTTTATTCAGTTATATTCTTACCACACACCAGTGGTCGACAGATGCATTCAGAAAAACTACTACCAGGGAGGCCCAGGAAACTGTGAACTTTAAGAAGACCACAATGATATAGAGACGCCGCTGATATCGTCCAAATTCACCAACCGTCTTCAGAATGTCGTCGAACTTCATTTTGCTTTCAGTTTTTAGAAAGTGCGAGCTAACAGGAGAATGCTGGATATTGGTAAGCTATCTTCACCTTTAATGGACGCTCTTCAATCGCTCGTGATGTACATTGATGGGTTTTATAGTTCTGTCATTACCATTTATTTGCCTATTTGTTATGTCTATTTGTTCTTTGACATTCGTATCGCAGCATCAGGTAGTCACAAAATCAAGGCATGCTTTGTCATTGAGTCATTCAAAATGGTCAAAGGTCATTTGGGATGCTATCTTTGTTCATCAAAGTTAACTGTAAATTTCTTTGGAAGTTAACAACGTGTGATTTTCTTTGAATTTATTACATCTTTAAGGTTAGTTAACTTCTGGGTTTTATGTTTAGTTCGAGACATATACCTTATGCACGTACCTTATTCAAGTTCAATTTAATTTATTTACACTCATCATTAAAAATACATAATATATCCAATTATAGTCACATTTACAAATACAGAATAAACATACGTAAAATATCATACATCCAAACAAAACACATAACACAATGAGAGTGAAGGGATGAGCTAAATAGGAGTATGGTCATTATGCTAGAGTCCATCCCTCATATATAATATTAATAATATGCAAATTAAATGTTGTACTATTGGAAGCATGAAAAAAAGGGGGAGGAGGGTAAAGAGCCTGGTGATTTATTGCACGTAAGATTCAATTAGATACATTTTATATTTTCGTTTAAAAGTTTGAAGACTTTTGCAATTGTTTATGTTTATGGGAATGGAATGCCAAATTTTTGGACCATCGAAAGATTTTGACTTTTTCATTAAAGTTGTTTTAATTTGTGGTAGGTGGAAATTAGATGCATTTCTAGTTTCATACTCATGAAAACTCGAATTCAAATAAAAATACTTTAGAAGTGCACATGGTAATGATTCATTATTGATGTGAACTTGTGGAATGGACAGGTGAGCAGAGATATCATGAGACATAAAGTTCGTAGGCAGTTTAAAAATAATAAAAAAAATAATCCTTTGGATTGAACCAAAGTCCTGTGAAATCTTTAATACATTGAATCCCTTTAAACAATGAACTACTGTTGCACGAAGCATAATTGAATTTCGAAAAAAAGGATTTGAAACCAAATTTACACATGTGAATGACCTGACCCACATTCGGTGCATCAGCCAAAATTTGGTACAAGGAGATTTTGAAGGCACTTTTAAAAAACCCTGGTGCTCAGTCATCCAGGGCAGAACAATTATGAACATGGTATCATTAGACAGAAAATAGGTTACTATTATATCAAGGTCACTTTAATAATGAATGTGTGATAATGAGCTACAAAAGCTGGGATATACTTTTTTATACGCACTGAGATGAGGAAGAGAGAGTGAGAGAAAGAGAGATTGACAGAACATGATAAGGAGAGTTTTGCCAAACCAGTTTGACTTGGGCGATATATTTCAAATACTGCTTTGTTAGGCAAGTACAAAATGAAATAATATACTCCATGATGTAACCACCTGAAACCTAGTTAGCCAAACTCTGTGTATAGTTGGCTCTGATTAGGACCAATAAACAGCAGACTCTACGACCTTCCCTTAAGTAGGATGACATAAAACGTGATAACAATTATCTCTTACTGCTTCTTATCAAAACTCTGTTTAAACCACAGATTATAGACGTTTAATTATATTTTGGAGTGGTCGAGTTTCCACCAGAAAGAGAGACAGAGAGAGAAATGCAGACAGAAGGAGAGAGAGACAGGGAGAGAGAGAGAGATAGACGGAGAGAGAGAGAAAAACAGAGGGGGAGACAAGGGGAGAGAGAGATAGGCAGGCAGAAAGAGAGAGACAGAGAGAGACACACAGACAGGCAGACAGAGAGAGACAAAGAGACATGGAGAGACAGGGAGAGAGAGAGAGAGAGAAGAGGTAGGCAGAAAGAGAGAGACAGAGTGAGAGACACAGACAGGCAGACTGAGAGAGACACCAAAACCAGAAAATATAAACACATTACTCCTTTTTTTTAGATCTCTTCTTTTGCTACCTTTTTAAACTCGCATTCAGTTTAAGATTCCTTTGATAGTATTCAAAATTAAACATGGGGATCCTCCATCATTTTTGTAACGACCATCTCAAACCTATTGTTCCATCACGTTCATTAAGGTCAACAACACATGCTAATTTCCAATACGCCCCTGGTCCCAGAACCAATACCCGTTACGGTGATCGTGCTTTTGCTGTTGCAGCCCCTAAACTATGGAATAGTTTACCAATTAGTATCCGTCAATATTAATGTTTATTATTAATTTATAAGGCAATTTTGTTTGAAGTAAGTTGCTAATTATCTGTAATTGTCATTATTAGAATTATGTAATATTACTGCTGTATGTTTAATTTACGTTGTACAGCTGTACCTTGTTTTGTTTAGCGCATAGAAACATTGTATCAAGCGATTTATAACTGTGATTTATTATCATTACTATTATATCTCACGTTTTGTCGTTAATATGTATATGCTTATTTATATATATCATTTACTGACCTAGAAAATAATAATTGATAATAATTGAGTTTTATTTATTAAGAGTAGCCGCATCATTATTAACCAGCTATTATCATTATTACCCCAGAAATTTTTATTTCGCCATTTACACCAGGATGGAGAGTGAAAAGTGTGGATACATCTCTTTTCAAAGATTGGCGCACGGCTGGGATCCGAACCATCACCCTTGGATTGAGAGTTAATGAACCACTATACCACGACTCCTTCCAAGCTTATGTGAAATGTAACATGTCCACTACCGTACCTTTAAGTGGTTGTAAAGAGATTCCCTGACCCCCAAACCAGTCATAACATCTAGAGGATGTTATATAGACTACCATGTAAGTTTTGAATTTAGTCATTGTTTTATTGCCCATATATGGAGATTCGTCTTCTTGTTGACATGCACTACAATATAAATTATCAAAACTAAAGGACAAATCGATCAATGATTAAACAATATATACAATAAATTTCATCATCACCACTGACATCACCGCCAACAACAAAAACAAAGAAACAAACCAGCAAACAAGCAAGAAAACAAACAAACAAACAAACGAACAAACAAACAAACGAACAAACAAACAAATAACATTCTAAAAATTTGGACAATCAAGTTTAATTTTTACTTGGTCATAATGCATTCAGCAATCGTCTTTCTTGCGTTTTCTAGTAAACTCCAATAAGTAGACATCAACTGATTCATACAGATATATATGTATATATAAATATATATATATATATACTTGATATGTATACTTTACTTTCATCATACTATATTCTGAAACATTTATATCACATACAAAACTCAACTGTCAACTGGATTATGGTGATAAAAATACGACACTTACTTAATGTCTGAAATTCGCTTTTTTACATATGAACTTTGGTTGAATGTACTCCGTTAAGTCAAAATATTTAAAAACCTTTTCCCAACAGCAAACTCAGAGATGGGACAAATTTAACAAGAAAATACGGTACACATGTATTTAGATAATGATCTCAATCTATTTATTTCATTCATATGCATACAGCAATGTTGATGTTTAAAAAATCAAGGTCTAAGCTAACAAAGTGATGATAAGAAATACCATAATTTCTTTTTTAAATATTTTGTACAATAGAGGGTCTAAAGAGGAGAGATGTTTGTGGATAGTCCCCGGGTGACAAAAATAGTTACCGATTGCACACCGGTAGCAGTCTCTCTATATGACAGGAAGAAACAAAACTAAATAAATAAAGCTGGAGGAAGGACAGGAAATAATACTAAATGACAAGACAACAGAAAATAAATAAAGGAATAAGTGGTATTGTAATACTTCGGGGTCTGCGTCGCAGTGTAGTAAATAGAGACCCGTAAAAGGCGTCACATATTATGTCATGTGATTTTCTAAACTATTTCGAACGTAAATTTAATGACTATTTATTGCCAACTGTCTTAGATATGTAAAAAATCTATGTTTCAATATTGGCAAATGTATGGACATAATTACTTTCTGTGCTAATTTTTTTATGTGCTAATTTGTTTTCAGTTTGTTATCTTTCAATACTTATTATATATGATGTACATTTTATTTCCATGTTAATGGGATCATTTTTACAAGTTGTACCAAACACTTTCTATGAACCCATCACATGTATATTAATCTTTTCTTCTTTTTATATTTGCTTGAACCATTGTTATTGTTTTTTCTAAATATTTTGTAATGACTTTCTACATGTTTTTTTTTTAATGGGGATGTGAACATAAATCCAATTCAATTCTATTCCAAATTACTTTCTTTTTGCTGAGGATTTTATTGGAGAGAGCTCTTTTACAGTAGCTGGGTGCTAGTGAGATTATCGGTCTTATGTCGATGACCTTATGTTGTTGATCACACCCGTCCATGATGTTACTCCATTTCTTGATCTCCGAATCGTCATGCTCGCTCTTCTCTGAAAGGGTGAGAGATCAATACAAATGAAAGGAGTGAGATGGGAGATAGGGAGCTGGGATATTCCGGCTTATACATACAAATGATAATATCTCCCTTAAATTATGTTATTATCATTGCTATACTAGTTACTATCATTAATGAGCATCATCAGCAATAAATAAATAATACCAACACCTTCAATTAGACAAAAACGTTTTGTTACTATTAATTTTATTCAGGCTACCATTTTACATATTTTCTAAAATTATCGATAATAACTGCAACGTGCAACATTCTCATAATAAACTACTAGTAATTTTACTTCTTTTTTATTTGAATGCTAGAAATTAAGTTGATAAAACTTACAAGTTAAATTTTCTCCTTCTTCCAGTGTCTCAGGGAGTCTCCTGCCTCGTGTCTCAGGCAGAGCCAGGGCAGACAATGCAGCGATGACGGCCATAGACCCGTATATGACTAGAGGAAGAGGAGTCCAGTATTTGCTGAGCAGGAGGATGAGAGGTGCTACTATACTCGCTATCCTGGCAAACATAGAACAGTTACCAATGGCAACGCCCCTTTATAGGGATGACAAAGAGAAAGAACCAAAATAAAAATAGTATTTTATGGTATCAATATATACATTATATATGGCGGTATTGATGACAAAACAATCATCATTCTTGTAAAATTAAAAAAAAATAGCCTAGGCATATCTATCTGAGAACGTCTTAACTTAATTACTGCAAAACCATTTCAAATCATAGACAAACTGAATCACTATATGCACAGAGTAGGATAACGAAGTAGGAAAGCAGCATAGCACTTAAACATATATATGTTCCTTCCTTTCTTTCTTCGATTCTTTTTTTCGTTTTCTGGAGGAATCCACACAAAAACAAGTTTTTTTTTATGGATTATTTTTTTTCTTCTTTTAAATTCGATTTAATATATAATATGCTATATCTATTCCTCATCCTTAAAGCTCTGATTACTTATCATTATCGACATTTACTATTGTATGATTCAAAATAAGTTGAAATTCAATTTATGTTAGCGTTTGTTTCATGTTGTGATTTAGTTATGAAAATAAAAAATATTTGAATTCAATTGAATCGAGTTGATGTATGTAGTAAAACATAATGTTACATACTACCATACCTATGATATAGATTGTCTTCATTTATCTACCTTATACTCGTTGGGTAAAGTTCCACTGTGTAGAGGTACATGATAGTGAACGATCCAGTGATCCCAAATTTGCCTATCATAGCAACGGTTGTCAGGACAACGCCAGGTGCTACGAAATTCAGAATAATATAATGACATTATTTATGATAAGTCGAACGTATTTTATGTAATAAACAATTAAACATATAACACGATCATTAATCATCACTTTATTCTTCTAGAGGCTCAGTCAGATATGACGCAGTTAACCACATACAAAAAAAACCGCGGTGCTTTTTTTAACGTGTAAATAAATGGCATGAGTGCGCAACAAAGGTCCTAAGCGCACTCATTTAACTATGTGTTACAAAGTATAGAAAGGTGTTATGTGAAGCTTATTCACTTTACGTCATGACAAAACGGGGAAAAGCCACGGTTCAATGCCACATATGTGAACAAGGACTGGTTAGCTGGTTATGTTAATGAAAACAAAGTTAGGAACCATATAAAAATTAATGAATCAAAACAGGTTAAACAAACAATTAAATAGAAAAATTATATTGAAGAATGGAGGGGACATTTGTTTTAGATAAAATGCAAGTTGGACAAACACCTTTTTATTTTATTAAAATCGTCTAGAACATAAAGGATCTTACTTATAAACGCGGTCGAGACACAAGCTACCCCACCAAGCAGCATACAGAAGATAAGACTAGGCTTTCGACCAAAATACTCGATAATAAAGACATCCATT